>VZRR01003974.1:26812-62412 GCA_013398015.1 Oreocharis arfaki | reverse complement strand
AGGACATTGGCTGTCCAGCAACCAGATGCTTAGATAGCAATCACTGCTGTTAGAACAAGATGATGTTACCCTGAAAACAACTTCTGTTGTTAACCCAGCCATGTTTCTGTCCTCTACCTTAACTGACATTGTGCCTGAGCATGACTGTTTGCAGACAATCGAAGAAGTCTATTCCAGCAGACCAGACCTGAAAGACATGCCCCTACAGAATCCAGACTGAGAGCTGTTTACAGACAAGAGCAGCTTCATGAAGAATGGTAAGCGGATGACAGGTTATGCAGTAACAACCCAGGACAAGGTGATCGAGGCGAAGGCCCTGCCAGCAGACGTGTCATTGCAGAAAGCTGAACTGATTACAGTGACAAGGGCATTAGACCTGAGCGAAGGAAAGAGGGTAAATATATATGGACGGACTCTAAATATGTATTTAGTGTCCATGCCCATGGAGCCATCTAGAAAGAGAGAAGACTGTTGAACGCTCAAAGTAATCAAATCAAACATGCTGAACAGATCCTTGCCCTCTTGGAGAGCGTCAGAAAACCCACAGAAATAGCCATCATGCACTGTAAGAATCACCAGAAAGAGAAAACCACTCCAGAATTGAAAAATGTATTGAAAATCCTGTACTGTCTAGAGTAGAACTCTGAAGTTTCTTGTAGTCTGTTAGTTGCTGCTCTCTTAAGCCAGATAGACATAACAAACCATCTGCAAGCCTGCCCTCCAAAGGCATACAGCCTGTCCTAAACCCAAAATGTAAACCAACATCTTAAGAAGAGAGAGTGAACTTAGAAAAAATTACATCATTAACTGAAACTTTAATTAGAGAATTGAACTTGATATACAAAATAGACCAAACTCATAAAAGTGTGAAAAACTCGTGACCGGGGGTGCATCTTAAAGTCCATCTTGGCAGTGGCCTCTGGCTCCCCAGAGTGTACCTTTGAAAACCCTTCAAATAAATACCTACTTTTATTCCCTTACTCTTGTCTAGTCTCTATTTTTTTAAGTAGCCTGATAAAACACCACACCCACACACAAGTGTCAGGAGCAGCTGCTGCTCATTCCCAGGAGCAGGACCTCACTGCTGTACTCAACCCCGTCCCCATAACCTTTACAAGACCCAGTGTGGACCTGAGCCTGCCTGTGCTGGGAGGGGTTTGCCCCCAGACTGACAGGGGGCAGAGGAGAGCAGTAATGGCCATGGCACATTAAAAAACCAAAGCCCAAAGCAGATTAAACAGTAACTGGGCCCTTGGGGTGGCTGAACCCCAGCTGGCACCTGAGCACCACCCAGCCACTCACCCCCATCCCGTGGGAGGGGGAATTCGAGGGGTAAAAGTGAGACATCTCCTGGGTTGACTTAAGAACCGTTTAATAATTGAAATAAGAATCATAAATAGTAATGAAAAGGAAAATAACAAAGAGAGAGAAGTAAAAGCCCAGACAGACAAGTAATGCAACACAAACATTTCTTTATCATAAGCCCAAATATAAAACCCAGCCCCATCCCAGCTACGACGAGGGAACGGAACTCTACCCCAGCCCAAACCCTCACAGTGACTTCAGAAAGACCATTGAGAAAAAGTCTTTTCATGAAAAAGAAGGAATTTAACATTATGTAACATATTTATACAGCATAACTATTTATGACAAGGGGAGGAAAGCCCTCGGAGCAGGGTGGTGGTACCAAGTATGGCACAGCTGGAGCATCATGTCCCCCTGAGCCATCACCTGGCACACAGGGATGGCACAGGGTACCTCTGGCTGCCTCCCCCCTGTACTGCTGCTGTTGCCCCCCAGTATCTGTTTCCAGAGGTGGCTCTCACTTGGAGAGGAGCCTGGGGCTATGCTGGGGGGCAGAAGTCTCCCCACCCAACCAACACAGAATTAAAAAAATAGCAATAAAAATGAGATAAAACCCAATTTGGAGACAGTAACAAGCCTCTGTGTGATGTGGCCATGCTGGATGGTGGCAGGACCCAGGCTATGGGCTGATGCTCCAGGATCCAGCACTGGGGGGATAGAGACAGCTGACCTGGGGGGGGCTCTAGGAGACGAGGCAGCTCTTTCGCCTCCTCTTCCCCCTGTGGCGCGCAGGGCTATGGCCCCGCCAGGGAGCAGTGGCTGTCAGGGGGATGTTCTGGAGCACGTCGTGCAGCGTGAACATGCTGAAGGAGATCTGCTCGTACGGCGACCTCATCCCGTTCTCGTAGAGGCAGGCAAAGGCGATGGCCGTGCCGCCAGCCACTGGCGCGTCCCTGCAGGGCAGCTCCATGTAAGCCAGGTCCGAGTAGGCGCTCGGGCCCTCGTAGATGACCCAGGGCTCCGTCCAGCTCTCCGCGTCCCTGGGGAAGGTGCTCAGATGAACCCCCATGTTGACCCGCGACATGGAGCTGGTGGGGTGGGAGTAGAGGATCCAGGTTGGTGCTTGGAAGAAGGGAGTAGGGTTGGGGGTTGCTGCAGAGTCTCCCTGGACCAAGGTGATGCTGGGGGCCTCATCGTGATGCCCGGGGGTAGGACAATCCTCATCTGGCTTATCTGGCTCATGGTGGTTGCCAGTGGGCAGCTCAGCACCTCCTGCCCATCGGGTGGGCAGGTGCCCAAACCCCCGCAGTGCCCCAGGGAGCAGCCGGCGATCTGAGCCCTGGCAGGGCATCACAGTGTCCCGGGAGGTGGTGGGGACATACACGAATGGTGCGGGGAAGCCAATGACACTGCCGTGACAGCCATGGGGGGGCTCGACCAACCGCTGGACCAGCTGCCCCCTGTGGAAGACGGCCCCGTCATCTGTGCTGAGCGCCTGGACTCTGAAGCCCAAGGGGCTGCGGGCGTTGCAGTAGAGGACATTGGATCCATCCTCCTCGTCCACTGAGACCAGCTGGCACTCACCCGTCTGCAGGTTGGGGATGAACTCCCCGAAGCGCCAGCTGCGGCCGTGGTCGTCGCTGTAGAAGGCGAAGGAGTGTGGGGTGGTCTTGCAGAGCTGCCCAAAGCACTCCTTGCAGTCGATGTGGTAACTGTAGGCAGGCACCAGAAGCCGGCCAGAACGCAGCTGGATCCCGTGCCCAGGGCCCAGTGCAAACGTTGCCCAGTCTGGGGAGTGGAGATGGGATGGGGTGAAGGTGGGATGTGGTACAGAGTGACCACCACGGTGCCCTGCCATGCCCAATGTGGAAGGGTACCCATGGGTTCCTCTCAGTCAAGCCAAGCCAAGTGGTGGGGTGGGAGGGCAACAGTGCTGCCTGGTTGTCCTCACACATGCTCCTACCCATGGCTATGGGGCTTCTCCATCTTCTCCCCACTCCCAATAAGTGATGTGGATACTCCCTCCATCCCTTCTCCCCTCTGCTTGAGGTCCTCTTTGACCCTTTTGGAAGCTTGTGGGATTCCTACCCCCAGAGATGCCATTGGTGGCTGCAGGAGGCCAAAATACACCCCCTTGCTGGCTGCCCTCCCCTCTCCTTGCCCCCCTGCGGTTGGGTACCTTTGATGGTCGCGCCAATGACCTGCTGTGTCAGGTCTGTGGCTGTGCTCCAGCTCAGGCCCTGGTCAGCACTGGTGACACAGCAGAGGCGGGTGACATTTTGGCCAGTGACAATCTGGTAGGCTTCGGGTGTCCTGCCCAGCACCGTGATGAAGAAGAGGAAGAGGGTGCCCGTGAACTCATCATAGACTGGACAGGGGTTCATTGACCGGTGGTGCTGCAGTGTTGCCGTCTCCAGCACACGCATGTCCTCCCACTGCCCAGGGAGGAGGAGAAGGAGAGGACAGAGAGGGATGAGAGGGTTAAGGACCATCCCACTTTTTTGCCCAGAGCAGCTGTGGCTGCCCCATCCCTGGAAGTGTTCCAGGCCAAGTTAGATGGGGCTTGGAGCAACTTGGACTAGTGGAAGGCATCCCTGCCCATGGCAGGGCATGTAATGAGATGGCCTTGGAGGTCTCTTCCAGCCCAGACCAATTCATGACTCTGTGATTCACTTCACCCATGCCAGCCTCCCCTCCCCATGTGGCTGCCTGCAGGAGCCTGGTTGTGCCACACACGAACGATGAGGACAGCCCCCGGTCTGTGTCCCCATGCTGGGTGCACCCCCGTCTCACCTCCACGTAGCTGCCGTAGATGGAGCCGCGGCGCAGCACCAGCAGGTTGGCGTGGGCATCGTCGGTGCTGAGCCGCTCCTCGGCAAACGCCAGCAGCTTAGCCACACAGGGCAGGTAGAGCAGGGCGGGCACACGGTACGTGACACCGTTGGATTCCTTCTCGAAGAGCACAGTCCGGGCGGGGAAGTGCCGGGAGCCCATGGCAGCTGTAGAAGGATGTGGTGGGCTGAAGAAGGTGGGGGGACTGGCTTCTGGGCACGGCCAGGGGCACTGGGTTGTCCTTGGAAGGGTTTGGGGTTTCACTTGGTGGGCTTGGGTCTGCATAACCCCCCAAGAGCAGGGGCAGGGCTGGGGTGGAGAGGGGCTGAATGTGTGCTGGCAAGTCACCACAGCTCAGAGGTGGGTCAGGGCATAGGGTACCAGCGAGGAGGCTGACCTGGGGACCCCAAAATAAAATGAAATAAAATGAATTTGGTATTTAAGATGCTTGTCTGGAAAATCAAGGCCAGTGAGCCAAGAGCAGGGTGAGACCTGCAGCTCCATGCTCTCTTCCAGTGGGCACTAGGAGGACAGAGCCCACAGACGAGACCCCCGGCGCAGCCCAGGCTCATCATGAGAGGGTCAGGGAGTGTTCCTGTGCCTCTGGTGCCTCCCATGCAATGGACTTAGCTGGCCCCTTGTTCCCCCTCCTCTGCGGGGGGAACCTGAGGTGCACAGCATGGACAGCGGGGTCCCCAGCCGGGCTGTCCCTGTGGCAGTGGGCGAGAGCTGTCCCCAAATGCCTTTCCTTCAGGAACAGGAGTGACACCACGGTCAGCTGTCCCGAGGTCACATGTCCCTACATTGCCCTGGAGATTATCACTACAGAAGCAGATGGGCATCCACTCCAGGCTCAGCTGGAGCAGCCACAAGCCGCTCTCAACTGTGGTTTCATCAGGAGCTTTTGCTGATTCAACACCCCCCGGAGAAAGTGAAGGCACTCACCGGGTCCCGCTCAGCTGGAGTGAACCCTCTGTCCCTCGGCCCCACCAAGGAGTAACGCCGGCTGTCGCCGTCGCCGGCTTTCCGCAGAGCTGCTGCCTCACTGCTTCGCTGCCACCCCCTCCCCTCGCAGGGTCCCCCCTCCGATGGGTCACGGGGCTGCCACGACGGTGCCCGGGAAATATCCCTGAGTCAGCAGTGGCGCTGGTGCGGCGCCCGTGGCACAAAGGCGCCGTTATGGGCCCGGCCAGAGCCGGGCGCCCCGCGGCTGCCGAACCACCTTGCTCGGACCCCCGGCAGGGCAAGCAGGGGGATCCATGGGGTGCGGATTGCATCTTCTGCCTCAGTTCCCCTCCTCCGGCAGGCTGGGAGAGGCCAGACCTCCCTGTTCAGGTGCTCCAGCCGTAAGGTCCCCAGCCTGGGGACTGTGGTCCAGAGGGTCCCCGCCCCCCAAGGACCCCCAACCTTCCATGGACCCCCAGCCCTCCCAGCCTTTCCAGGATCCCCAGCTTTCCCAGGACCCCAAACTTCCCCAGATCCCTAGCCCTTGCAGGACCCCCAGCATTTCCAGGATCCCCAGCCCTATCAGGAGTCCCAGCACCACAGAATCTCCAAACTTCCCAGGACCCCCAGCCCTCTCAGGATCCCCAACCTTCCCAGGACCCCCACCAGCACATAGACAAGCTACTAAGAAACTATTTTTATACCTATATTTCATCTCTGACATCAGTTTAGCTAAAAAGGCTTGACAAAATTCACATAGCAAGTCATGGATCAGAAGCTCCAAGGGGAAAACTGAGGCGGAGGCTGCAGAACTGCCCTGGAAGGGCCCCTGGGACGGCCCAGGGTGATCACGTGTGGCTCCAGCAGCTCCGCCTTGGCTGCTACAAAAGCCTCTCAAGCCTTGGGTTAATTTTAGTGAGGGTTCCTGTAGCAGGGGACCGTGAAATGCTGTTAATCTGGGTTGATCCTGCTGGACACCTGGGCTGGTTAACCCCTGCCTCAGCTGCTAAACACAGCTGAGGAAAATCCTGGCTCTGGTTCTCACCCCCCCTCCCCCTGACAGCATCACTCCCGCTTCCCGGCTGGAGCTGCTGCCCCACAGCTTCACCCTCAAGGCAACACTGCCAGCCAACTGACCCCAGATCCGTCCTCCCCATCCTGCCATCCGGGGCCCTGCTGATGTGGCAGTGCCAGGAAGGTTTGTGAGGATGGCAGCACCAAGCCAAATGGATTTGGTGTCACTGCTTGCCACGTGTTCCCAACACACCTGTCAGTGCCAACTGACACTGAAAAAACCCCATTGTTTTAAAGCTGAGCCAGCATCTCCTCCTGCTCATGCTGGTGAGGGCAGCAGCAGGGACCTGGATGGCACTGGTGTGCCCAAAGCTGTGCCCCACTCCATCCCCTCCTAATCTGTGCTGGAGTTTGGTCAACACAGCGAGGGGAGGCCCCCAAAAAGCATCTGCTGATAAAGGGCTTTGGGGATGCTGCACCCAAAGGAACATCCATGCCCAGGGACCCTTGACCGAGAGCGAGGGGCAAAACCACAAAACCTCCTCCCAGGGGAGTACCGACCTCTCCCACATGGGACAGAGGCTCATGCACCTGGTGAATGACACATGTGAGAGGCACAGCTCACATGCCATCGGGCAAGGCAGCCAGCCTGCCTGGCTTTGGGCAGGACTCTTGGGACTCCCATGCCAAAGGCAGCCCCAGCAGCATGTGGAGGTTAGTCCTCACTGAGTGTGGGTGCTGCTGGATGGGACACCCACCATCTCTCCTGCTCCTTCAAGCACTGTGTCCCCTTGCAACGCTCCCCTCATTTCCTTCCCCTAAACCCTCCAAATCAGGGCTTGTTCCAGTGAGCTGTGACCAGACTGGAGGTAAAGATGGATATAAAATAAAATCAAATGAAGGCAAATGATCACGCTCGTGATTAATGATTAAGAGGCTGGAATGTCTAGGCCAGCTGCAGCCAGCCTGGCTCTCTCCAGCTGGGACCAGGCAGGCAGGATCACCCAGAATTTGGCCAATGCAAAGCCTTTGGCTCAAGGTCCCCAAAAAGAGACCAACAACCAACATGGTGACCCCAAACAAAGCCCCCACTGCCTCCCCCTCATGCACAAGAGTCCCATGGGTCAGTTATGTGTCAGACAAGGGGTGATGCCAAGTGGTGGGAAGCCACAGTGGGTTGCCACACATCCTAGTTGGGCACTGGGAACGGCATCTTCTCCTGGGGGCTGGTCCACAGCAATGGCAATCCCAGCTTCTTCCTCTTCTTGTGCGGGTGTTGGACAGTGTAAAGGTAGGATGTGTACTGGAGCTCTGGTATGACCATTTTCTGGCAGGTTCTCAGAGTCCTGTTGTCCAAGTCTTGTTTGAGGTTGTAACCCAGGATATTTGCATCCCCTGACTGGAAAGGCAGGAGAGCTTTGTTCCTGATGTCATTCTTCCTCACTGCCTCCTGCTCTGAAAGACAGGTCTCCATGAGCTCCTTCTGTCTGGTCCGCAGGAGACCTACCTCCTTTTCCAGCACCTCGAGCCCTATGGTCTCCTCAACTCTCCTCCAGAAGCTCTGGTTGAAGTGCAGGTAGAGCTTCCAGTCCAGCGAGCACCATGCTTTTATCTGCTCCTCACTTTCTGGAGTCAATGTCTGGACAGTGTCCTCGCTTCTGGAATTGAGCTTAAAGTAAATCACGTCATCCAGATCCCAGCACAAAGCATGCTTCAAGAGGATCATGGACTCATCAAAGTAGTCTGCTATCAAGATGAGGTGGAAGTTCTGCTCGATCTCCTCCAGGACGGCCTGGGTGTACTCCGCATTATCCTCAGCGTTGTTATCGTAGCCGAAGTCAAACCACATGATATTCCTGGCATAGATGCTTTCCCTGTAATTTGCTGGGTGGTAGTACTTTGTGGGTGATGCCAGGAACTCATTCACGTTCTTGGACCTCCTGAAGGCAGGCACATTGTTCTTGTAGTAGATGTAGGAAGACTCCAGAAGAGGAATGGGGTTCCTCAGGATGGAGAAGTAGAAGGTGTTGGCTGCCATCACCTTTTTTACCTATTTGTGGGAGGGAGAAGAGATTAGTCCCGCTGTCCCAACCAGGTTTCTCTGCAGGTGTCATGGCTCTTTCTTACCTCCAAGGGGTTAAACCGCAGGTGGTTGCACATGATGTTGTAATTTTGGCCTATGGTTTCAAAACCCTCCACAAAGTGGGCCACGAAAATCCTTGGGTATCCCAAGTGGAAGTGCTGGTCAGCAGGGAGGGCGACGGTGAGGTTGTACCTCTCTGCGAACCTGAACATGATGTTGAGCACAGTGCTGCTGGCTGTCTTGTGGGTCTTGAGGAACATGACATTTTTCTTGGCACGGCACGGCATGGGAGGGATCAGCAGCTCCTTGTGGCTCTTTAAGATGCTGCAGGAAGGCGACAGATGGGGCAAAGAGACTGTCTGGTGCTACGCCCCATCTCTGAGGCCTGGCAAAGCCAAACCCAGGTGCTCCTCTGACACCACGCCTGCAGCTGGTCCAAAGCTGCGCCCAAACCAGCCCCAACCGTGCAGTGTGGATGTCAGACAGTTTTCCCCTTCTCCACATTCTCACTTACCAAAGACTCCAGCTCAATCCCCTTTTCTTTTCCCACACAGCTGATTTTGTCCCAAAGAGGCTGTGCTTTGGCTAATTCGATTCCTTCCCCAAACATGGACCTAGGATCTAGTTTTGGGCCACCACCTTTCCAGCATTAGCCCAAGCCTAATGATCGATAAATCAAGTGCCAGAGGTCATGTCCTGGCTGCTCCACGCACATGGAGCTGTGAAACCTTGCTTCTGCCCCACTTACCTATAATTCTTATTCTTCATATGCAAGAATCCTGAGAGGCAGGTAAGTCCCAGGAAGAGGGTGAAAATGATGAGACATCTGGCATGCCTGTAAAAAAAGAAGAGTTTCAGTGAATTTTTATCTGATAGTTCTTCCCCAACCCCCCACATTTTGCATCTTGCCGTTTGGAACTTAAATTACTGCAAGCACAGTTTTATATCTCAGTGGCGGCAGCCACCTTTGGCCCCTGAGATGTTAGCAGCTCTGGCGTTACAGGCAAGACAGTGAGAAATTGCATTTTCAGTATTACTCTCCTAATTTTGGCCTTTGGCAAGACACAGTGTGCTTCAGGCAGAGCCTAAGCTCTTCCCACAGCCTCCTGCTCTGCTTGGCTGCCTTTTGTTTCGCTTTTCTTTTCCTTTTCTGGGGCTTTAGAGCTTATTCACTATTCAAATTCCTAGATTATTCACCAGAAAACAAGCCCTTTGTAGGGGTATAAAGACTTCCCTGGTGAGAAACCTGAGCAGCTTCTGTAATCACATCACTCTAGAAGATGGAGATTGGAAAAAAACTCACTAAAATGAAGTTCTTTTTCAATGTAAATATGATTTTTCAAGACAGAAAATCAAATTACCCAACAGCACCTGTAATGGATTTATTACACTTCAATTTCAAATGGGAGGGCTGGATAATGATGAGGCGAGAGTCTTTTCCAGCCCTAATTAAGCAACCACGATGTACCAAGGTGTCCCTGCACACGGCAGGGGCTTGGACTGGGATGGTCTTTAACGTCTCTTTCAACTCAAAACATCCTATGGTACCACGATCATCACCAGTGCACTCCAGCTGGGACACAGAGAGGATCTTTTGAAGGTTCGATGCCCACCAAAAAGGAATTTTTCACCACCAAGTTTCATCTGACTTCTCTCATCCTAGAAGCTTTTTAAACTCTGTGTCAATTCTATGCTTCCAGAATGCTCAAAATGCAGCAGATCTGGCTTAGGCTTTACGGTGATTTGAGAAGATATAATCCCAGTTTACAGCATGGTATGGCCATACTTGTGGTTTCCACTCTCTAAAGGGAGCAAGCAAGCATTCAGCCTTCCTCCAAGAGCCCTTCCAAAGCCAAGGAGTGGGAAGGTACAGCTGGTACCAAACTCTGACAGGAATTTGCAGTACAGCTTCTGCACAGAGTTTCATGACAGACCTGAAGGCAAGACTTCATCAGGATTTCCTAATTTTTTTGGCCCCAGGCCTGTTAGGGGGATGGAAGTGGGACAATCCCCTGTCCTTGGAGATGAGAAGGGAGAAGGCAAAGGAGCCCATGGGCAGTGAGTAGGTCACATGCAGCCCCCACCAATCTTCTTGGTCTTTCAGTCAAACTGAAGCTGCCATTGGTGTGATGATTTTCCAAAGCACATCACCCTGCCTGACTGGAGGTCCTTCCTAAGCTGACATCCTCCTGCTGCACCTTTTCTGTTGAGTTTAATGGGTGCAGTAACAGTCCATTTATTAATTTAGGTAATGGCCCCAAAATGGCAACTCTGAGTGATGTTTGATGGGGCAAACAAATCACATACACCCAAAACCATCCTGAAGGCAGATCTGGACCACAATATGCTCTAAAAGAATTATCAATCCTTTCTGCTGCAAGAAGACAGGCTCTGTAGACCTCTGCACCTTATCAGCTCAAGGCATCTCACAACATTTTAATAGTTGTTTACTTAAATAAACTATTTCACAGTGCCATTCTGCCTCCAAATACCCAGACACATTCAGCACACCGAGCTTATCTCCAGTCTGACTGACTGCTCCCAGTAAACCCATTTTGTCTGGATGTGCCCCAAACCAAACAACAGCTAGATTTTGTCCCGGGAGACACGGGGAGGAACGAAGGTTTGGATTATCTAGACCAAAACTATGGTTACTTCCTGGAATGGCCAGTTTTAAGAAGCAAGAGTGACTGATCTCTGCAGGACATGGTCCATGGAGATGCCAGTCCCCACGCAGAAATGGCAGGCTTCCTGTCCCAGGGATGACAAAAAAATGCATTATCATGGCATGGTGCTTATTCCTGTGCCTGGGATGGATGGATGGATGGATGGATGGATGGATGGATGGATGGATGGATGGATGGATGGATGGATGGAATCTGCCTTCCAGCCCAGGGAGCAAGCAGGGAGTGGTGACATGGAGGGAACTCTGCTGCACCTCAGCCCAGCAAAGGTGAGTGAGGAAGGTGTCGAGGGTAAGAGCCAAGGGCAGGACTGAAGAGATCCTCAGGCAGGAGTGTGGGGAAATGGAGACTGGGGGATGAGAGGAGGGTTGCAGGTACACAGGGTGCAGGTCAGTGCACTCATGGAGTCCTGTGCCTGACCACTGCAGGGGTCCTGTCCCCACTGCCCCCTGGCCTCAGCCACCCACAGCAGAGCTGTCACTGGCTTCAGCATGACATCCTCACACATGCTGTGGGAATAAGGTGATTTGTTTATTTGAATAAACAAATCTCTCACGGAGCAAACTGAACACCTTTCCCTCCTCTTACAACAAGCTACCATCATTTCTGCAGATCTTGTGCTTGGAAAAAAAATGAGCTCTTGAAATGTTTCAGGGTTTTTACTCATAGAAAGCATGCAGGATCCTCACCTGGAGCATACACACTGTTTTGAACACAGTATGACTGCTCTCCCAGAAAACAGCACAGGGCCAGTGCGGGATTTGCTACCAGACCTTGCTTCCAGTACTCATTCCAGAATGAGTAAGACATGACAACTGCTTGAAAGTCTGCAGAGAACAAGGATTACATTTCAGGCTCTCTATGCTTCAAGTACATGTCATGGAAATTATGAGAGTATCAAGAAACATTTGGACAATGCTCTCACACACTTGGTGTGATATCTGGGGTTGTCCTGTGCAGGACCAGGAATTGCACTCGATGATCTCTGTGGATCCCTTCCAGCTCAGAATATTTTGATTCTATGTCTGCAAATCTGCACTGGGGTTTCACCCCTGCTTGGCACCCACCACCCTGGCACATCTCTGTGAGAGCCTGAAGCTGTGTTCCCTTAGTGTCACACGCCCCCCCTTTGTCACAACACTGCAAGTCTCTGATCTGAACAGCATCACGGAACTGCTTAGGTTGGAAAAGACCCCTAAGATCTGCAAAGCAAAGCTCAAGAGAGAAAGCCCCAACTGGAATGTTGTGCTGAAGTTACCTGAACAAGCCTGGGAGACCTGTGAGAAGCACTTGGGAGCTGACTGCTAAGACACAAAATTCTAAGAAGCCAAAAAACCCACGGAGTACTTGGGAGGGCTTTCCAGCCCGTGCTGTTCTGTCTCTCCTCTGGGAAGAAAACATGGAAAACTACCTCTCTTAGAGGTGCAGCTATAGACGCTTTAAGGCTTGGGATCCCCTTCTTGTTCCTTTGGCTTAAGCAGAAAATAACAGACATCTGCATCAAACTAACAAGGTTCTTTTAAATTAAAAGACCTGGAACACAGGCAAGAAACATTAATGGCAAAACGAATCCCGTCCCTGGAGCAAATCGTAACTAACTCTATAGGTTACTGACAACTTCCAGGGATTACTTGAACCAGACCTTCCTGCAAAGCAAGTTTTAATTCAGCACCCCGAGCACTCAGCTCCCTCTGCCCTTACCTTGGAGTGTACCCAGAGCTTTTCATGCCGCTGCGAGCTGGGAAATATCTCCCTTGCAAATCGACTCCAGTGCCTGTTTGTCTCCTCTGGCTCTTAGTGGCCACGTCTCTATTTCTAGCATCCCTTCACTGCTATAAATGGCTGGGATAGGTAAGGACAAAGGGAGTGGCTAGGTGCTCTCAGGAGTGGGTGGGAGTTAATAAGCCATGAAAAGCGGTGATATGGCAGGACACAGGTATAAAGGTGCCTTGGGACATGGCGTTCGCAGCAGGAAACACGGTGTTTGCTGGGAAGGAAAGGTTTAACATAGATTCCTTAGTGGGGATCCCTTTCTCTCCTGGCTGCAGGAAGGAAGGTGCCAGGAGCTCACAGCAGGATCCAGGCAGGGGGCTGGTGACACGGGGCTGGTGGAGGGCGTTGGACCTTCGTCACCCTGCACATCATCACATCGCTGGGGGCCACGGTCAGTGCCCGCTGTCCCTTTTCTCTGCTTGTTGCTCAGTGGGTAAGGACAGGAATTCCCTGCCAGATACATTTGGCAAGAGCAAATTAGGGACAACAGCAAAACAGGAACAGTGTTCACCTATGGAAAATTCCTCTTAAAATGACTAGACTTCAAGCTTTTTGGTAAAAATGCAATTATTGTAGCTGGAGGTTAAGAGCTTAACAGACTTGGCTGTATCCAGGCCTTGGGAGGGAGAACTCTTGCGCCTAAAGGGGCAATATTTTATGCTTTGTCTCTGGTATTATTAACAACTGTTACAATTTGTATTACACAGGAATTTTAGGTACCACCACGGCTGCTGTAAACCAGCAAGTTCACAAACGAGGTTTGATGGCTGCAGTTTGCCCTGGGAGAGCAGAGTTTGTCCTGCAGGTCCGGAGGTGGGGTCATCTCCCCACTCCCCATACCAGGAAGAAGCCAATGCTTTCCTTATTTGGGCAATAAAAAGTATACCCACATCTCCCAGCCTGCATTAGGGAAATTGAGTTGTTGCTTTTGGTCTTTTACGGCCATGCCATGTTCTATGCACCTCCTGGTGGTCCCCTTTCCCTCTCCACACACAGTGCCACCTTTCTAAACCTCGTATGCTGTTGGCCCAACGCACCCCACCAAGAGCCAAATCCTCACCACTCCGGGATCCTTCACCTACATTGCTACATTTTTTAGAGCACCCAAATACACAGCATTTCTTTTTAAATCACAGCTTCCCCAGAGCAGCCCCAACTCCAAGATGCAGAGATTAGCAAGGTGTAGGGTTGCTTTCCTCGAGTTTCTTGGTGGAATCTGAGTCAATGTGCTCTTTTATGGAGAATTTCTAGAGTTACTCTTGGCATAGCACCAGCTGCTGCTGGCAGGGGGGGCACGTTTCAGCGACCTCTTTCTCCTGTTACATTACACACGTCAGCTGTGCCATTTCTCACTCAGGAGCTGATAGAGCCCACAGATCACAAAAGCCCATTTTTTACACTTTTACAATTGATTCATTGCTCTCTCCTGGGGTGTTGTACACAAATCGTCAGCTTTGGTTACAGCAAAAATAATAAATGGTGCCAGGCACGAATACTTGTCTTCATGTGGGGGTGGGCTGCTCAGACCGGGGCAGGGAAGGTCAGCCAGGTGATGCAGGATTAGTGAGCTGGGGTAGGATGCTGGATTCATCACTCCATCCTGCCTCTGCCTCCTGTTGGGGGTCAGGCCCTGGGGGAGGTCGGCCCCATGCAGTGGGATGGGGAGAATCAGAAGGTGGAAGTGCAAAAACTCGTGGGTTGTGATAAAGGCAGTTGAACACGTAAAGCAAGACCTGCACATGCAAGCAAATCAAAAGGAATTCATTCCCTGCTTCCCACTGCAGGCAGGTGTTCAGCCATCCCCAGGAAAGCTGGGCTCCATCATGCATAACACTGACTTGGGAATAACCCACTTCCTCTGTCCTCCCCAGCTTTTATTGCTGAGCACGGCATCCTATGGTGTGGGAGACCTCTGTGGTCAGTCGGGGTCAGCTGTGTCCCCTCCCAGCTCCTTGCGAACCCCAGCTCCTTGCTGACTGGGGGAGGGTGAGGAGCAGGAAAGACCTTGATGCTGTGCAAGCACCACTCAGCAACAGCTATAACATTCCTGTGCTTCCATCGCTGATCTAAACACAGATCCAGACCAGCCACTGTGAAGGAAATTAACTCTATCCCAGCCATAAACCAGTACAGAGAGAGGCAAAACCAATAGAGCCAAGTCCTTACTGTGCCAGAAGACCATTGGTTCTAAGTGTGGAGCATCCACAACATTCTAGTATTTAAGTCTGTCTCAGAAAAATTAGCATTTTGGACAAGAAATTCCTGTCACAATGATTCTTTCTAAAAATACATGTACACGTACCCACCCTGTCTCTCCCTCCTATAAGCAACAGTGCACCACTATGTGAAAGCATCAGTGAAAACACAGAAGTAAGGTCTAGGAAAGATATTATAAAATAACCCTACACTAACTCCTCCCTTGTATTCCCTCAGGGAACTGCTCTGTTGTTTAGGGAAACAGTAATACTTACATGGAGCTTTAGGACCTTCAGGTGTAAGGAAGACAGCTAAATGGAGCTGTGCCAGCATCCCCAGCCACAGCATGGGGTTGTGTGTCTCCCTCCCGAGCACCCAAGCACACATGGCCGAAAAAGAGAAGTATGGAAAGTTCCGCTTCCCAAAAAGAGCCTTTCATGTGGAAAGCCAGCATTTTAAACAGTGATGGTCAGTAGTTTAGGGGAAAAAAAAGAATGGCATAGTAAAAAGGGCAGAAAATATAAACAGCCCGATCTGGAAAGAACGAGCTGCATCAGCCTATCCTAGCAGAAAGCAAATCCTGCATATTTCTTTTCCAACGACATTCCAAGGACTTCCCATATTTTTGCATCACCCCACATTCAAGCAGCACAAGCTGACTGTGTTGCATGGGCTGTCTTCTCTTTTCACAGAGCCACAGAATTCCAGAAGCATTTGGGTTGGAAAAGACCTCCAAGACCATAGAGTTCAGCCTGTGACCAATCCCCATCTTGTGACCAGCCCAGAGCACTGAGTGCCACATCCAGGCACCCCTTGAACACCTCCAGGAGTGAGGACTCCACCACCTCCTTGGGCAGCCCCTTCCAATGCCTGACCATCGTTTCCATGACAAAATTCTTCCTTTTTGCTCATCAGTATTGTTCGCTTCACTTCACTCCAGAAGAGGATGATCAGCTCCTCTCTGACTGGTCCTGAGGGATAAAGGGAGAGGTGGGGAGTGCCCCACAGTGGAGAGAAAGGGTTGAATGGACAAGACTGGAGAGCAGGACTAGATACTGGCAGGCCACGTAACATATGGAGGTATTTCTGTCAAAAGCATCTATGTGGCCAAGCTGAGAGAGATGTGATCTTAGAACCGTATTGAGAAGGGTGTTGCAACACGTTGCTGAGCACAAGCCAGCATCCTCAGTGCAATCCGACAGAGTGCAGCCTTGCAGAGATTGTGTTCTGCCTTAAAACTGAAGAAAACACTCTTTAGGATGGCTTTTCTTCGAAGACCAAGGCTGTGGATGGAACATTTATTTCACTGCTCTGTGGAAGAGCCAACATCACCAAAAGCAGGTAGCGGAGAAGATGGCTACGGCATAAGACACCACCTTTCTTACTCTCATGGCATCCAGTAAGGCTTCCCAAACCAGTACACCTGAGTGAAAGCCATCAACTGGCACCCTCTGAGCACAGCCTGAGCCAGCTTATTACCTGTCTCACGGCCCATCCAGGCAGTCCAGGAGAATCATGGAATCACAGGATGCTTTGGGTTGGAAGCTTATTTTGTTCCAACCCCCTGCCATGGGCAGTGGACACCTTCCGCTAGACCAGGCCACTCAAATCCCTGTCCAGCCTGGAGAAGATTGTGGGAAAGAGCCTCAAACGCGTTGCTGACATCCACTGCTCTCCCCATGCTAACAGAAAACGTCCTTTTGTTGTAAAAAGTTGTCAGGTTAGTGACACTATTTACCTTTGGCAAATCCCCTGGCTATTCCTATTCACCACCTGCTTCATGTGGATACAAGAGAGCCTGGGTTAAGAGTGACATGTGTTGGCAAATATGGATATGACTAGCAAACACCAAGTAAACCAGAAGATGAATGACTCACTACCCTCTGAAGCAAAGGGGTGGCAATGTGGTATTGTACAACAAACCATAAATTACAATCTCTTCGTAGAAGCAAATAAAACCAAACCCCAAAACCAACAAAACCCTCCACCTTACAATAGAACAGTTCCACTGGAAGGAACTTAGGACAACCATCTGGTCCAACTGCCTGACCAGTTCAGGGCTGCCCTAAAGTTACACCATTGCCAAATGCCTCTTAAACACTGACAGCCTGGGGCATCAACCACCTCTCCAGGAAGCCTGGTGCAGTATTTGATTATGTAGAAAGAGTTTCTCTATAAAGAAACACTTCCTGATGTCCAGCCTGAACCTCCCCTGGCCCTGCTTTGAGATCAGCATTCCCATGAGATCAGCACTTTCCTCTCCATGCCCCCTCCTCGGGAAACTGCAGAGGGGGATAAGGTTGTCCCTCAGCCTCCTTCTCTCCAAACCAGACAAACCCAGAGCCCTCAGCCTCCTCTCAGGACATGCCTTCAGCCCCAGCGTCAGCGTGGTTCTCCTCTTCTGGACACACTCAAGCACCTTCCCAACACCCTTAACACTGGAGTGCTCTGGGTGAGGCCGCCCTAGTGCTGGGCACAGCCGGACCATCCCCTGCCCTGACTTGCTGGCCACGCTGTGTCCGGTGCCCCCAGGATGCCATTTGCCCTCCTGGCAATGGTTCCCACTGAGCTGCTGCCAACCAGCACCCCCAGCTCCTTTCAGCAGGGCTGCTCCCCAGCCACTCCTCTCCCAGCTTACACTTGTGCTCAGTGTTGCTCCACTCTGGGTGCAGAATCCAGCACTTGGATTTAATAATTCTGTGCCACAGGCAATTGCCCGATGGTGCATCTATCCAGATCCCTCTGCAAGGCCTCTTGTCCCTCCTGAGAGTCCGTAACACTCCCAGTGCAGAATCATGGAGTGGTCTGAGTTGGAAGGCACCTTAAAGCCCATCTCGTTCTATTTCTCTGCTATGGGAAGGGACACCTTCCACTAGACCAGGTTGCTCTGAGCCCCGTCTTTTTGGATTATCACTCAGGGTTATCCCGGATATTATCCAGCCAGGTTGGGAGGGATAATTTTACACCTCTCTGTGAGAGCAAAGCATGATTTGTTGTGAAGAACAGAATGGAAGTCAAGGAAGCAGGAAATACTGGCATGCCTAGAGCCTGCCCCTGGCCAGGCAAGTGTCCTGGGATACTGTCCCTCAGCCTGGCTGCTGGTATTTCTCCTCCAGTTGATAAAATCCAGAAGCTGGGTCTCTCTTCTCTGGCCAGTCCAGCACTGCAAACCTGTACATGGGACAACACTGATGCTTATTTGGGAGAGCCTGGAGGTGGCATCACTAAAGAGGCCATAACCAGATGCTGCTGTGGGCTTTGGGGTAAGTGTATTAGACAAAACAAGCGAGGAAGAGCAACACCTTCACTTGGAAGATTTGCATCCACAGGTTCTCCTGTGTCTCTGATGCTTCCCTTAAACACCCCAAGAGAGAAAATGCCTCCTTTGGCTGCTGTCACTGATATATCAGAGCAAACCTAAGGGGAAAGAGAGTTGGAATACACATACAGTATCTCCATGTTTGGTTTCAATGTTCAGACTAAATAGGAAACCCAGTGGTGTGTTCTTCAGCAAGAGCAGGCACCCACGAAAAGAGCAACTACATTCCTTTACTTGTTCCATCCCACAAACAAAATCAAACATGGAGCACTCCACGTGCTTGCTGATCCACCACTGTGTTTATGGCTCAAGTGCAGGTACAGAGCTGGAGCTGCCCTGCTCTGCTGGCTCCTCAGCACGTGCTGCTCTCAGGAGCCGAGGGCAGTGTCTTGTAGGGGTTGAGGATCCCCTTGGGGTCTAGCATGGCTTTGAACTGCTGCATGAGTGCCACTGCCTCGCGTGGTTTGCTGTACTGAATGAACTGCTTCTTCTTGAAGCCCAGCCCGTGCTCTGCACTGATGCTCCCACTGCATCTCGCAGTCCACTCATACACAAAGGGCTCAATGGCATCCAGCAAGGAATGACTGTAGGACTCCGCCGTAATGTTCAAGTGCAAGTTCCCATCTCCTGGAAGAAAACATTGCACAGGTGGGTCTGGGAGAAAAACTTGGTGGCCCTGCAATGGATACTCATTCCTAGCTCCTCGACATTCTCCAACAATAGGGCCTTTGTTAGTCTGCAAACTGAGCAAAAAGGACAAGCTCACTGTCCTACAAACGTCAGCCTCTCCATGCACAAATAATTCAAACAGGATCTTTGCTTTTCCATGCTCCCAGTGCATTATTTGAGGAAGGGTTCTGAGTTAAGCTACTCTCAAACTCCAACTTTCGTGATTTTAAAATTCCCACTGTGCTGCATTACTGATTGTGATGCCATGACAAAGACTTCTCCAATGGCATTTCATAATGATCATTAGATTTTAACGTGGCCCTTCATCACTTCTTCTCTCCCTATTATGTTTGTGCAATGCTCTAAATGTGCTTTGGCACTGTGTCAACAGAAACAAAGAAAGCAGAACAGTTTCTCCTTTTGCCGCTGTGTGTGACAGTATTTGATTAGGCACAGAGCTGCTGGGTACTCCGAAAAACAATACACACGAAGATAAATACAACTTACTCATCCTCCTCCCTCCTGCATCCTAGCAAACCCCGACAGCACACTGCTTAGTCCTCAAAGAGCTACCACAGGGAGCCTTTGTTATGCAACGTGTCTTTCAAACGATCCCTAATCAAGCATGCTCGAAGAGTGTTCAGTGGCTTTTTTTGTAACAGAACAGCTCTGCTAAAGACCAATTTACCTGCTTATAAAATCTGATTAGTTTCCCAGCATGCTGACAAATCTATCAGCCTTTCTGTTCATTTATCCTTATCACTCTCTGTTGGAGGGTTAATGACTCACAAAAATTGATTTCCAGTAGGATTAATCACTTTGGACAAGAAAGTGGTTATCTGCCAAATGTGTCTAAGTACATCAACCAAATTGATGGTCCAGTTGAACAAATTACATCTTTAAACAGAAAGTACACAGCAAGAAGATACAGATGACCAGCTCCGTGGCCCACTGGCCAGCAACCTGCCATCAGTGTATGGAAAACAGTCTGAAAGCAGTGAAATTCAAACACAAAGATCCTGATGCACCCTCCTCTTCCACAGCCCTCAATTCAAGCCTCTCACTAATCGCTGCACAGCGAAACCTGCAGCACAGAAGGGCCATCACCTCCTTTCCCAGCACCCCCACTTACCCAAGTGGCCGTAGCCCACCACATTCTTGGCACTCTGGCCCAGCCGAGCCCTCATATCAGTCACGAGGTCATAGAGCTTTCCCACGGGCAGAGAGATGTCGTACTTGTACACATAACCCTCGTGAGTGAGGGCCTCGGTGATCCTCTCCCGCAGGCCCCAGAGCACCTGAGGAATCAAGGATCCATTTAAACCAAGTGGCTCTTGGGTTCCATGCATATACCAAACATCAGTCTGAACACTTCCCTATTTAAAATACAAATCCATGTCAAAGAGATTTGTGGAAGAGGAAATGCTGACTTGCCTTTATTTTCTTGTCGTCCGTTGCCACAGTTCCATCAGTGACCAAACCAGAAGCCATGGCCTGTTCTAGGAACTTGTTCAATTTTTCTTCATCATGGGTTGAGTTGGAGCCCGAAGTTTCAATTAAAACATAAAAAGGGCTGTCTGACAATGAGGGAGAACAAAGTAAGTAGATGCCCTGGGGCAAAACAGAGGAATTCAGGGAAGGTTTTGGAGCTTTCCCCACATGTTATGTGCCCAGACTCTCTGGTGCCAGAAAGGGCAGTCTTTTATCTGCAGGGCACTTCACTGACATGCCGTATCTTTTATTTTGCAACCACTTTCCAGAAAGCCAGCAGTTTTGTGAGGACACACACAAGTAAAAAGTCTCATCTTTAAAGATAAAAGGTGGTTGGAATGCATATACTAGATACAAAAATTATGAGGGATGCACACATAATCACTGACTTCTTAAAAGTCAGCGAGTCAACTTTTTAAAATTAGTCGCTTTTTAAAAATATTTGAAACTAGTCTAAAAATCCCCAAGCAGTACAGTTCCCCTCTCTACAGTGTGAATGTCCCTGGTACCTGTCACTGGGCTGGACAGCTTGAGATGTCTCTCAACCAATTCCATGCACTTCTCATCCATGAACTCATAGGCAGACAGGATCTCAGCCAGCATGGCTCTGCAGGTTGTGAATGTTTCCAGAACCTTAGCAAAACTCTGACACCCTTCAGACAGAATACAGAGAGGAATCAGGACCAAAAAACAGACACCTCCCCAAACCCTTTGGAAGTTTCTGAAAAGTAAAAAACTCTCAGTGAAAACTCCCCACAAACAACACTGGACCTGCTGAGGGAGCTTTTAAGAACACCCAGAAGCAGCTTTTAAGCAGCCGTGCCTGGCCATGTACTCTGCTGATCCTGAGCCTGACCTGCAGACATGACTTCTCAGCCTTGTCTCGTCACCTTGTCACTCACCTGACTCCTGGATGGTGGCTGCCTCTGCCTACTGTCACAGTCCTGCCCTGCTCACCTCTGGAGCCTGTCAGACCAGGCCCTCACCAGTGAGGGGACTGTCCTGCCTGCTTCCTCACCCTGCTGAGCTGCTGGCTCCACTTCCCTTACAGAACAACCTGCCCCTGCATGTATTTCAACAGGTATTAAATATCTGCATGGGTATTTTAGCACAGAGACCTACACTACTTCCCAGAAACCAGCTGATGCTGGCAGTCCAGCTCAGTAGGTTAAGCAGTGCTTTCTCCTCTATTTCATCCCTATTCCCAGCCTCTGAATTCAGGTGTGAAATCATTAATATCAGCATCTACCTAGGAATGCCAGATTCACAGCCTTAGGCTTCTGAGGACAGAGTATGGAGACAGCAGTGATAACTCCTAAGGTCCCCTCGGATCCGATGAAGAGCTGCTTCAGGTCATAGCCCGTGTTATCTTTGCGCAGAGAGGCCAGGCAGTCCAGAGCTGAGCCATCAGCCAGCACCTGTGGGAACACAGGGGCCCAGTCAGAGCACCTGGCTAGGAACCTGCTGTCATGAACTTGCCTGTGACCAAGCTGATGGGAAGTGTCACTCACCTGGAGCATGGGGACACAGCTGCAGCCCATTCCCACAGTGCTCCTCCAGTCCCAGCTCTTCCCCACCTCTATATCTTGCCTGAGTAAGATAGAGTAGGTATTTCCCTCCTACTTCTCTCCTTCCATCAGGACAAGTACTAACAGAAGATCCAGTTTGCTCTGCTTTTCTTACTAGTGGTGCAGAAGACCAGCCATTCTCTGCAGCCCTAACTCCCATTATCCAGCAGAAACAAGGAAAGCTACTTGAGTGAACAGTTAAGCAGCATGAAGCAAACTTGAGCCTTAAATCAAGGTTGAGTATCTCCAAGACAGGTTATTTATGGCTATTTTGACACTAGAGCCAAACTGACGTGACACAAATGCTCTCCTTTCTAAGCCTACACAGTAAAACCAAGTCACACTTTTGTTCCCTGCACAAATTTTTTCCCATTAATGCTTTGCTCCCCAGCCGTGAAAACTTTTAGAACTCCTAATCCAGCCTTTACACTCCAAGGCACTCGCCTGTATGACAGGAGCAGCTGAGGAACAGCAGAGACTCTAGGACACAACCAGCAGCCAAATGAACCCAAAGCACACAGCTCTGTTATGGGGTGAGCTTTAAACCTTAGGATGATCTTTAAAGTCCTGTCCAACACAAACCAGTTTGTGACCCTATGATTCTATTAAAATCCAAGTGAGCAGCCAGTAGAAGAGAGTATTCCAGAGACCCACTGCTCAAAGGAACCAACTCCATGCAGATAACCTGGGATCCCCCAATATCTCCCTACCTTCTTTTCACTTGTCTGGATTAGAAAACTATCTAACACCTCCTCTGTCAGCAAGCACTGGAAGTCAGGAAGCCGGAAACTGTGGCAGCAATAACATGCTACATGCATGAAGGCACGCTGACCCTTCTCAAAAGAGCCCAACAAGGAAAAGTTAAGAGTGGAAGCCTGGAGAGGAATTTGTCTGTGTGTGGGATAGTTAGAAGAACAGGAAGCAATAAGAAGCAGAGGATTAAACAGAGAAGGGAACTGCCAGGTACTCGCCTTACCACTTCCAGGCCCAGCACCGTCCCTCGCAGAGAGCCGTATCTCAGCAGCCGCAAGCCTCCAGCATTGGTGGCCACATTCCCCCCGATGTGACAGCTGCCTTTGGCTCCCAGGTCGAGTGGCATGATAAACCCCTGCTCCTCCAAGTACTCATTGAGCCTCTCCAACACACAGCCCGCTTGGCACACGAGGATTCCTGGAACAGAAACACCCTGCTACAAGCTGATGGCTGAGAAGAAAGTGCCTCCTCAAGAAGCAGGAGCAGGATCAGCAGATGCAACCACCTCTTCCTTCAGTAATTCCTGGGATTCATCTTAAATGCATGAGTCTGTGCATGCTCCAGGGAACTGCCCCCTCCTTAAGCCTCGGGGAGCTTTGCTATTGCCTCAACATCTGGTCACCCACAACTCTGGACTGGTAAAGCACAATCACATTAAGTGTGTGTGAGGAGCCAATTGAGCCATTTTAGCTTGCCTCAACTCTGGTTGTCAGGGCTGTCAGAGGCATGTGGGGGGAGGGAAGTGTACACCTGCCACTTGCAGGAGGCAGCCAAGAGTGGGAGAAGCCTTGTCTCTGGGACCTGGCAACACCCCACATGAGGCTGGCAATAGGAGACACCGTGGAGGGGCTTCTCTGATCAGGTCGCAAAGAGCTCTCCACCAATGGATGGCACAAGAAGGTCGGACTGGACCAGTGGTTCCCTGTTAGCGGGCAGGCTTTGGGAGGGGCCGGGGGGTATAAAAACCAATTGTGTCAGGGCTCGCTGGGGGGCTCGCTACTGCTCTCTCGCTCACTGGGGTTTGTTCCTGTTCCTTTGCTGGCCCGCTCGCCCCCTCGTTTGCCCTGGCCCCAGCCTGCCTGCCTTCTGGCTCTCCTGCCCTCGCTGGCTCGCCCTCACACCTGTCCTGCTTTCCTGTGCCCCTGACCGCTGCCCTGCCACTTCGCCCCGTGTCCTTGCCTGGGCTGCCTGCTTCCAACCCTGCGGCCCCGATCCAGCCGTCACTGCCTGACCTGCTGCCCGATCCAGCCGGTCGCCGTGACCCTGTCCAGGGTCCTGGTCCCCCCGCCCGAGCACCCCACTCACCGCGTGTCCAGTGCCTCGCCGCGGGAGCCGCGCCTCTCCGGGAGCCGCGCAGGCTCGCTGAGACCCAGCCTGTCCACAGGCAGCAGCGTGCACACCCCTGACCGCTGCCCAGATGCCGACAGCACTGCCCTGACTCGCTAGCGGTAACGCCCTCTTTTTCCCTCTGTTCCCTCTCTCTCCTCTCCCTCAGTCCTTTTCCATTTTCCTTTCTTCTTTTCTGTCTCTTCTAGCCTTCTTTTGCTTGGGCAACTCCTTTTCCTTCTCATTTTCGTTATCAATAAATGGTTCTCAGATACGAGGTTTGCCTCGCTTGGTTTCATTTCGTTCCGGACCATCCATTTTCAAAAGAACCCGCAGTTCCCCCAAAGTGGAATGCAACAGTGTGTCTCAGCCTGTTGTTTTCTCTCTTTGAACAGAGATACTCACACCAGCCCGACCCCTATGGCCCCAAATCCAAACAAACCTCCTTATGATGCTGCTAGGCTGAACCCTGCTGATCCTGCTGTTATCTGTTCCCAGGAAAATGCCTGTTTTGGGGCCTGGGGCTCATTTCAGTGCCTCACATTTCTGGAATACTTACCAGACACCCTGTCAAAGCTGACGATCTGGTTCATGAGAGCAGTGGAGAGAATGATCTCGTCAAAGACAGGAACGCTGCCCCCAACAAGGCCCGTGTTACCCCCCTGAGGGTTCACTGCCAGGTTCCTCTCATGGCAGTACCTGAAAGGAAAAAGTGAATTCTGAATTTTTATGCGTTTAAAGGCCATAATCAGTCTGTCAGAGAAGTTTCACCTCTACATGAATGTCTACTGTTGTGATAGTGCTCCTTAAAATTAAGCAGCATTTCACGGAAAGATTAAATTGATGCAAGGAGACAGTTTCAATGACAAAGTGAGAAAGTGCAACTGCTGTCTGAACTCAGCCCAGTGCTGAGCAAAGAACCAACACCTGGGCTTAGCCCCGTGTGTATCTACGCATGTGGCACACAACATCTGCCTGGAAAGCACTGCTTATGTTTCCACAGAAGCTGTTTCTGCAGCAGACTGTGTTAACAGCTTGGGCTCCTCAGTGGGCTCTGACAGCCAGCCTCTCTCTGGCAGTGGTTTCAGACATGACTGCCCTCCTCCTCCCAAGAAATTGATGCCCTGTAGGCAACAAAATGTGCACTTGTGCCTCAGCTGCTCCACCTGCCACATCCCTGCCAAGCACCTCCCACCACATCCTCCCCTGAGCTCACAGCAGCTCTTGCACAAGGGATGGCACAGAGCCCCATAGCACCAGAGTTCCTTCAGAAACCCGCCTGCCTTTTCTGTGCTCTGCATCCCTGTTTTAACAGAGCCAGGAGCAGGTGCCTGCAGCTCTCAGCTCCTCAGCCCAACAGTGATCCAGCACAGTACTGTGCAACCAGAGCTGTGCTCACACCAGTGAACCACAGGATGTAGCTAAAACAAATCCTCAAATTGCCCAGTTCTGCCCTAACCTTCTTTACCTTTTCAAACAGACCCTCCTGACTCTTTCACAAAACTTCTTCTTTCTGAGCACCTGTACAATAGTTAACTTTAGTCATTTATCGGAGCAGAAAAGTCACAAAGAAAACTGCCTCAGCAACTCCAATGCTTAAGGAACAGGTGTCTGAACACCTACAAGTTCCCTTCACCCACCAGATCATCCCTGACTCAACCCAAGTCTCCTCAGCACCAAGCCCAGCAGAAAAAGTGCATGTTACCTGAGAACCTGAGACACCTCTGCTGTCGTCCGTGGCTTCAACACCAGCTGGCTGCAGCCTGCAACGAAAGCAAGGGACTCTCAAGGCAAGCTGTGGCTCTGCAGAGGTCAGAAAGAAACATGTGGGAAAGCATGAGGTGGGAAGTAACAATGCTCCCTCCACTGTTAGGCATTTCAACCACTTTGACAACAAACATTTCAACAGCAGCTTTTCCCTTCAAGCCCTGCCAAAACTTTGCATGTATAGGTAGACTTGGCTGCCGCTAAAGGCAATGGAAAATGGTTTAAGGTCTCATGGAATCTTTGACAGAAGCAACAGAGAATTTTCCAGGGATGAGACAGCCACAGCTTCTCTGGGCACCCTGTGCCAGGGCCTCCCCACCCTCACAGAGTAGAATTCCCTCCCAATATCCCATCTAACGCTGCCCTCTGGCAGTGGGAAGCCATTCCCCCTTGTCCTGCCCCTCCAGGCCCGTATGAAAAGTCCCTCTCTCTCCTTTTTATAAGCCCCCTTAAGGTACTGGAAAGCCGCAATCAAGTCTCCCAAAAGCTTTCATGTTCTTTTCTGAGGTTCAACCAAACCTGTTAGCTGAATCAATTTGTCTCAGGAAAAAAAAATTATTAAGTTAGAGGGTTTAGATTTTTTTAATGAAAGCCTGTAAGTTTACCAGGTATCAGATAATTCTTAAAGGAGTATTTTTATGAGGAAAAACTCATTTTGGAGGGGCAGGCACTCATCTAGTCTCTGGCGACCAGTGACAGGACTCCATGGAACAGCTGGAGCCGTGTCAGGAAAGGGTTAGGCTGGATATTAGGAAAAGGTTCTTCCTCCAGAGGGCGGTCGGGCACTGAACAGGCTCCCCAGGGAATGGGCACGGCCCCAAGGCTGCCAGAGCGTTTCGACACCGCTCCCAGGCGCAGAGTGGGATTATTGAGGTGTCTGTGAAGGGCCAGGAGTTGGACTCGATAATCCTCATGGGTCCCTTCCAACCCAAGATATTCTATAGTCTGTACAGATGTGATCTGCCATAAATAAATATAAGATTTCCTTCGGCAAAATTGTTCCGGTAATTACCAGAGGTAGGAAGGAGGTTTCACCAAGGGAGCACATCAAGCAGCTCGCTTACCTCGCACCGACTTCAGCCAGTCCACGTTAAATGGCTTCACCTCCTCCTCGCCAGTGACGACCCTGCCAGGCATGAGGCGCTCGAAGAAGGCCACATCGCCATCGGCCAGCCGGGCGAAGGGCAGCCGCCGCACCGCGTAGCGCTCGCAGGTCGGCACCACCTCCCGAGAGCCGGCGCAGCCCCTGCCCCGCGGCACGCCCGGGGGACCCCTGCTCCCTCCGAGCTGCACGACCCTCCCGCGGCAGCTCCTCAGCCACGCGGCCCCGCGGCTCCACAGAGCTGTGGCAGGCATGGCAAAAGCCGCGGCCTTGTTTGTTGCCCCCTCCCCGCAGCCGGGAGGGGAACTCAGCACTGAGCGGAGTCTCTTCCGCTGCAGCCACCGCACACCCCCGGGACACCGCAGCGCCACGCACGCTTGGCAATGGGGGTTACCGCGGAGTGGGTGAGGAAATTCGGGATTATCCCGGTGCACCGGGAGATGCCAAGGACGCTCCGTGGCCTGGAAGCGCCGGGAACGCGCGGCGCGCCTCACGCCGAGCAGCTAGCGGGCGGCAGCGCCCCCTGGCGGCCGGAGGTTGCAACAGCACCCCTCCACACACCCTCACACATTTATTCCCAAAAATACTTTATTTATAATATAATCCAACATCTCCAAGATCCAAAAATACAGATATACATTTCTTAATTTTTGCTTTTTTAAACCTTACATTCCTATTTTTTTTCTTCTTGTTTCGGCAATTGGGTGAAAGTTGGTTTTGACCTCCAGTTTGGATGAGCTGCAGTAAAGCTGGGCCCCTTGGCAGTTTTTTTTTTTTGGGCAACGTTTAGTGGGACATTCCTTTAGAGATCACCCTTCTCCAGGAAACATTTAAAACTGTACATTCAAAAGTCAGAAGATATAAATTCTTTAGTAAGCAAAAATGAAGGCTGCTGGTAATTTCTGTCTACAAGGAGTCGTAAAAAAATCTCTACAACCAGGTGTAAGAGGGCAGGACATGCTCCTGAGCCCATCCAAGCCCTGCACTGGCATGTTCCCAGTGGGTGAGTTTATTGCTGGTATCAGATCTCAGATGCTCTACACATCACAGATGTTGTAAAGAAGAGGAAAATGTTACACCTCACGCTATTCATCATTCCTAGCAAATTATCCTTCCTTTTGAGGGCTCTACCTTCTAGAGCTTGTTTTCCTTTTTGCTTTGCTAGTTCAAGTGGAAAATGCTCTTCGAAGCCCCAAAAGTACTTCTAAAAATGTGGTTTGTTGTCCTACCTGACCAGAATTTTGGAGCTGAGGGAAGTCAGCTCCACACTGGCTCACCCAGAGTTGCTCTCTTCCCTCACGGCATGTTTCCAGCCAAGATCTCTGGAGTGGAATTTTGAGATTGTTTCAAATCAAATGCTTAATGCATGGCAATACCAGTACTAAAAAAGCCTTAGGAAAAAAAAAGAACAAAAGTTGTCTACAATACCACTGGATGGAATGGGAAAATAAAACCTGGAACAGCATCAACATGGGTTGTCAGGACACAGCCACGCTCCCACTCAGTCCAGTGCAGTGGGTGAAGGAGGTGCAGCTCTCACCCACTGGTGACTGGATTACAGGCTGGCTCATGAGGTATCACAAATTTGCTCTCATGAAGAGGCAGGAAGAAGAAGAGGGCTCGCTCTACTCCAGCTCTGTGTGACTGTGCTGTTCCTCCTCCTTCCTTCCAGCACTCCAGCTTTAATTTCCGTGCCTGCCTTCCATGTGCTATTCCACGGCAGCAATGACAAATGTGCATCACCAACGTGCATTTTCATGCGCACAACTCCGGAAACTTTATCTCTCCGTGATGCAGTGTAGTAAAGACACGTGCAACATCACACTGGAAATGACAGGACCCCAAAGAGGAGGATTTTTTCCTAAAATCCATCCTTTTTTCATAAATCAATGTTCACAGAAAAGCTGCCTCACGACTGAGAGGTTACTTCTATGTCAGCAGCACACACAAAGCCCCACAGAGGGAAGAAGCGGCAGGAGCTGTGTTCTACTTTCCTTCACTGCAAAACATAAGTAAGAGGCTCAGTGCAACAGGAAAAGCCTGCTTTCTTTTGAAAACAGGTGCCAAAATCTGAGTAGAAGTGTTCTTAATCTTCTGTACTATTTATTCAGCAGAAGAAAAGTTTATCTGGAAGTTTCTTTATGCCTTTCCAGCAGTCTATATCAAGAGCTCCTGCACACTGGTATGGAGAGCAGCACACAGCCCTGCACAGAGCTGCCACCAACACCCATCAGGGACCAGAGCCAGCAAAGTTCTTGAGTTTGGGGCTTTTTTTTTCTCCTTCCACCAGCAGGGAGGAAACTCTGCTGCACCTTTCCCCACTACATCTTTCATTGTAGGCAGGTAAACCTTGGGATGCAGGAGACAGATATGAAGGCAAGACTTATCTCTGCTCTTCCCTCAACTTCTGCATCCACTGTATCTCAGAGGAAGGAAAAAACAGGGACTTTTGCTTTCTGACTCCTGATTTCCTCTCTCCCTTCTGCTGCAGCCACTGACACTGCTAATGCAAGGATTCACATTCATCATCTGAAAGGCAGCTAAAGAAGTCAAGAACATGCAAATGTGGCCCATTAAAAAAAAGACAAGGAAGTCCTGTTAGAACATTCCTGAACGGCCTTCTTCAACAGCAGAGCCACACTATCATGAGAACAGAGTGTCCTCATGGAGCCTTTCCCTAAAACCTGATTTCCTGATTTACCCACGTGCCACACGGGCAATCACAGCTAATTCAGGCCTTCATCTTATTTTGTGAATAAATCCAACCTTCTCTCTCTCTCCAAGAATACTGCAGGTTTCATCTTCACAGTGATGTACTTAAAGAATCTTCAGGGAAATGGAAACAGCCAGAAAAGGCAACACCTTCTCTCAGTATTATTGTGCAAGACTAACATAAATAAAATCCCTGTGGCAAAGGGATTTGGGACTCCTTCCCAAAGTCATTGTCTTAGAAAAGAACAGGAATTTCAACTGGCCACTGGATAATTAAATATCATACCAGAAAAAGATGGAGGATAGATTAACAAAAAATAATCAAAGGTAATATTGCAACATGAACGAAGGAATATATTAAATTCTTCTTGCCTCGGCGGTGTATTCTCCTCTACTCCTTACTTCTTTTTCTTTCTTTCCTGAACACAACGAGGACAAAACCTGTTGGAAAAAAGAGGCAGTAATTAGCTCCTGAAATTAACAGCACATAGCCCAAGAACTGTTTTTAATATTTGTGCACAACTAAGCCTGTTTCTGACAGGCAACTTGTTGTTTGAAATGGTCCATTAGATAACAATAACAAGCCCATGGTCCTTTCCAAGATGAGCACATACAGAAGTAAAACCCTGAGAAGTGTTCAAAATTTGCCTCCAGAAGTGAAACGAAGAGGTACCTGCCTCTCAGTTTTAAGCACAGCCACAACTAGCGACAGCAAACCTCAGATGTAACCTGTCCATGTTTACACCAGCCTCAGGTTAAAACCTGCTCTGTTTATCAGGCAGTTTTGCTTCCACCAGAACCTAAGACTTCTGTGGAAATGAATTTTAACAAGAAGGTTCTTCTTGTATCTTCTACCCTCAAACATAATCCCCAACCACAGAGGATGCAAATCCTCTGATGAGAAGAGCAAAGCTCCTCTGTCAGCGTCACAACAGGGTTTTAATTCTTGTTGAGGCAAACTGCAGCCCAATAAAAATCCCAAAGCTGAATGTTGTCACACTCACCATTTCCCTTTCGGTTTGGTGGTCAGGTCCACACATGCAAAGTGGAACCACTCGATTGGGCACTGCAAAAGAGAAAGGAAAAACCCACAGAGGAGATTCTTAGTGATTCACAAACGTTCCCACCATTTGGTATGGCCTAACTGAGCAAGGACTCCCTCCTCGGATTGTACAAGGCTGGGAGGCAACACACATCTCAATCAATCATCTCTCAAGTGCTTACATCTGGGTTGTCACAGCCAATCATCTCTCCATAGGACACCTGGTGACACAGGCAGTAGGTGGGTTCGTTGGGATCCACTGGCATGTCCAGGACATCTGAGGGGTGCACTGACAGTATGGTATCAGCAAACTCAGACCTGTGGGCAAGGACAGAGTCAGGACAAAACACTTCTCAGCTGCAGACAACACTGTCTTACAAGGGCATGGCTTCCCACTGCCAGAAAGCAGGGTTGGATGGGATACTGGGAAGAAATTCTTCCCTGTGAGGGTGGGGAGGCCCTGGCACGGGTTGCCCAGTGAAGCTGTGGCTGCCCTGACCCTGAAGTATTCACGGCCAGACTTGGAACAACCCAGGCTAGTGAAAGGTGTCCCTGCCCATGGCAGGAGCTGGAATGGGATGGTCTTTAAGGTCCCTCCAAACCCAAACCATTCTGGGATTTGATGTTTCTGAGACCTAAATCCTACTCGGGAAAATTAGTGTTTCACAGTATCTTCCCTAAACCTGACCCCGTCTTAGAGGTTATATTACATTACCACAATCCAGTAGTTAAAATCATAAGGTTGGATCAAACACAGTACGACTAGAAAGAATTAAGGGAGGGATTTGTAGATGTTATGAATGAAGTAACAAAATTATCATACAGATCACTCCTGATTGTGGGTAAAATAACCTGTTTGGGGTTTTTCCCCAACTTGTTTTAATATACATTTTTTCTCATTGTCAGGCATGAGTGAACCCTCTTAGTCTGACAGTGAGGTGTTGACATGCCCATAGCAGTCCATAGAAACTATTTTTAGTTTCCTGCCCCTCCATTTAGCCAACTGAAAGTATCAGAATAAACTGAGCCCCTTTAATATAAATCCCATCTCAGAGAGGGGACATGCTTTCCTCCTTGCCTCTCAAAACTGTATCAGATTATTCAAGGCTATCTAGGACACAATCCTTTGAAAACAACCCCCAAAATTCTCCAAGATTTCTAGAACAGCAGCACAACATCAGTTTCTGTCCTGACGGACAAGTTAGTTTCTTTTACTATCAAGATCACAAGCAACTGTTAAAAATAGCCCTGTGACAAAAATCCAAGCTATTTTCTCCCAGCCTGCCAACAGTAACAGGGAGACTGATCTTGTCCTTCCAGTCAGAGTGTTCCAAGCATGCTGAGCTTCCACATGCCAACCAAGGAGTTAATTAACAATGGTGGCCTGTCTTAAGCAGGACATTAATGAAATGGAGTAAGACCCTAACACTCTTAACAGCACTCGCCATCCGGACACGAGTCATGAACAGGGTAACACAAGCTTGTGGAAAATTCATGAAGTGTCAAGCCCAAGGCCCTGGAGCTGTGCCTGGCTCTGCCTTACCCTCCTTTGAGTTTCTTTTTCTTTGGTGTATCTTCCTCAGATGTTCTCCTGCCTCGACCACGAGAGCTTCTTTTGTCTTTCTGACTTCGACCCTCTAGAAAGGAAAAACAAACCCATCATTTTAGCCTACTTGAGTGGCAGAAACATCCTCAGCTGTTGTTCTTTTGACGCAGTTACTGCCTTGAAATCCCCATTTCACATGTAATTGAGTAATCCTTATTATATATGTAATTGAATATGATGACTGAAATGCATTTATAAGCCCCAAACACACCAAATTGACAAGTACGACTGAGCACCAAACTCTTGTGTTTGCAGTTCTGGCAATAAAGCACTGCAGTATGTCAGCACCAAGCCATAAACAGCATCACACTTGATTAGACATGCAGTATTTTTTAAAAATCTCATTATATTTTTAAACACAGTTAATAGGTCACTCAATAACTAACATAACTTTTATCTCCACCTCCCTGCTCCTACCCCTTATTTCACAGTTCGAAGGCATCAAGCTGTGCTGTGCTGCTGTATCCACATTCAAATGTCACTGCGACCACACAATATTTCAGTATACACTGCAGAAACTGGTATCTTCCTTTAACTCCTAATTTTTCCTGAAACTGTTACACACAACACCAGTGCAGTTTGGGCACAGCACTCTCCTTAGAACCAGTAACAACTTCAGGATGATCTGTGAAACAGCAACAGTAAGTTTGATCCCAGCACCATATTCCTCTTCCTCTCTTGCCCACTGTAAACATTTTGAAGAGCATGAAAAACAAGCAGAGAATGGTGTACTTCTTTCCTTCCTTCAGAAATAAGAACCTATTTTACACCTCAGCCTTCCTGGTTTGATACTCCAAGTGCTGGAAAAGGCTCTCAACTGTATCAAATTTACCCACTTTTCAGGCTCCTGGATCCAGGGGTTTCGAAGTCACTGCCTTCCAGTTTATCTTTGAGATCAGCTTCAAACCGTGCCAAGTCTGCATCCAGCCGGCGAATGTGCTTATCCACCTGCACCAAGAGGAAACCACAAACAGAATTACAAAGAAATACAAAAAAAGAAAAGAGCCCCAAATGAAAACAGGAAGGGCTAAACCAGTGGCTGTTATCGGGATGAACAGAGTGTGGTACTAGAGAGCAAGGCATGGAACGGGTACAGGCTGGGAAAAGGGAAATAGCACTCACAAAGTGAATGAAGGAGGAAAAAGTGAGAGGACCCAATTCCCCTACAAGCAAACAGAAAGGAAGGAAAAGGGAGGCAACATAAAGGAGAGTCAAAGCAACTCAGACTAATGATTTCCAGAACAAAATGATGAGAGATACTAAAAATAACTGGTTTGTCCCTGCAATTTTCAAATTTCAAATACAGTCCCTGAAATGTGTCAAAGTTAGTTATTTTCCCTGGTACTCCACTGTCATGTGAATCAAAGAAGTTTAGCAACAAATACAGACAGAGGCTGACTATGCTCAATATCAAGTCAACAAACATTAATTAAGTACCTTGTACTACCCTGGCTGCAATAAAGTGACTTTCAGAACATGGATTTTAATCTGCCACCCCCAAACTGTGCTGCTGCAATACTTTGTCATCAAGTGAGTTCACTAGTTACCGAGGGCACTGATATTCCTGGGACATAATTTCCTTTTCTGCAGTATTTGATGGCAATAAAGCATCTGTAGCAAAACTCAAAGCATCTCTACAAGCTGGACAACAAACACTTAGCACAGTCAAAAGGATTCTCCTCGCTCAGCTTTCATCCAGGGGGTAAAACATGTCGAGATAAGAGTTATTCAAGGGACAGAGATGTAAGAAAAAAAAAGTGGAAAGCTGCATCTTAAGAAATGGGATTTTCTGACAGGGTCCATTGAGGAAATTTTGATGTCCAACAAACCAAGGCAATTGAGCAGAATTCTTGCTGTTCCTCCACAATATAGTACAGCAGCTGGCTTAAAAAAATTCTGCTTTCAACCAAGACCAGCCCCAAATAAATTATGAGTGACAGAGAGCTGCTGGGGAGGAGAGAGTGGGGTAAATTTGTTGGGATTATCACACAGCAGATGAGTACTACCGATAAAGTCATCTCCAAGGGAGAGAAACTCCCTAATTCTTCAGCAAAAGAGAAACCTGGTGCCACAGCAGAAGGCTTTCTGGGGACGGCAACAGTGAGAAATATAAGCTTGAAGGCTAATAATTTGTTTTGGTAAGATCTTTAAGCAAAACAAAACAAAACAGTCAGGGAAAGCTGCCACTGAAGTATCTCCATGTGCACCACTCCAGAGAATGCCCGTTTTTCCATGGCTCACCATCTCGTAGGTCTGCATGGCCAGCTGCACTTTGTCGTCGCTGTACTCTTTGCACTTGCTGTAGGCACTCTGGATCTTCTTCAGGTGCTCCACTCGCTCCTCAGGCAACATGTTCTTCACCGACTCGATGTACGCTGCTGCCAGGCTGTCAATCTCTGCCTTCTTGTCTGAAAAACACAAGAGATACACATCAGAGACCTGCCATCCAGAGCAGGTACTTTTGGTTTTTTATTTCCTTATGGTATTTAGGAGACCCTTCCTGACGGCTTTTACACCCCCCCTCAATTCCTTAATGCATTTTCCTTTTCAAAAAAAAAAACCAATTAAGTTAAAGGTATTTGCTCTTTGACACTTGTGGTGTGATTCTGCTTTCTCAAGTGTTCTACAGCTAGCTCAGAAGTTAATTTCCAGTTAATTCACAGTTAAGATCAGAAACTGAACCCATGGGTTCACAAGTTTCAGCCCCTCTTCCCACATGCAGAACATTTTATTTGCTGCACAGTCACTTACTGTTCTGATGGTTCAGAATGAAAATCATTAATGTGCAGGCAGATACCAACAAAAGCTCCAAAAAGGAAGAAAAAATGGTCCTGCAAGGTACACAGGAACCCAAAACTCGGTAGATATGGAAGTACATGGAAGGAAGGCCATCCAAGTGGCCACTGAGTACAGTGATCACAGAGCTAAGAATTCAAACTGAAAACAAAATCAAGCCCTGTGATATGAGCTGTATCCTCACAGGAAACAAACAAACACTGCAGAGTGCTCAGGCTGAGAACAGGAACAGCAGCAGAGGGGAGACACGTCATCTAAAGCTCAGCTTCCACTGGGCTCTTCCCATCCTTCACGCCAGGCTCCCTCGGCCTTTGCTTGCCGAAATACCTGCACATACCTTCTGTTCTCTGATCCAGCTCCCGCATCAGCTGGAAGTTCCTCTGCAGTTCGCACGGCAGATTCTCAATACCTGTAAGAGAAACGCTACTAAATGCTCTGAGCAACCTTGCCAATGGAAGGTGTCCCTGCCCACGGCAGGGGCTGGAACGAGGGGAGTTTTGAGGTCCTTCCCAACCCAACCCAACCCAACCCAACCCAACCCGTGAGTCACGTACCGTGAGCCCCGCGGTCACCTCAGCAGACCCTGAGCGCCTGCCTAGGGGCCTTCGAAGGCCGGC
>VZRR01003974.1:0-26322 GCA_013398015.1 Oreocharis arfaki | reverse complement strand
CCCCAGGCGCTCGATGTGAGCCCCGAGGAGGGGGCGGGGTGCCGGCCGGGGGCCCTCGCGGCGCGTCCGAGCTCTGGGCTGCTCCCACCCGTGATAGATGGACCCCCACGCTTGGACAGAGGGATGGCTCCTAGCCTTGATCGATACACCCGTCCCACCCTGGGCGGACCGACCACCTCCCACCCGGGACAGATGGACCCCCACGCCCGGACAGAGCGACCGCCCCTCATCCGCGACTGGCGGATAGGCCCCTCCCACCCTGGACAGACAGACTCTCATCCTGCATGGACCGACCTCTTTCCCCCGACCTGTCACAGGCAGGTAGATCCCCAGCCCCTTATGGACTAGCCTTCTCCCACCCGTGACAGACAGACAGACTCCCACCCTGGATGGACTGACCTCGTCCCATCCATGACAGACGGATAGACCCTGTCCTGGTCAGACCAACCTCCAGCCCGTGACAGACAGACTCCCAGGACAGATGGACATCTCTCTGGGGGTTTGGGGCAGCCTTTACATCTTCTCCCTTTCTCTCCTACAGACAGAACCACAGAAATTGGGCAGCTGATCAGCTCCTACCTGGTGAGGGAGAAGAACCTGGAGGACCACACCATTCACCTGCTCTTCTCTGCCAACCGCTGGGAACACGTGTAAAGATGATGTTTGTTCAGCTGTAAAAGAAAAATGTGTGGTGCTGAATCCCCCGGGGTTTGGGCTTCCAGTGGGTACAGAAAGTGCAAGACTGCGATCCTGTTCAGACAGAAAAATGGGCTGGCAGTGGTGTCTTAAGGACTCTTACAGCTTTGGATTTAATCACAGAATCCCAGAATAGTTTGGGTTGGGAGGGACCTTAGAGCCCATCCAATCCCACCATGGGCTTCCACTAGCCCAGGGTGCTCCAAGCCCTCTCCAGCCTGGCCTTGGGCACTGCCAGGGATGGGGCAGCCACAGCTGCTCTGGGCACCCTGTGCCAGGGCCTCACCTCCCTCACAGGGAAGAATTTCCCCAGTGTCCCATCTAACCCTGTCATTGTAATCTTAGATCAGATCCCACAGTTTGGTTTTTTGGAATCATTGGTGCCATATTTCCAGCTCCTGTGCTGTACTGGATTAAAGAATTGGGGAGCTGAGACTGAACCAGCCTAGTCTGTGAATTTACTGTCTTTCCTGAGGATACCTTGTTTTGCCAGGCAGTCCCTGTGAGTGACAGTGGTTAGGGAATTGTCCCCACATTTCCCCTCTAGCCAAAGGCTATGTTCAGCCTTAACTGGCTGTCCTTCCTTTAGTCACAGAGTCTGTGTGTGGACGTGGAGAAATCAGTGTTGGCTGTTGTTTTTACCTGGAAAAACAGACTTCAAAATGTTCTCATTTTACAGAAAAGCTTTGCTGGCTCTGCTGTAGTGGCAGTGCCAATTAAGCTGGGAGAACAGAAGGCAGATAAGTGAGCTCTGAGAAGAGCTGTCATGAATGAAGGAGGCAGGGCGTATCACAAAATCTACTGCACCACCTAAAAAGGGAAGAAGACTAAGCTGTTCATGTCAATATAATTAATCTGTGATCTTTCCTGTGAGCCCTGGAGCTGCCTAGAGCAGTGCCCAGCGCTTGACACCCTGAATTTGGGTGTCATGAAAGGGTGTTTGGTCAATGTCTGGCAGCTCTTTACCTGCCATCTGCATCACAGCTGCCCCTGCCAGTGATCTCCATAAATGATGACATACTTGGAGTTTTAGCTGAACTCCTGTCATTTCTGTCACTATAAAGGAATGCAACTTTATTATTTTATCTCCCACATGGTTTCAGACCGATGATGAAGGAGAAACTACATCAAGGGATCACGGTCGTGGTTGACAGATATGCCTTCTCTGGAGTGGCCTTCACGAGTGCCAAAGAGGTGAGTGAGACCTGCAGCAGCTCCTGCCCCTCTCTCTGTTTGAGGGAGCAGCTCCAGGTAGAGGCTGTTGGTGTGAATGGCCATGGGACCATTCTTCTTCTGGGAAGTGAGGACTGGAAATGAGGGGTGGAAGTTTCAGATCAGGTATTAACACGGGTCTACCCTTCCCCAGAACAAGCAGAGAAACTTATTTGGTGACTTGTAGATCTGGACAGCCTGCTGGACTGGAAGCTCACCTGTGTGACTCTGGAGAACGATTCTGGGAGTTTATTTAAGACTCTCTGTACTTGCTCAGGCTGCTGGCCCATAAATTTGTGAAACATAACAGAACCACATACGTTAGAAGGGACTTGTGGAATTCATGAAGCCCAGACTGCAGCAGGGCTGACATAAGCAGGCTGCTTGGGCCTACATCCAGCCAAGGTTTGAGTGTCTCCAGGGATGTATCCACTCCTTTCTGGGTTCTTCTCTGCTCACCTTCAGAGCAAAAGTGATGTTCTTTCATTTAGCCTTAACTTCCCGCATTCCCACTTGTGCCTTTTGGCCTGTCCGTGCTTTCAGAACAAGTCAGCGCTGTCAGCCTCCCTTTGAGCCATTCTGCACAGACACTCTTGTCCCACTCCATCAGATGTGTCCTGTTCCTGCTGAGCAGCCATCAATCCTCGAAGAGTATCCTGTGGGCACTGAAGCTCCAGCCATGCCTGCAGCACCAGCTGTGACCTACATTCATTCTTGCCCAAGCTTTTCCCCGCCTCTTGGAAGGACTGAGATCCTCCAAGCCCTGCACCCTCACCTGCATCTTCTTCCACCCTCCTGCGTCCCTGGACAGTGTGTGGCTTGGGGCTTAACCGTGGCACAGATGCATTGAAGTGTTTAGGTGCTGAACAGGTGTCTGCAAAAGCCCTGAATTAGGAGCCAGGATGTGTGACATGAGCTGAGTCACCCCAAAATAACAATCCCAAATCCACATAGGCACAACCAGGAATGTTTTGCTACTCTCTGGTGGGGGGAAAAGGGTGTCTTAAAGTGTCTACATTTCTTTGAATGTAGCTGGTGACCTGCATCCTCAGCCATGCGGATGAAACCCTTGGGAAGCAGGGATGACATCCTTTGCTCCTGGAAGGGACCTCCTCTCTTTCTTAAAAGAACGGAGTTTGGCATATTTTTCACTCAAGAAGAGGAAGCAGAGATGTTGATGCCCATATCTAACACAAAAGTTTACTGGCAACCAGAGCTCACACCCAAGATGTCATGGTACTTCCAGCTTCTCTTACCCCCTCATGGGATTGAAAAAGCCACTGCACATACATCCAAAAAAATACCCACACTACCAGGATGCAGAACATCTGGGGAGAAACAGGAGGGCAGATGTGCCTACTCCTCTTAGAGGGGGTTAAGATGTGGATGAGCAGTAAGTGGACAAGCCTCTGTAGTCTCACCAACATCATGGATTCACATGCCCTGATGGAAGGCTTCAAAGCTGTCAGCAAAATCCAAAAGCTGGAATACTGTATCTCTTCTGTCTGGGCTGAGATTCCTGGGTAGGTGAGTAGTGGGAAGGAGCCTCCATGGGCTCGGAGAGATCTTCACTGCAGCTGTGTGGTGTTTGTTGTGTGGGAGCAGCTCTCTTTTGGACTGAGCAAGTTTTGGGGTGGTAGCGGCTCTGTGGAGGCTCAGAACATGCCTTGGTAGAGCTCAGATGGGCTCTGCAGAAGGGGCATGAAAAGCTTTAGCTCTCTCCAACTTAAATGGGCACAAGAGGTGCTGAACACCTGACAAAACCTGCTCACCCCCAAATTACCAGGGCTGAATTCCCACACGGTAAGCTGGGAAATGACCTTTTCAGTTTGTAGCCTGTGCAGAGTGTTTCAGGTTGCGATTCCTGCCATCCCTGGCTGTTCGTTTCCCACCTCACTCCAGCCAACCTGCTGCTTTCCTGTCTGTGTGTCTCACCTCAAACTCGGTTGTCTTTGCTTGGGACAGAACTTCTGCCTGGACTGGTGCAAACAGCCTGATGTTGGACTGCCAAAGCCAGACCTGATCCTGTTTCTTCAGTTAAGCCCAGAAGAAGCAGCAGAACGAGGGAACTTTGGACATGAACGTTATGAGACCAGCTCCTTCCAAGAGAAAGTTCTTCAGTCCTTCTATTGCCTAATGGAGGACAAGAGCCTAAACTGGAAGGTGAGGAAATAACTCTAATGGGCTTGCAATGGACTGGTGTGGGGGTCCCTAATGAGAGCTCCCAAATTTTACCTGTCATATCCCTGTGCTCCCTCTTCCCACTTCTGCTCAGTGGGACATGCTGGGGACCAGCCAAAGGCACTGTGAGATGTGGCAGAGAGGGCACGTCCCTGTTCCAGGACACCCTGGTCAGGTCTTTGTGCAGCTGGGATGAATCCCTAGCTTACCTGGCTCTGTCACACACCTCAAACACTGGCAGCAAACAACATGCAGCAGCAGTTTCTTCTGTTTCCCTTCACCCACCCTCACATCTACTTCTTAAATGTCTGTTTCTACATAGATTGATTTTCCCCAAATCCACTCCAGAAACTGCAGAGAGGAGGTGTAATTAGCTCATTTCACTACTCAGGAAGAGCAACAATATTGAGTAATGGGGGGAGCAGATGTTAACAACAAGGTTTTTCTCATTTGTTGGTGTCCAGTAACACATTTCTGTATTCTCTCTATCTATCCNTTTTTTTTGTTGTTGTTGTTTTTTTGGTTGGTTTTTTTTTGGTTGGTTGGTTGGTTTTTTTTGTCTTGGAAACAGACAGTGGATGCTTCAAAGAGCATTGAAGACCTGCACAGAGAAATCAAGTCCATTGCAGAGGAAACTATGCAGGAGGTTCAGAATAAACCTTTGGGAGAACTCTGGAAATGAAACTTCATACAGGTCTAAAAGAATAAGGGAAAGGTCACTTCTTGGATCTTCTGCACTTGGATGACTCTGTTACATCCCAGCAGCTACAGCTTAGATCCTGTATATTCTTTTGGGTCCAACATGCTGCTGCTGTGCTGGTTACTATCTGCTCCTCCCCTCCACCCTGCATAGTCCCTTCTGCGTTTTTTAACGAGTGTGCCATGAGCATGTATCAAATTCCTTGTAAAAACCTCCTTCTCCCAAGCAGGACCTCTTGTTCCAGCTCCAGTCCTGGGGTGCAGATGTGGGTGTGGAGCCCAGGGCCAGCCCTGGACACACACAGTTCCCATTTTTGGGGAATTGCCATGTTTCTGGTCACTCTTCCTCTAGTAAATGCATCCCCCGTGCTCAAACCAGTTTGTAGAGGACTTGCTAATAAATTATTATTTTAAGCATTTGGCACAGGGCATTTTTTTCAGTATGATCATTTATCTTCTAGAATGGTATATGGGAGGTGAAAGTGCTGCAGTTCAGGCACTAAATCCAAATAAGGTTTGCTAGAGCTGTGGAAAAAAGGGAGAGGTGAATTCAAGCCTTCTCCCCAGCTGTGCAGTGCTGGACAGCTGTGAGCAGGTAAGAGGCTGAAATAGATGGATTAGCTCATAGCAAGGCCAGTTTGGAGGGCAAGTGGCACATAAATTATGTTAGACTGGCCAAGATGAGAGGAATAGTCACCTGTGGCTCCTGCATGCACCCCAGTGCAGTTTGAAACCAGACCTGCTGTGAATCACCTAAATCACCAGTACAAACTGGAATGTTAATCATTTGCAAGGCGCACTGAGAGATGGGCATGGCCAGGAGAGTTCAAGTCTCTCTGCTGGATGTTCAGCTCACCTTCCAGTAGGGTGGACTGCTCTGATCTCCATAGACTAAATCCTCTTTTAACTCAGCAAGAGGTGGATTGAACAGATTCATGAGTAGGGAGAGAAAGGGAAATATATAAAACAAAATTGCTAATACAAGCATCAGCTACAATGGAAAAAGCTGCTGCCTTCCCTGCCCACCCCCAGCTGCCCAGCACTTGGCAGCCAGACACTCCTGGTGAAGGAGGTGAGCCCCTGCAATGCTGCACCAGGCCCTGACAGTAACACTGGGACAAGACAACACACTGAAAAGCCGGAAATACCTGTTAAAGATCTAAGGCAGCTGAGCTTAGCTCTGTAATTGGGATTGTGTTAACACTCACGTAAAATCTTGTCTGGCTGAGCTGTCCTTAAACATAAAACCATGAACGTGAAATAAACAGTAGAATCACAGACTGATTTGGGTTGGAAAGGGATCTTAAGGATCATCTTTTTCCATGGGCAGCAACACCTTCCTCTATCCCAGGTTGTTCCAAGCCCCATCCAACCTGGCCTTGGACACTTCAGGGATGGGGCAGCCACAGTTGGTTCTGGGCACCCTTTGCCAGGGCCTCACCACCTTCACAGGGAATTTCTTCCCAGTGTCCCATCTAACCCTTCCCTCTGGCAGTGGGAAGCCATTCCCCCTTGTCCTGTCCCTGAGGCCCTTGTTCAAAGTCATTCTCCAGCTCTCTTGGAGCCTCTCTACACACTGGACTCCTCTGGTGTACTGCGTACCACCCACCACCTCCTTCAACCTGTGCAAGGACATTAGGACAGGCAAAGATTTTAGATCTGTTTATTCAGATAGAAATTGAGAGCAGATGAATGGAGCACAGCCCCACTTCCTCTGCTGCCTCTTCCCCTGACTACAAGAGAGAAGAGGAGAAGCAGGCAGAAAGCAGCAAATAATAATTTAGTGACAGAAGCATTGTGGTTCCCAGTTCAAACCTCTGCTTTCGGGTATCACAGGGACAGTTAGAGCATCAGTAGGTCACAGGGGAAACAGGTCATTTCTAGCCTGGTGACACCACCCTTGGGCACACCACCATCACCTGACAGGTTCCAAACCTGAATGCACAAACCAAAGCCTTGTAAACAGGGTTGCAGTGTGCAGCACGCACCAAGGGAACTACGGCAGCAACTTCCCTTGCAGTGTGCATGGAGACAGCTCTCCTCCACGCTTTACCTTTCTCTGTGTGGAGAAGGGCCTTAGGCAGAGCTACCATCTTAAAGGAGCTAAAATTTCCAGTATATTTGGACCTTCTCAAAGCGTTCTGCCCTTCTTGGGATGGTTACCTGACAGGGGATTCTTCAGGTTAGCTCCTACAGCACCTCTGGGCACACTCCGCAGGGAAGGGAGCTGGCAGAGGCAAGGTACCAACATAGCTCAGAAACCTCCTCAACCTTCAGGCACCTCTTCTGCTTTGGAAAGGGAATGTCTGACAGGACTAGCTGGAGGAACTGCTGACCACCCCACCCAGGGCACCTCAAGAGGTTTTACAGCTCAGGTTTTTGGCAGGACAACATCACTCCCTAGTCGCCATGCCAGCAGACTGGGGGACAGGTAGAAGCCTGGCACATGCCAGGCAGATCTCTGCTGCCCTGTTTCACCTCTCCCAGCTCTGGACTCTTTTCCCAGGGCTGTGGAATTAAGTTTTCTGCTCAAAGCAGCTTTCCTGAAGGTACTTGCTGTAGAGACTATTCCATTGTAGAAGCACATGGATTGACTCACTGAGCAACACAAACATTTTCTATTCTTCCATTCCATCTATTATTTAAACTGGGATTGAGATGCTCCTCCCCAGCAGCACAGCGCTGCTCCACACTTCCCGTATTGAATTCCCAGTCACTTAGAAGTTCCCTCAATTCCCTTTCCACAGGGTGTGAACAGGAGAGGTAGTGCTGAGTGTCCTGCAGAGCATGAACAGGAGTTGTACCGTAGGGACCTGCACTCTGGAGGCTTCACAGCTGTCTGTGGGACGTGGCTGCTGTTCCCTGGCATTGTGAGCTGCAGTCCAGGTTGGCCAGTGAGAAGGGAAGCTGCTAAAGGCATCAACTGGATGTTTCTCCTGCTAAATGACAGGTGGGCTCTACTTAAGCTTCAGAGGGGAGTCCCCATGGAAGGATTCAACGCTCTAACAATTTCCGTGCCTCCCCTGGAAGGCCCAGCTGACCTGCTGATGTGACAGATAGGCTTTGAACTCCTAAGCACTACTGCATCCACTTCCAGCAACTGTTTGCTGCTGAGAAACTCCAGCTGCAGCCAGTAAGGCTGTAACACCCTCTCGGTTCTTCATCCCACCGCAGACACTGCGTGCTCCGCTCCGAGGCTGCACAGAATGCCAGGATGGACAGGAGGCAGGGATGGCAGCAAGCGCCTATGAAAACCGGTAGCCCCAGGCTCTCGAAGGAGCTTCCCTCCCCCCTTCTCCCCACACATACACAAATTTGCAGAGTCAGTTTCCTATTTGTTTTCAAAGGGACAGGATTTCAAAGTCTTCGTCTTCCGAGTCAAAGAACCTTTCCAATCTGTCGGCATCAGAGGAGTCTGGAAGAGAAGAAGAAAGCACTGCCTCAGTGGGATGCTGTGACTGTCAGCAGCTGCAGGGCATCACAGTTTGAGTGCCAAGGGCCTACAAGTTCCAAGACTCTGTGACAAACCCAAGTGAGGGCTCTGAGGAGAGTAAGAACGTGTCAGTGGCATGGAAAACGCACTGGAGAGAATTACATGGAGCACAGAAGTGTGTCATCTTTCACAGACCACTTTGTGAGGAGAGGTAACGTTGATCCCGCCTGTCCACCCTTCTAACTATATGGTGAGGAAGGAGGGGGAGCCAAAAGGGGAAGCAACTTTAGCATGGGGAAAGGTAAAGGAGAAACCTTTATTACTTCAGGCTGGACAGTTACAGAATCCCAGAATGGTCTGGGCTTGAGGGGACCTTAAAGCTCATCCAGTCCCACCCACCTTCCACTAGCCCAGGTTGCTCCAAGCCCCATCCAACCTGGCCTTGGACACTTCCACGGATGGGGCAGCCACAGCTTCTCTGGGAACCTGTGCCAGGGCCTCCCCACCCTCACAGGCAGGAATTCCTTCCCAATATCCCATCTAACCCTGCCCTCTGGCAGTGGGAAGCCATTCCCACTTGTCCTGTCACTGCATGCCCTCTCCAGCTTTCTTGGAATGCCTTTAGGCCCTGAAAGGGGCTCAAACCTCCATTACTCCTTCTAGTGAGAGACAGGACTAACAGAAATGGAATGGCTGTGGCAGATGGGAGAGGCTCTACAAGCCAGGGAAGAGGGAGAAGGGCAAGTAGTCCATTACAAAAACATTTTTAAGAGTAGGAAAGACAACGTCAGGGACAATTTAAGACAGGTAAGGATCAATTGACAGTTTAAGGGAATTGAGCACTCTTAACAGCAAAGGACAGTGCAATAATGAAAGCTTTTAAGGAAGGGGAGAGAGAGAGAGAAAGAGAGAAACACCAGGAAGTGCAGTGTGCAAGTTGCCAGGAGGCCGCCCAATGCCTGGTGACAGGGTAGGCTTGCCCACACGCACTCACTGCTCTTGGCAGAAGCAGCCAATGGCTTTATCTCCTGCAACATTTGTGCACGTTATTAATGTGATAAGCAGAGCCTGACAGGCAAGATTATTGCCCAGCACTTGTCCTTTTTCCCACTGGTACATGCCAGGAAGGAGTGCCTTATGCTGGAACTGAGGGCAACCAGCCCTGTCTTGGAGCATTTTCATCGCCTACGAACTCGGTTTTCAGCCTTTTCAGTGGATACTTGTGATTCCTCCAAATGTCCCTTTAGAAACCATAGTCACACTGCCATGACAGCTGGTGAGCTTGTTTTTTCTTCTGGTCAGTCACCATCACCATTCACAGATTATTCTAAAGATCATCCTGAGACACTGTGTATTCTGCAAACCTCTAGCTGAAAGCCAAAGAACTACATCAACTGAGCTCCAGATTAAACTCCAGGTGGAATAGAAACATACTAGAAGGCATCATGTAATTCCACGGGATTTCCAGAAACCCAAAAGGACCGGCTCACCCTCAGCTCTCCCTCCCTGCGTGGCCTCACCTGGTGTGAGATTGAGGACGTCAGGGTTGGAGAAGTGTGAGGGCTGGCGTTCCACCAGCTCGAACATGGGCAGCGCTCCTCTCACCAGGGACAACTGTGGAGATAGAGCAATGCCATAAGAACCAACAACTCTGCACTGCTGGTGCACTTCAGGGGTAATCACGACCTGTTGGGACTTCACTGTAGCTGGAAAAATGTTTTTCAAAGCTTTTGACTCACATCATCAACAGAACTTCAGAGTTATGGTCCTTTTGGTAGTTTAATAAACTATTTTAATATGCTTAACATGGGGTCATGCTGCAGAGAACATGGTCTCTGTGCAGTGGCTTGGAAGCAAGACAATACCTGATATTCCTTTCCCAGGGACAGAGAATCAGAGACTCTAATATTAAAGCTGGAAAATAACTCCAAGATCTTCAAATCCAGCCATTCCCCCAGCACTGCCAACATCACCACTAAACCATGTCCCCAAGTCCACACGCCTTTTGAACACTTCCCGGGATGGGGACTCCACCACTTCCCTGGGCAGCCTGTTGCACTGTGACCAGATCTATAAACACAAACCTTTTTGATTTGCTGGCACCAGTCATTAAAGTCTGCCTCTGTGTTGCAGAAAAAGCCCTGAAAAAAAAGGAGAAAAAGACTTTATCTTTCTATATTTTAGATTGATCACTTCAGACTTAAGGCCCTGTGTCAACACCAAGTAACATGATCAGGACTGGGAGCAGTTACTACTCCTGACTGCCTTGCTTTAAAAACGTGCCTCAAACTGCCCTGTTATCTGAACACTCTACAAAGGCTTGATGTGACCAGGCTATCCAAGTGCTGGAATCATCAATATTTTCTTTACTGCAGAAGGAAAACCAGGAGGAACAAACCCTATGGAAACAAAGGGCAGGCATCTCATGTTCAACAGGAAACAAGCCATGGCATATCATCATATGGATGCAGGAATGGATTCACCTCTGCCCATCAAAAGGCTGGAATCAAAGCTCAAAGTAAACCTGACAGAATGACACTGCTCCATGAGGAATAGTATTTAACTGCCATGCAAGGGGGACTTCCCTGGGACAAGCCACTCTCTGCATGAGGAGCTGCTTTACCAGTGTCACCGAAACCCAGGGCAGCACATGCCTAGAGCACAGCACCGCAGAGCACCCAGCCCATCACCACTGCTTCTGTGGGACAGAGGGACCCCAGCACTGCTCCTGAGGGTGATGGGGAACAGGACACACCACGGCAATGGAAGGGTCGAGCTCGGCGATGCTCATCCTGCATGGAGGGTGCTGGCAGTGGAAGCTCTCGTCGGGGAGGCAGCCGCTCTCACTGGGCTCCACTGCCGGCTGCGTGGTGTGGGGATCCAGGTAAATGAGCTCCTCACCTGGGCACAGAGGCAAGGACACATCAACAGTAAGAACCGTGCCAGAAGTTGAGAAGTGGTGAGACAGAAAGAGGAGGAAGAGCAATGGCAGAGCCAGCTCTCATAACCACACAGAGGAATCCACATTCCAATGATATCGTGCTTTCAGCCACTTCCCCAAATGCTTCTCAGCCAGGCACAGCTGCCAGCACAACCACGGTGGCCACTCCACTGTGACACCCGGGGACTGAGGCACAGGCACTTATTTGGGTATTGGTCCTGCTCATCCCTTCCTGGGTAAGCTCAAATAGACCCCAGAAGCCTAAAGCACAAATAACCTGAGATCTCTGGCAGAGAGGAAACCAGAGGGAAGGAGGAGAGTAACAAGAGTTTGTAGGGTTTGAGGAGCACCTAAAGGACAGTTAAATCCAGCCAAGCCACAGAGGGAGGTCAGCTCTGAATGCAGAAAGCAGGCTCTGTGCACTCCTCTTCAGAGACAGGATTTAGTGTTACATAGTGGAAGTTTATGGCCACTGTTCAAATCTACATCACCCAGGTGAGAGGTTTAGCCTACAGCAGCCTTCCACGCTTCCAGCAGGAAAGCAAAACCCTGCAGCATGCACCATAGGCCAAGCAGGAGAGCTGTGCTACCCCAGAAGCATGTTTTAGCCAGAGGGGAGATTCTTTGGGCAGTTTTTGCAGTCCTCTGGGCACTCACCTACATAGCCAATGAAGTAGTGAGCACTGTTTGGCTTCCCTCCAATCACTCCCAGGGACTGGGGCATCATGAAGCAGTGCTGGAAAAGCAACACAGAAAACACACAGCTGACAGACAGTGAAACAGCAGGTGGGAACAAAGGCAAACATCCAAAAATGCAGTGGGAAAGATGGACAGGGACATGGAACATCAGCAACTCTAGCAGCAAAACCAGCCACTTTGGAGAAAATCTCCGCCAGACTGCAACACTGGGCTTTCTAGGAACATGGAAGCAGCTCAAAACCCCTTTTGGCTGCTGACAGGAATAGAAAGGTGGACCAAATCAAAGAAGCTGCACTACTCCAGGACTTGGTATGGGCAAGTCCTGGCTCTGCTGCAGTCAGTGGCAAGATCCCTGGAGCTGTCATCAGGTTGCAACAGTGCTCTGAGTAGGGAACAATCATTCAGGAAACAGTTTAGGTTCTTTATCCATCTGGAGCAGCCAAGCATGATCTACTGAGTTAAGGGAAGTAGAACCTCCCACAAATCTGAATCTGTAAGTCTCTTACCCAAGCTCAGAGTTTGCTAGCATTGTGCACCCTGTCTTGTGCACATCCTAAATCCTGCAGTTTCTCAATACTCCAACCTGTAACCACCTGACAGCTCTTAGCCTCAGTCTGCAGCACAAACTTCAGCATCCGAGCCACAGTGAGTGTGCAACACTGTATTAACTAACACTCAGGTTACCACCAAGCAGGCCACAGTTGTGTTCAACAAAGGCTTCAGCAGCTTGGTACCATCTAAACACAAAGAGGGGCTGAGATTTAAGCTGTGAAGTAAGATCCTCAAAACAAAAAAAAAACCAACCAAAAAAGGCCCAACCCTTCAAGCTCCCCCATCTTCCTGACTACAGCTTGCAAGAACCTATATCCTCACCTCTGACAAGGATTGTCTCTAACCACATTTTTCTTTTGCAATTACTTCTGAGTAATTACTTAATTCACAACAAGATCCTTAAGCATCACCCTAGCAGGAATTCAGCTCCAGGTTCCCTACTTTTAGTGTTTCAATATAGGCTTCGTTGATCTCTGTGAGCCCGAGGCGGAGAGGTATCAGCAGCACCAGTGGTTTCCACAGGGCGAGCCTCTCTCTGAGCCCCACGTCCTCTGGGCACCCGTTGCAGAGCACGTCTGACTCCAGGGCAGGGCATGCTGCAGCTCCAGCACACGGCACGTTGGACTGGCACAGCCGCCCTGTGGAAAGGGAACAGAGGTAGAAAGCATCAGGAGTCTGTTTCCAGACCTTGAGTCATTCCTCTGATCAACAGCTGCTCTTTACTGAAAGCCTACAGCACTTAAAGCCTGGAAGAGCTTGAAGAGGTCAAGTGCTGGGACTGTGTGATGTGTGCACACCAAGCCTCTGCCACAGCACCTCGTACTCACAGCAACCAACTGCTGTGAAAATGCAAATTCTTCCAGAAAGGTGAGCAGCCACCTGTGCCAACAAAGCTGGATGAGTTAATTAGCAGGTCAGACAACTGTCCTGAATTCAAAAAGCTTGTAGGCAGAAAGAGAAAGGTTCTGGAGTGCCCAGCTCCAGAGGAGTTCAGAGAGGATATGAATGAACTGAATGAGAACAGCATTATGAGTTAACAGAGGAAATATTCACCTGCAATTAAGTGCTGTAGCAAGATGGGGTTTGAGTTGGGTTTTTTTGAGAAGATACCATTCTAGACCTGATATCTGTCTAGAGTAGTTATAATTTTCCAAAAGTTCACAAAAACCTTCATGAATTTTACTGGAGATCATTCACAAGCTACTTTACAGACCTAAAGCAGTATGATCCTTAAACTCTGCAATTTCAGCATGAGCTTTGTCTCTAAGATATGGGGCAGCAGAACTCCTCAGGGCATACACATGACATAAGCACTCTGCATCCTCATCCTAAAGGCTTGACAAACACACAGCCAGGCTGTAATGCACCCAGGTTATGTAAATTCTGGTCCAGAAACAACTCCAAGCCTACCTGTCTCACTGGCCAATTTAATTATTTGCTGGGTGTGTGGAAAAAAAAAATGCAACCCAAACCCCAAAGAAACCCACAGCATGATTAAAGAATCATGAAGCCAAGGCAATTAGACAAAATGTCAGAGGCTCATTTAATTTATTCCCAGCCTAAATTGAATGCCAGGACACTCTAGCAGGTAGGACAAGATGTAAACAGACACCTTAATCGCCAGCCATTTCAGCTGGATGTTCGTTCACTACTGAGAGCTTCAAACCCAGCTGAATGACAGTATTATACCCAAATTTAGAAGAAATAGGACTTTGATCTAAAGCCTCAGGAAGAGAGACAACCTGCCTAGATGTTTGCAGTTCCTCCATATACCGATCCTCAAGAAGGGAGGTGGTATATGTGTGCATCTCATGCACAGACATAGTTACCAGGGGTTCTGAGGAAACTCAAAGTCATTGTTGTAGTGATTTCTCCTGTTAAAGCAGGTTCTTTTGTTGCAGTAGTCTGCTTGTCCAGACGATCTGAAATCAGCTGCCAAGCCAGGGCTGTTGCTGAATGGGGTGTCCCTGCAGGTTTCCTCATCAGGCAAAGCACGTGGCAACCCTGCACTGTGTATGAACATATTTACCTCCACTTTAAGCAGCAGAGAGCTTGGCACAGACTAAATTCACCTTGATATCTAGCAGGCTTTGCAGTTCTGTGGTGCCACAGCAGAGAAGAACCTGCCTAAAGCTTCCCAGCTGGATCCAAACTATTTACCACAAACATATTCCAACAGATCTGACACGACACCTCTCCTTCTGTGGCTGCTGCTGGCAGGTACTGGCTTTACTGTCTTGGATTCCCACCACCTTTGTGATGCACAGGATTCTCCAATGCCCAGCTGAGATGCCCTTTCTCATGGAACACTGACTATGAAGGGACAAAGATTTATGTTTCTTCACTGCTATAACAAAAAGCATTTCCTGTGAACCTTTGGCTGAACCCTATCAGTGACTAAATGAACAGCTGCATGAAACATTACTTCTGTCCACAATGCTTGGGGCACAAGGTATCAAACACAAACCTACAGACATGTAACACATCAGACCCACTCACACAGTGACTTCCAGGCCCTGAACAGGTATATCCTGATCCACATTTGAGGAAAGCAAGCACACACATCCCTAACTATGACAAGCTGTATAGACACATCAGTTGAAGCAGCATCAGTGCTGAACAGCCAGTGCCACACAGACAGAGCCTGCAGCACACCTGAGCCTTGTAGCCAGCATGCTTGAGCTCTAGAAGTGATATTTTCAGGCTAAAGATGAAAGATAAATCAAATTTCTGTTTTAAAACTAGCCTTTCTTTAAGCCAAGGGCATCGGCACATACCTTCAGCCAAGGTTAGACACACACTTTGCAGTCAGATCCAACTGAGACTACCTGACAAGGGATGGGACTTCGTAAAGTGACTGTCCTGCACTCGAGGCAAAAATTGCCTGGTTATTATCTTGGCCCTGTGGCAGCCAAGCCTGCCTAAATGGTGCCTGCCACCATCTCACCTGTAACCCTACGCCAGCTGTTTCAGAGCACTGTCCTGGCAGAAACACTGCAAGGTTTGTGCTGGGTGGGCTCATTGCCTCAGGAATTGGCCTAAAGCAAGCCATGGGAAGGCTGCTGAGGCCAGAACCATGCAGGGCTGCAGCAATCAGCAGTGCAGGTGCTCAGCTTTGGTTACTGCAGTGCTGCAGCCAGAGCAGGCAGGTTCAAGATGGGCATGAAGAGCTGCTCAGCCTCTAGAGCCAGCCTGTGGGCAGGATGCACCAAAAAACAAAAAAAGGAAAAAAAGAAGAAACCGCCAGTGAATAGTCCTTAAAATGATGAGTGATGGATTCCCTTCTTATCCTCTCCCTGTGCCAATTTTGGTCCTTTTCCCCTTCAGATCTGTTCTAGCTTTCTTACTCTGTCCAACAGCAGAAACCTTCCCACCAATTATGTGAGAGAGGAACCAGCCATTTACGCCTTGCTACTTGTGGCCACAAACAAGTCTGACACCACCTACCAAGCAGCTTCCATATGTTGTCTGAAAGTCAGCAAACCTTCTCTCCAGATCCAGAGGCATCATCAGATGAAATGAAAATCAAAAGGCCCTTCCTTGCCCTAGAACAGCAATTCTCACCTTGTTTTAGCACACCTGGACACAGCTTTCACAGATCACGAGTGCTGGAAGGGACCTTAAGGCTCATCCAGTTCCACCCCCTGCCAGGGACAGGGACACCTTCCACTATCCCAGGTGGCTCCAAGCCCCATCCAACCTGGCCTTGGACACTTCCAGGGATGGGGGAGCCACAGCTTCTCTGGCCAACCTGTGCCAGGGCCTCCCCACATTCACAGGGATGAATTTCTCAAAGACAGAACATGTACTTCATGCTTGTTGTGCTCTCCAGTTTTTTTCTGGCCTCTTGCTGCCAAGGATACACCACATTCTGCCTCCACGTGATACTTACGGATTTCTTCCATCACCACTGTGTTGTCCATGGCTATGTGTACTGCCAGGGAACTCCACGTATCAAAAGTTGCAAGTTTTCTACAGGAAAATTAAAAACAAATAAGTAATGAAGGATTAATACAACTACAAGGCAAAGATGGTGAATCAGAAAGAATAAACCAGATTAGGAGAGACTGGTGTTATCAATTATGATGTGAAATGTACTTTAACCTGGGAAAGCTGCTGTTGGGCAACTCCAGCCTATTCCAGGGAGCCACCTGCTCATCTACCAACGTGAGGGGAAAATGGTGAGAGGAGGGAGGGTGTGATTAAAGGCAGCCCACGCTCCAAAGCCAGGCAGAACCCTGTCAGCTTGGAGGTACCACACACCAGCTGGCCCCACAGCCTGAGTGGACAGAGAAAAGGGAAAGGACAGCACTTACTTCAGCACCTGCGCGACTGTGTTTGGTCCGTACCACTGGCCTATGGATTTTCCCTCTCCGACTCCCATCTGGGCTGCATCACAACAAAAAACCAGAGTAACACAGTCAGTAATTTCATCCACACTGCACGCCTTCCTAATCAGGTCTGTATCTAATAGGGGAGAATTCTCACTCAGAAACATTATTGAATCAGCAGTATTTACTGTTTCATGGGTGGAAGAAGCACATCCTGAACGACTGAAATGCAAATCCTTTCTCCAAAATGCAGCAGCACAGAAGTTTAAAGGGCACAAAAGTTTAAAGTTTATTGCCTCAGAAGAAGCTTTACCCAGTGTTTGATCACTAGACCACCCCTATGACTCGACTTCTGTTCACTGAAGCTATGCCTTAACATCCCACAGGAAACACTGGAACAGGCTGCTTCTCTTATTTTTCAGGGAAGTTTATATCAAGGTGAGAGCCTTCCTCAGTCCATTTGCTATGTCTGAGCATTTCTTTCTTCTTACCTATCTGGTGAATGGAATAGTAGCTGTCTTTTTTGTCAATGAAGGCATTAAGAACGTTGAAGTAATTATCCATCTGCCTCTTCCCTTTTATCCACCTCCAGTCTAGGATAGACAAAGGATATATGAAATAAACATGGCACTTATTAGCAACCAGAGTCTGCAAGCCACAGTTCTCTTCCTGTATATTGACCAACTCAATTTTCACATTGTCATATTATTACTAAGCATCTGAGGCATTCCCAACAGCAAAGGGCTAATTTTAAAATAACAGAGAACATTCTTACAGCTAGGATAAAGGAATATCACCCACAGAAAAGCAAATAAACAAACAAAAAATCAGAAAATACAAATATCCCTGGAGAGTTCCCAGTAGACCACTCTCTCAACAGCCCTGAACTTGACAAGATTGAAGAAAAAGTTACAGAACCCTCAGCAACTCCCAGCTGTGTCCTTGTTATCTCTGTTCTTCCAAGTGCTGCACTCGTGGGAGCACATGGCCCTGGAAGTCAGTGTGGGCTGTGCACTGGTTTACCTCTTCCCAAGTGCCTGCAGACCAAGGCCTGAGCAAAGATCATCTGGCCACAGCGCAGCATGCAGCCCCAGCCCGTGTCAGAGGTGGGACCGGTTCCTCCTGGAAACAAGGACGGAAAATAAACAGGGAATGAACTGTAACACAGTGCCAAGAGGGAGGAGAATGAATGGGCAGCACGTTCACCAAGAAATGAGGCAGGGAATGAGGACCAGCTTAGCTCACACACCCAAGGCTGAGAACCAAAATTGTGGTTGTCAATGAGTAACTTAGTGGCATCCCTTAAAAAAAAATAAGCAGACTCCTCTAACACTAACTGAAAGGGGAAAAAAATTCCAAGGGAAATCCAAACAACCCAAGAGAGCTGAATTTCTCAGGAGAACAACAGCCCTTGAGCCTGGCTGCAGACTCTCAACCCAATTCAGACACATTTCTACACAAAAGTGTTTGTTAAAGATGACTCTTGTAATCCTCATCTGGAGAAGGCAACTCATCATGCAGAACAAAACAGACCCAGGGAATTCCCACATCAGAAGTAGCTATGAATAAGATTTCAAAGTGAACAATGTAGTCAGACCAAAAAAAAGACACCAGCCAATAAAAAACCTACCCAAGCAGTGAAAAAGACACATCCTACATATTATTGGAGAAAGCTGAATATCAGCTCATGCTGGAAAGTCTAAGACAAAGGACACAAGGCTGGAAGCATCTCCCTGACAGATCTTCCAAAGGAAACTGCTGCTCTTCCACTGCAGCTCTGGCTGTTACTACAAATAACAGAGATCAAATGTTCAGTGTGATCACAGTAGGCAATCTGTGCCTGGGCACAGCTTCTGCAAGCCTTTGTAATGCTGCTTTCTTGATTTGGTCCTAAACAGGGAGAAAAATCACCTAGAGAACTATTTAATCAGCTTCTTGATGGTCACCAGCTGTCTTCTGTAATTTCACCAGTAATTCATAACACGTACAAATTCTAACAGTGATAATGCTTTACAAAATTAGCATTAGACAGTTCCCTAACCCTTACAATACTTAAGTGGGCTAGCACAGAGGGAAGGGACAAACAGTAACAGGGGTGACTGGGAAAAAAAAAGTACTGAAAAAGGTTTCCTGTATGACATGCAAATCACGTTGGCTGTGTAAATGGGAAATGACTCAGAAAATGGGGTCTGTCTTCACCCCACAACCTTTAATGACTCACAAAGAAACCGAAATTGTGTCTGTGAGCCAGTTAAACATGTGCTAACCCTTCAATCTCAAACATATGTTTAACTGCGGTGCACAAACATGAATTTCAAGGGATTAAACTGCATCAAAGATGTCTCAGAGCTTGTGAAGCAGAGGGCTTCCCAGCAGGCAAAGAACTGCACAAGCCAGAAGGACCAGTTATGAAGAAGTCTCTTTTCCAAACCTGAGCCATGTTCCTTTCCCACTGACTGCTGGGGATGACAATGACAGAAGGGGGACATGGGTACGCCTTGGAATCCCATTTACCTGCTCTTAGCTCTCTTGTGATACACCCTGCACCCAGCACAAACCCAAACCCCAGAAGAGGCCATGCAGCATATCTTAAGGAACCAAGACAGCCTCCTTCGAGTTCACTGCGAAATATTCCCCCTATCACTACAGCTCCTGTGTGTAACAGACACTTCAGGCACCTAACTCGTCCTAGACAAACAAAACCCCCATGTAGAGTCTGGAGCAGATGCACAAAGGCAGCAATTTCTGTATCATTCTCTAGGTTTCATCATTTTAATCCACTTCAAGCCCAAGACCATCATTCAATAATATTTCATACTAGACCAATGTAGGATGTGATGAAGTACAAAAATCCTCCCATATTGCCTAAAAAAAGAGCAGGCTTCCCAAACTCCACTGCTATCCCTCCTACCCAAGGGGATGGAGAACTCTCATCATGAACAAAAAGTCTGTCTGATCAATCAGATGAAGCACATTTCAGACTTTTATGAATGGAAACGATGTCATGTTTGTGGGGACTGTTTCATTAGGGATAAGTGATTATAATCATTTCCAGGATGGCTTTAGGCTCCACTGGAGTACATACCAATAGCAGGGAAGTTCTTTCTGTAGGTGAACCAAAGCCGAGAGGTCACATCCAACAGGATCTCTTCCTTCTCTGGGAAGTGTTCAGCATGGAAAGGCACACACATGAGGGTGGCACCAAGACAGCCAAACCCACCTCCCACTCCCCCTCCCCAAGGACAATGGAATTCTGCTCCTCACAGTCTGCAGGCCCAGAAAGGCAGAGTCCGGCTGAGGAACAAGGCAGTGCTGCTGTGCACAAAGAACATCCTTTCCCTGCCAAAATAGCTGCAATCAACCCAAAGACACTATGGCCACAGGCAAATTATGAAGCAGCACACCATCTTTCTAACCCCTGCCTCCACCATCCTGCCCTCATGACAGGATGTCATTTGTCCCGACAAATTCCATATGGTAACATCCTGCACAACAATATTCCAGAGTCCATGGAAATGCCCAGACAGACAGAAGCATAGCAGCTAAAACCCAAGTGCAACACTAACAAAGTCCTCTGGAGCCGCAGAACATTGCGCTGTGCACACAAAATACCTGTAAAAACACTGTATTTCCGGCCGAGGATCCAAACGGGTTCTTTGGTCTCAGGGAAGTCTTCATACTCAAACCTGAGGGTGTCGTAGGTAAGAGTAGCTAGAAAGAGGAAGGAGAAATCACAGACCTTTCATAGCTTTTCCTTTTTGTTTTTAAAGCCAGACAAAGCTACAGAATCAGAGCTGCTGTGGCCCAGTGACTCCCACCCAGCCCCAAAGCCCCCAGGCTGAGCTGGCAGGAAATGGTATGGGACCCCTGCACCCATCAGCGCTGGGAGGCACAGAGGTGACCCAGCCCTGGCTCGCTCCAGGCTGCTCCACAGGCAGAGAAGCAGCGGGATTTCCAGGTTAGGCCAGCTCCAGGTTCTGCCCGGGGCAGAAAACATCTGAAACTTCAGCTGGCAGCTACACCATTTCCCAGAACAGGCACCATCGTGCGTGTCATCAGCTATGGCATTGATGCTGAGGGCCTCTTTTCCATTGAGCAAAGTGTTTAAAATCCTCTTGCAGAGAACACACATTTTGAGGGATGAACACACAAAACACAGATCACCTCAAGGTGGGAACTAAACCTTGCTCAGTGCCTCCTCAAGAGGCACGAAACGCAGCAGAAGCCATTACAGGTGTCACCCCACAATGTGAGGAACACAGAGCTGTGCAGATGTGCTCGTGCACAGGTGACAGGCAAACCTTTCATCTGTTTCACTGGCTCCCTTTGCAGCATGGCATCCATCAGTGCCTAAAAATCCATCCCTTTCCAGGACCACGACAGAACAACCCAGCAGCCCAGGTGGCCACTGGATCAGAGCAGCTTAGGCTGTTGTGCACAGGGTACAAGCAACAGGGAGGAAAAAACAGGGGAGTCGGATGAGCTGTGCTCCACTAGATCTGTGTTTGGAAAGACAGACTTCAAAGTAGCCTGGGAATTCTGGAAAAAACCCATGTGGTTTTGCAGGTGCCAATTCTGTAACAAACCACCTCTAAAATTTAAAGCAGAGCTAAGACAGGCTGTTCTGTAACTGTTAAAGTAGCAATTGAAAATATCTCTCACAGCAAATGCAATAAAATCTGTGGTAATGTGAGTTTAAAGCAGGACAAAGGAGTACACGGCCACAAGCTCCTGTCAGCCCCGTTCTCTGCAAAAGCCACCCCTCTCCATGGGGCACACCTCGCTTTTGGCTTCTCTGGAGCCACCTGCTGCTACATAAGACACTTCGGCCTCCTGAAGTATCCCAGCCTTCCATTCTGGGCTCCCTGACCTGGAATTCCAATTCCAAATGTCCAAGAAAACACTCAAGCAGATACCATCACTAAAACCAACTACTGTTCAAGCAGGAACCCTGACAACAGAGATAATGACAGGCTTCTAAACCAAATTTTGAATCAGACTCTGCCTTAACTCCAGCCCACAAGATTTAAAGCACGTTCCTTGTGTGAATTGGTCCTTAAGACTCTTCCAGGCACCTTAAGGATTGCACAGGCCTCACGTTCCTATTCCCACCCCATGATGTGACTCCTCAGCAAGCTATGCAAAACAATTCTGCTTGCACAGAAATGTCCCAACAAATTACTGCGCTCCTCTCCTCTAACAAACTTTAGCAGGGAAATGAAGGATTTCCTTCCCATCTACTACCCAAATTTGCCAATTCCCAGATTTGAAAAGGTAACAGATACGATCTTAACATAAAAACTGACGTTCCCAGGAAGGTTTTAAAGCTCCAAGGAATATTCTGTGGTTTATTTTGTCAGTTCCTAAGCCTGCCATGTATCCAACTCTCCATCAGGAGTCTCAAATAGCTTAAAGAAAATGAGTGAAACAAGGATGCTACACAGGAACATCAAGCTATCCACAATCCCTCCTTCTCCTTCCCAGCAACATTCCCTTACCTTCTCCAATATCACAACCTCCGCAATCCCACAGTTTGCAGGGCACCAGGTCTTTAGCAAAGACAGGATTTGCAACTGGATACTTCACAGCAAGGATCAGCAGCTGGAAAGAGGCTGCTGCAGTCTCTCCCCTTCCACCAAAGCTCAGAGAGGAAGGGATCAGCAGGCAGAGGGGGATCAGCCGTGTTCAGGGAATGCAGCTCATGTGTCATGACGCTGCACACTGGGGAGGAGAGTCCCTGGCTTGCAGCCTGTCAGCTGAATGCCCAACATCTGGCTCGTACAAGGCCCTGTGTGTCCAGCTGTGCATCCCAAAGAGGTGGTCAGACATTCGTGTTGGGATTTGGGGAGAAAATAGTTGAAAAGGCACAACTACTAAATGCAGGAGTTCAGGTTTCCCCTTCAGAGGGAGGAAAATTCAAGAAGTTGCTCTCAGTTAGGATCAAGGACGTTATAATGGGAGCAGTAAACTCCCCACAAGGCTTGAGGTAACTGAGCGTTTCCTTTACAAGCCTCCACCTTCACATGTTCCAGCACTTCTCCAAAGTCTATCTACTGTGCTATTGCCCAGATGGGCTAAATACCAGCCAGTGGGACCCAAACAATTCAGGCAGGGCACAAAGAACGCCACAGCTCGCACAGGAGCCTTTCTCTCCTTCTTATAGCTAGAGCTGAAGAAGAGAAATACATCTGGAAATTCACCAAGAAGAAATCCTGTTTGAAGCTGCTCCTCTCAGAGCTGCAGAAGCCGGGTGAGATCAGCACATTTCTCAGGCAGTGCTCCAAAACTTCACCTTCAGAAAGCCCTCGGTCTATTTTAATTACCAACCTCTGAGCATCCAGGACAGTGGAGCAGCAGTTTCTGCAGAGAAGGATGTGCGGTCTCTGCACAGCAAAACACGACAGCTCAGCTTCACATAGTTTTATAGTTAAAAAGCACAGTGTCAGCCCTGCACAGCTCACCCTGAGAAAGGCAGCCTTGTTTTCCAGAAGCCTTGGACACACTGGGAATGAGGGGAGGCTGGCTGGATGGCTGCCCCATGGGCACACCTTCCGTGGGACCTGCAGAACACCTCATCCCAGAAAGCCTCAGCAGAAAAGGCAAGGCTTTATAACGTGCCACAACAGAATCCCAGAACAGTCTGAGCTGGCAGGAACCTTAAGGCTTGTCTCATTCCATCCCCTGCCAAGGGCAAGGACACCTTCTAATAGACATGGGTGCTCCAAGCCCTGTCCAACTTGGCCTTGAACGCTTCCAGGGATGGGGCAGCCACAGCTTCTCTGGGTAACCTGTGCCAGGGCCTCACCGCCCTCACAGGGAACAATTCCTTCCCAATATCCCATCTAAGCCTGCCCTCTGGCAGTGGGAAGCCATACCCTTTGTGGTGGCACTCCAGGCCCTTACCCAAAGTCCCTCTCCAGCTCTCCTGGAGCCCCTTTAGGCACTGGAAGGCGGTCTCAGGTCTCCCCAGAGCCTTCTCTTCTCCAGGCTGAACACCCCCAGCTCTCCCAGCCCTTCCTCATACGAGACGTGCTCCATCATCTCGACACAAAACCAACTCTAAATATACAGAATTAGGGTAGAAGGTGAAATTTTCCCTCCCTTCTCATATTCTTAACCAGCACAATGAAACACTCGAGATAAAAACATTATCCCAGCTTGTAACAAACACACCCAGAGGCACAGCTGGGTGCTGGGAGCAGCCCTTGAGTGCTGCTGTCACTTTGCAAACCTGCTGGAGGCCAGACCTGTGACAGCCAGTAACAGAGGCTAACTTCATCTCCCATACCAAAACCAAAGCCATTTGTTTCCCCATCAACTTTGGGAAACAAATAACAACAAGTGAAAGCTTGGGTGACTCAAACAGAAACATGGCAGGTGGTTTTCCCAGCACCAACCACCTCGGTCAGTCTGCCTGCTGAAAAACTTCTCACAGAAAACACCGAAGCCAAGTTTTGGAGTCCTTTAGCCTCCAACTAAGGCCACCACAGAAAGATCAGAAATGAGGTGGATGATCTCTCCTTTAGCTGATACAGGTACCTCACCCAAGGCAAAGGAGGAACACAACTGGATGTGGGACATTTCAAAGAGAGTCAAGAGGAGAAGGCAGATTTAGTACTTTAGTAAAACGCATTGCTGGAAAACACCAAACAGCTCAAACCGTTATATCTGCCTCTTGCAGAAGAAAGATTAAACTTTTCCTTTCCCCTAAGCTCTTTCAAACAAGACAAATCTTGATTATCTGAGCACCAACGAGGAGTTAAGAGACAGACAGCGAGGCAAGTCAGGATACTGGAGTGTGGTGCTCTCTCGAAAGCCTGGAGCAAACAGTTCCAAGTTTTGCTGTCAGGTCCCCGACCACCTCGGGAGCAGGGCTGGACAAGAAGGAGCTTGAGCCCAGAGATTCTCCTCCTCCTCCTCCTCTCACGGAGGAGATCCAGCCCCACCATCCACCCGAGTGAAGCTTTCCTCCCCTCGTACGGCTCGCACTGAGGGAAGGCAAACACATCTCCTGGACCATGGGGTGCAAGCTCCCTCAGAGGAACGCGTCCGGTCCCCAGGCGTGACACCGGATCCGAGGACGCTCGGGCAGAGTCGGTACGCTCTCAGCCGGACCACGCTGACAGCGACAGCGGCACCAAGGCCAAAACAAGTCCAGACAGCGCTCAGGAGGAACGAGAGCTACGGATCCCCGGCACACACGTGCTCGGCGATGCCGAGGAGGAGCCCATGGCGCACAGGGAAGCGTTTGTTATTATGGAACAACACTCATCTCTGCCGAGGGGGTGGGAGCTGCTACTACGCTAAGGCTGGAGGGAAGCGGGTCCCAACACAAGTACCAAACATTTATTTTTACTTTTCCCTGCACGAAACCAACATCTCTACCACAAACAGCTTTGCTAGAGCCCTCACGGAGGGTGACGAGTAGCTGAGTCGCCTTCTTACCCCCGACAGCACCTTCTTCTTTCCCCCAAGCTGCCTTCTCGCCCCTTGAGCCCCCACAGAGCGCAAGGCACAGCGACACCAGCCCTGTTACCGCCCCCCGCTCCGGTTCCCCTCCCGGGCAGACCCGAGCCGGCAGCAGAGCTCCGAGCTTTCGAGGAACGACGGCCGCAGCGGGGCCGGGGAGGGCAGGACGGACTCGCCACCCGGCTCTGGCCTGCGCCGGCCCACCCCGGCAGCCACGCAGCCCCCGCCTTCCCCTTCACCCCGCCGGGGGGGGCGGCCGGGCCCCGGAGGGCCGCGGCTCCCAGGGCCGTGCCCAGCCCGGAAAGCGGCGCCTTCCCCGCCGCCCGTCGGGGGACTGCGCCGGGCAGCTGCGGACCTCGAGCGGCCGCCGGCCCCGACCGAGCTGGGGAGTCCCGAGAGGAAGCGCGGCCACCGCGCCGCGGGCAGGGCCCGCCCAGGACCCACCTGCGTCCATGGCGGCCCCGCCGAGGCTGCGGCCGCCGCCGACTCTCACACCCGGCGCGGCCCTGCGCGACTGCTGGCGCGACGTGCCGCTCCCGGCCAATGTGAGCGCCGCTCGCCGCCAGCCTCCGCGCCGATTGGCTGTCGATGGCGTTCGTCACAGCTCGGCGCGACTCGCCGCTCTCTTCGGGCAGAGGAGCTGCCATGTTGCCGTACGGAGAGGCGACGCGAAGCGTGGGGAGGCAGCGGGCCGGCGGTGGGGCTGAGACTGGAGCAGGAGGGCGGCGCAGAGTGTGAAAACTGCGCTCCTTGCGCAGAGCGCCGGCGGGCGTGTCCCGTGACACGTATACATAGGAAAGATGCGATAAGCGGGCGCCGCCATCGTGTTGTACGGCGCCGGCCGAGCCCCGCCCCTCCCTCCCCCTGAGAGTAACCCGCCCCCCCCTCCCCGCCTCACTAGGATAAGCCTTTCACGGCTTGGCTGCCACGGACCGAGCGACTCGTCGGGAGGTGGACGGCCAGCAGCGCCAACGAGGCAAGCGAGAGGCGCCAGGAGCGAGTCCCCCCTTTCCCCACCTGCCCCGCGCCGTAGGGCTGCAGCTCGGCCAAAATGGCGGCGGACATGTGGCGGCCGCCATGTTGTGCCGTACAGAAACCCCTTCCCCAGC
>VZRR01003973.1:171463-252109 GCA_013398015.1 Oreocharis arfaki | reverse complement strand
CATGGCAATGCCCTGCTGGTGCCCATACCCCTCACAGCCCCTTCTGGGCTAAGTCTGAGTGATGCAGCTCTTGCTTGAGTTCCACACTGGTGCACCCCTTGCTGTTGCTACCTCTGCTACTCTCGGTTAAGCTTCTGCTGCCAGTGACAGTTCCCAAATTGTCCTGTTAGCCCAGAGAAATACGGTTCTGGGCGTATCCCCTACAATATTGCCTCAGGAGACACAGCCCAGCAATCTTCCTAGCTTTGCCTTTTGAGTATCTACACTTCACCTTGATTTTTTACCCTATCATGCAATTTGAGAGCTCCCATCATAGTGTGTGGCTTGGACTTGTGGCCACTCTTTTAAGATTGTCTATACTTTTCACAGCTTTTATCTCCTTTCCAGAACTATAATAAATTCCTGAAGATAGAGTAAGTAAGCGAAGAAAGTTAATTTCGATGTGTCCTTCCCAATAACCTCATTTGCAAGAAAATAGCTCAAATATTGTCATTAATCATTCTTTTATGCAATCACTTAGCCAGCTGACTTTCTTCTGTTTTCCCAGTCAACAATTTTATAACAGGACTACTCAGCTGAACAAAGGGCTCTTTTACTGCAGGCTGCAGTCTGGGGCAGGATGAGGAGGGGAGAAGTGGGGAGGGGGCTTACCTTATTGCTGAATCACAGGTAATTTGTCTGGCTGTATGAAGGGCAGGATGGTGAAGGGGGTGGTTAAAACTTCTCCATCCTGTAGTGCTCCAGTGAATGCTCTTTGCTTGATCATGAGCGTTTCCTACCTGCAGATCAGACACCCAAGCAAATATTTAACAACCTTGGAGAGTTTAATAGAATCACAGAATAGTTTGGGTTGGAAGTGACCTTAAAGATAACTGCTTCCAATCCCTTTGCCATAGACAGGGATGCCTTCCAATATGGAATACTCTGGGCGGGAGGAGACTCAGAAAGGTCATCAAAACCAACTCCTGACTCCACACAGGTGAACATAAAAGTTAAACCAAATATCTAAGAGTGTTTTCCCAATGCTTTTTGAACACTGACAGGCTTGGGGCCATGACCACCTTCAAAGGGAGCTTGTTCAGTGCTTGACTGTCTTCTCAGTCCAGCTCATGCTTCAGAAGAACTGTGTGAGAATCTAAGCAGATGTTGTTTTGAATTGTGCATTGCTAGCCACAGTGGTAAAAACATTTCGTAGGTCTGAGTTGGGAGAAAACACACAGAGAAACACGCAAGCAGGGCTGCTTTGTTTCTTCATGTGATCTTTAAATGCCATCCAAGAGCTAACTAAGACTACTAGATGCTATCTGCTTTTTCATAGTGAAGCTTTTTGGTAACAGGATCTTTCTTCCAGAAATAAAGACTTTTGGTTTGTTAAGGTATCCCAGGTTAGGTAAGTATGGTTGCTGATGTCACCCACAATTAAATTGTATTTACAACAGAGCATCTTACAGTTACTCTGCTTTGTCCAATTCCTTGTCCTACACCAGAATTTCACTTCTTTGCTATTTGAGGTGCCTTTACCTGCTCAGCTGTTGAAGTCTATTGCTTCTTCAATTAGTCGATGACAAAGAGTCAGGAAGGGTCTTCGTATGGTATTCCACGAGAGGGTTTATTGCAGCCACGCCATGAAGGGATCCAGGAAACAAAGACCCCAGAACAAAGGGGTGGGAGTCTGTCCAGGTTTATAAAGGGGGGCAGAGGAAGGCTCAGGGACCAATACACTGAGGACACAGGGGCGGTACACAGGCGGGGTTAGGGTTTAGGAACCAGTGGGGAAACTGAGGGAGTGGCGAGGGAGCGGGGCCAGTGGAGGGAACAGGGAAATAGGAGAACCTTCCAGGTAAGGTAGAAAGGGGGCAGGGAGGCCAACAGGCCAACTCGGGAAGCAGAACTGGTGTACATCCGCATAATGAAATAAAGCATCCTGGGAGAGGCCTTTTTCTCCCTAACCAGGGGTGAATCTTTTAGGGGCTGTCCTGCCAATGGACTCTCTGAGTCCATTGTTCATTAGGCCCACCGGCCTCCACACTCAGCCACTTCCTTCCCTACCCGTGTTTCAACAATGGCCAACCCAAACTGAGATCAGGTTGCTCAAAACCCTGTCCATCCTGGCCTTGAACACTTACAGGGGTGGGATTCGCCTCTGCAGCTGGAGGGACATCATTGCAGTTAGAGATATTAAGCTTGGGTAAACTGGGTGTAAAGTGTGGCGAGAGCTGTGCCAGCAGCAGTCCTTGCACAGAGCATCTGAGGCCAAGGGAGCTGGCTGTAAATAGGCAGCTTTTTGTTTTTTCCCTGAGTGCAAGCACAGAGGTTTATATTCTCTCATTTATTTGCATAATCCCAGCGCATATTTTGACAAATATCTTTCCCTCTTCTCATTTAAATTAGATTATTTGTGGGAAATGCTCAAGATTTCCCAGGCTGTTGCCACATGACGTATGAATGGGACAACCTCTGTATCTCAGTTCTCCTGCTGGCATTTGAAGCTCCTTCCTGGTTTCCATTCAGCCACAGACACAATTAATTTTTAGCATCTGGCTGTAAATAGCATTTTGTCTGGCTGTGACAGGGAGACAGGGAGCCCAATTAACACAGCCTTGAATATCTGCTAGCTTACTTTCCAGGCCTGTTTCTATTTTGTGTTAGAAGGCTTAAAGCTTAGAGCAAAAAGAGAAAAATAAATTCTAGATGCAGTATTGTCTTATTTTATATTAATGTGGTGAATACAATATGATAAATACTGTTGAATGCATAAAACAACTCCTTCCCTCCCATTCATACGATAATGGTAATTACATGTGCAGAATGCAGTTAAATACTTCCTCCAGTGAATTGCTTTCAGAGTCATTTGTTGGGAATTCGTAGTCAATCAGTAGATAACAGGGAGAATAGGATCCTGACTGTAGGAGTAGGAGAATATTCAGGAGGTAGCTTAATTTGGTGGACACTGTACTGTGTCCTGCTCTAAAAGAGGTTGTTGAAAAAATTAGAGAGGTTTTGGTAAAGTATTGAAAGACATAGATGAGATTTTCAGAACGTCTTTTGAGAAACACACCTCAGAAGATGGATATATTTAATTTATCCAGGGAAAGATTTTTTTTTAAGCTCCTAAGTTTATTTAAGTACTCTTAAATAGTAGTTGTTTGTGGAAAACTACGTTGGGAAGACATTGCAGACAGTTGGTTGCTGTGGCAGAAAAAGAAAAATGAGACAGTGGCTAGAAACTGAGGCAACTGCTATGAAAAAAAAGACACAGAGAAGATACCTTGTGCTGAAAAAACTTGGTGGATGTGATACTGGTAGGTTGTCCACTGGTTTTAATGTCGGTTTGAACATATGTTTTTTCCACAACAACATGCACAGTGTTAGATAAAAGTTGGTGTTTTAAGCAAGCTCTTTGGGAAGGAGCCTGCATAACCTTGAAGTTCCCTCAAAGCTTAAAAACTCCATGTGTCTAAAATATTGTTTCTCCCAGAATGTATTTTAACCGACCAATACAGGATTTTTGGTTGTGGTGCCCTCAAGAGAACATTTGTGGAAAGAGAAACTTCCCTTTTCCTTGTCTGTTTGTTTTCCTGATTGAATGGAAAAATATTCCATTTCATATTTTGGACTACAGTGTGTCCACTTCAACCCTTAAAGCTGTGGGTCATCATCAAAAAGCCTGGGGTTGGAAATGGCATTTCAGAACTCTGACTTTTCCTCTTCAGCCCCAAAATTTTTCAGGGTCCATGACAGGAGAACACAGATTGTCTATTTTTCAGCCCTTCTCAAATATTGTGCAAATATTCAAATAGATTCAGATATTATAAAGAAGATTGTTATTTCTATAGGCTCACTGACTCTTCTGAGGATGCTTTTCAGGATCTGGATCCAAAGAGCTCCAAGAAAATTCCTGCCACTTGATATGAGATTCCTAGCACAGTAAGGACCATCAAAAGGGCTCAGAAGGAACCTCTCAGGCTTGAAGAGTCACGTTCCAAGCGCAAAAACATCACAAGATTTCCAAAAGTCAGGAGATAGCAAAATGTGTGGCTGTTCATCACCAGTGTGTTTGAGCCATCAGGCTGCTCTGGCTCTTCAAGAAGCTGTGACAAAAGCAGCACAGTGCAGATTCATCTCAGAACAGGGCTCATCCCTTTATGTTTTCATTGCCATCAGAAATTATAAAGTGTAATGGAAGGTGCTAAAGTCACCTCTTTGGTATGGGTAAGAAACTGCCTGTGCTGGACAATCAGACTCTTTAATTGCAATTTCAAGTCACAAAGACTTTTTTCCATTTTGGGCATATATTTGGACACTTACAGCATAACCCTGAGTACTTTCTGTTAAATTTTTTGACACTGATAGACCTAGTGGAGATATTTTTGAAATGAGCAATTTTCATGCAGCAGAAGGAATGTTTCATGGAGCATTTCATATTGAAGGTCATTCTAGGAATGAAATCTGTTTGAACCTTTCTCAGCTGTGGGTGAAAACAGCAGCTTCCTGCAGGCTGGTTGCAGAGAGGTGGTTTGTGTGGGAATAAAATAGACTTAGTGCAACATCTGCCCCACTTCCCACTCACTGCCTGAAAGCTTCTAATCAGAGACTGAAAGCTGAGTCTTGCCTAGGTGACACTTGCTGGGAGAGGAGATAGATGCATTCTTAAACACAACTGAGTGTCAACAGTACTGTTACGAGAAAAATAAAAAAAAATTCAAAAATAACAAAGTATATGTTCTGAGACTGTTAAATTCTCCATCACCTACTTCTCTACCAATTACTAACTAATTCTTTTTCTGGTCTCGTTAACTATCCCTTGGTCAATTAATCAAGTCCGTTTACCTGAGCCAAAAAACCTGTATTATGCCCATTGGTTTTATACCAAGGGATATCAGTAGCTGAGCTGAGACAAAAAACAACCCAAAACTTGTTGAGTATGACAAGTTTCAATGTTTTTGTGTATTTATCTATAACTGGAACTCAGAATTAAAATTATGTTCTCAGGGTTTTTTTGGTTGTGGTTTGGGGTTTTTTTTTTTTGGTTGGGTTGGGTTTTTTTGGTTTGTTTGTTTTTGGTTTTTTTTTTGTTTTTTGTTTTTTTTTTTGTTTGTTTGTTTTGGTTTTTTTTGTTTTTTGGTTTTTTTGTTTGTTTGTTTTTTGTGGTTTTTTTTGTTTGTTTTTGTTTTTGTTTTAATTATTGAAAGTGCTCAGGAACATTTTGAATGGGAATCACCAAAACAAGAAGTATCAAGTTCTTTGACCCCACAAAAAAATATTATTGACTCATCACTGAGCATTTCAGATATGGATTTGCAAATTACATTTAGCTGGAACTGATGTTCTTGAATTTAAATTTCTTTGGATAACTTGAGGGAAGCAGATTTGAGGGAAACATAAAATGCTACCATATCAGTTTTATTTTGCTTGTGTCAGTGTTCCCACAGCAAAGGGTTGTGTCTTAAATTTCCTCTTAAGACCTTAAAAGCAGATCTTGCAGAATCCCACCAGTCCCCAGCTGAGGTGTCCCAAAGATAACCAAACCACAGCTGAAGGTAAAGTTGCCAGCTGATAAATCACCATTGTTACTGGGTTTCAAGCTGTGGTCAAAAACTCTAAAATCCAATCTTTTGGTTGAAAAAAGCAATTCACAGAAAATAACTGAAGCACCTTGACTCTGCGTTTTTGTTGGTAGGAGGGAAACTTTCCCAGTGTGAGCCACTTCACTGATGCTTTATTAAGTCCATGTGGCTTGAGAGAACCTGACAGAGATGTGTAGGGTGGAATGATTGCATTTATGTCTGATTTTTTGCTCACATACACTGTCATATTGATTACCTATGTCAATCTAGAATATACAGCATCTGATATTTTATTTTGGGATCCCCAAATTACTGCAGCTGAGAGAACTGTACTGAATATTGTTATTTGAGAGAAGAAGGAGCCCACAGACAGGATGTGGAAGATCTGCCCTGGAGAAGCAAATCCCTAACAGCTCCTCAGAAATCAAAGTTGAGCCAAACTTAAGGGCCTCATCCACACTGCTGTTCCACGTAGTGGTCACCAGGGCATGAAGTGTGATACTAAGCTGTCTGACAATATAAATGTACTGAAAGTGGCCAGCTGAACAAGAATGTTGAAATTTTTGGCAGTATAAGCTTTTTGTATGTCAGTTGGGTGAAAGTAATACCCACCCTCCCCCTCCAGTGCCTACCTTCCTGCTCCATTCAGTCACGAACAGGGCATTGAGCAGATGCAAACAACTGCCTACACACACATCCTGTTCAAGATTTACACTATAAAGCATTAACATATTTTAATAAATCAGCAGATTAGATTTTCTTCCCACCTCTTCCCAATAACTGACTCCTAGATCTAACTGTTAGCTCTGAGATGGTGGCGATAAAAACTTCAGTTTACAAAATGCAGGACTAAGTCTGGGATGTTGCACAGGCACCTTTCCCCCCTTTCTGTTTGGGTACTCTACTTTTTTTACTGCCTGTGAAAATGTCCAAATCGAAATACAAATAGAGATGATAAGAGTAAACAGAAAGTTCTTGCTGGTATCGACTAGGGTACAGTGGAGACACATTGACATCAAATAAACCCCAACACTCTTTTAAATGAGTCTCTTTCCAGTGTATTATTTCTCCCTTAGTATCTAGGGAATGTTGTTTCCCTGAATATTCTCTCGTCCTTTGCTAGAGCATGCCATCTGCCTCCCCATGTGAAAAATGGATGCACAAGTGGAGAGGCATTGAAACATTAACATTCTGAAAGTTATAGTGCAAAGGAACACGCACAAGAATGACTTTTGATTAATGGAAGGTGAGAAGGATGTTCTTTGAAGATTGGGCACCGCACAAATTTGGCACAGGTTCATTCTTACTGAGATATTCTGTGCAATTGAATGTTGGCATTTAAGCACTCTATACAGAGTAGCCCTTAATGCAAACCTGGAGGTCCTCAGGCTCATTAACAAAAAAAAACATAGTAAAAAAATATTTCCAGCCAAGCACTGCAGCTGTACATCACAGTCCAGTGCTCTTGACTTCAGCCTGGAAGAGCAGCTTTCAGTGTTGAGCTCTGCCAGTGCCCTGCCAGCTTGCCCAGAGTGTGTCTTGGCTCCCCCAGTGTTGCTGGGAGATTGAGCTTTCGTTTCATGAATGCTTCAGATGTGCTGATGGAAGGAGCTCTGTGAGAGCCCACAGAGGAAGCCTTGGCCCGCTGCAGGAAGGTGGGAGTTGTTTGCTCAGCCCAAGCTGGCTGTGCAGCAGCCCTTGCTCATGCTCCCATCCCAGCAGCTGCTCAGCTCACGTTTGGTGCAGTGCTGCTGTTACTCAGCTCCTGTTTGGCTCAGGGCAAGCAGAACAGTGTCACACCTAACTGGGAAAGTACTGACAAACCCACACTGCTTTGGGCCATAGTCCTCTGCATGTTGCCTTTGCTTAGCATGTTACGGACGTACAGCAGCCTGCAGACAACCATACACAAGTTTATCTAAACTTTTTGCTGAAAAGGTAGTCAAGCATGGGAACAGGCTGCCCAGGGAAGGAGTGGAATTACCATCCCTGGAAGGGTTCCAAAGACATGTAGAAGTGGCTCTCTAGGAACTATTGGTTTGATGGTGGATTTGGCAGTGCTGGGTTAATGGTTGGACTTGATCTTACAGGTCTTTTTCAACTCTAATGACTTTATGATTCTCTCTCAGAACAGGTAACTTCCCTGGGTTACCTGACACTTCTAAACCCACAAGCAGATAACATTTCTTCACGTATGTTACTGTTAACTCTTTTGCAGTTCCCTTTTCTAGTGGTTTTAAGGTGGTTGAGAACTTGTCTTTCCTCATCCCACTCCCCTTTCCCTGCTAGACTAAGGAAAGACTCACCTTTGATGGAAGTGGCAGCTAGAAGTGATGCTACGGCTGTTAATTAATGAGTCCTGACTGCCTGAAGAGGAAGTCACACACTGTGTTTCGGGCTGATTGCATCAGCAGGAGCAGCATCAGCCAGCAGTGTCTGTGCACAGGAGCCGGGATGCTGCGAGGCAGGAGCTGGAAGTGGGAACACAGAGCTCACACAGCCCTCTCAGTCTTGGTGCAAAATCATCCTTAAGTTTCTGGTGCCTTGAAACTTCAGATCTCAGCTGTTCTCCTGCCTTTTGGCAGGTAGTAGGAGAAAAAAGACACTCAATGAATAGAATAATCTGTTTTTTTGAAAAGAAAATAAATTGCTGCGCTTCTGTATTGCGTAGTGACAGTAAGTAGGCAGATCCTTCTGTATGAGATACAGGCAGGACTGGTACTGATGTCTGTCATTAACAATAATTAGTACTGGCAAAATTTTGACCATTGTCCCCTTCTGAAAATGTGATACTAGACCTTTTTAAGTTTTCAAAAAAAACAACAAGCTATTTCAGAAAATGAAATCAGGAAATATTTTTTGTGTGTGCTAAAAAGGGATGCTACAGTGAAACTTATGACTGTGGATTTAGCACTGGTAAGAAGCATTGCCTTTATGTCTGGGATATTTTATTTGATGTTCCTGTAGAAGTTTCCATATGGGAAGAAACTGCGAACTTTGGAAAATTCTGGTCTCTTACAAGAAACTCATTGAAATTTGGCAGCTGGCTTCTTCCCAGGTTCTCCGGGCTCTGATTCTGCTTGAGGTGAAGGGTCTTGGCTGGACTTCCCTAGAGAAAATTTCTTCCCAAGGAATGTCAGGATGCTGGAAGAGGAGAGTTGCTTTACTTTCCTCCTTGATGCCCCAGGGAGGAGGAGGAGTGGGTGTGCATGTGGGAGGAAATGGGACAGCACTTCTGCAAGTCAGATGTGCTCATCACTTCTAGCTGCAGAAAAAGCCAGTGAGAGCTGTGCTGTGGACTGATAAAAACCTTGAGACTAGAGAAATGAAATATGGTGTCCTTTTTCTGAGATGTCAAAAATTAAATTGTTCCTTTGATCTAGTCCTCCTGGCCTCGGTTCCTCCCTCAATAAAATAAATCCAGGACCGCTCTGATGTCACAGCAGATTTACGAAGAGGAATTGTGTGCGTCTGTGAAGTGTGCAGGGGTTTGTCACGTTGGGAGTGAGGAAACCAATAGTCTTATTTTCCCAGCAGGGTTTTGAAGTGTGCAGCAAGGTTGTACTCAGTGCAGATACAGGGTGCAGCTGGGAGGAAATACATTCAGAAGTTTGCCCAGCATGCCTCATTCTCTCTGTGCATTGAGTTGTGAAACCTGTAAAAATAATAATATATATTCACTTATAATTAAAGGCTTCATCATAATGCATGAGCACAGGGGAGGCAAATGAAGGTTTGTGCATGTGCAATTATTGAATAACTTTCTAAATTACATCATCTTGCTAAAGCAGCAGAGGTTGAGGCTAATTTAGGGAGTCATGGAAGAGCTTCTGTTCTGTGCAGAAGTTACCCCCTGTAACCTGATTTTATTTTCTTTACCAAGACTGGATGTATTTACTTCAATTTTTATTTTCTGGATTCAGGAAAGGGAAGGGGGGAAATAATTATTAGGGGTTTTTGCAGGGCAGAGACCACTTGCTGCTTTGAAATTATACATTACATGCCACCAGGACCACTATCTTGGTGGCTGTTTGGTCCTACCCTATGAAATATAAGAATTAATGTTTTGAGCTCCAGATTGCAGTGGAATTTTATGTTTATGCATATATATAAACTCATGTGCTTTAAAGAGAACTGTACTTTAATTTATTGTTATGTTTTCACTTAATGGCCACAGTTAAATGTAAAAATTCTAATTTTTTTTAATGGAATTTTCTAACAAACCTTTTCTCAGGATGTGTGTACAAAATTTGATAGTGAGGCCTTTCCAGAATTTTGAAAGCTGAGATGCCTTTACCTCAAATAAGGACTATTTGGATTTCATTTCTATTTTTGTGTGAAGACATTGGAGAAAAGAAATAGAGGTGAAATCTTGACTACAGATAAAATTAATTTCTCCACAGCTTTCAGTCACATTGGAATTTTGCCTTATGTGTAGGAAAGAGATTTAGCTGTAAACATGAGGTCTTTGTATGCTGCGTTTCATTCTCTTGAGAAGGTTCATAGAGATATTTCTTAGTCTCACCTGTAGGTTTTTATCTATGGCTTCTGAAGTTGATGCTCTTATGCAGAAGCAGTACCTGCCTCCCATTTTTCATGCACAGAAACCTCTACAAGGCTGAGATATGCCTGAAAGGATAAACTAAGTGCATTCACAGTGGAGGGAGCTGGGCCCTTGACTCCCTCTAACTCTTTATAATCCCCATCTGTACAGGGCACACCATAAAATCAGTTACTACATTCCTGGACTTTCAGTGGACATGGAAGAAGTCAGACCCTGCTTCCAATAAGAGTATGGAACACTACTGGTTTCCTGGAACGTTTAGGAGCCCCAGGCACGGTTGTGGCAGCATAAAATAGTTTTGTGTTTATCTGTAGTGACCTTTCTTGAGCTCTAAGAGGAAATCACTGTGCTGAAATCTCCATTTTACTGCAGGTGAATTGGGTGCAAATTCTGTAACCACACAAAAACATTTATTTGCTGCTGCAGCAACCAAAGTGTCCCATCCCTGAAAGTGTTTAAGGCCAGGTTGGATGGGCATTTGAGCAACCTGGTTTAGTGGATGGCAGGAGCTTGGAACTAGATGGTCTTTAAAGTCCTTTCCAACCCAAACCATTCTGTGATTCTATGAAACCTATCGTGGGTAACTTTCCAAAATGCTTTTAATCTCTGTCATCCACCTGTTGAGTTCTTTTCCAAATCAGCTGAGATAGAAACCTCAGAAAACCCTTCTGGGAAAGAGCAGTCATGTGAGTAAACTCTGGTGTACCACAAAGATAGTTTGCCATCTCCAATATGGGAACAAGGCCAACAAGAAAAAATATGGAAATACGTAATCGACTTACTTCAGTCCTTGTAAGGCACGTAAGATGTTTCATACAGGCAATTTAATTACACTACCCTCTGTTCCTATTTTCAAATTACAGACAGGAAGAGCAGCCTATGGCAGAGAGGAAAATGACATTAGGATGCTTGGCAGTGCTGCTTGGATTCATTGCAGTAGTGCCCAGTGACCTTTCTCAAGGACAAAGACCTTATCCACTGGTCAGTGCAAAAACAGTGTAAAATACATAGCACAGCCTCTGTCCCAGGGAATCTCACAAGCCAAACATGACCAATAGTGAAAGCAAGGAGGTGAAGAGAAAATGAGAATTTAAGTTAAACAGAACCTCTCCCTGACAGCTGTCCTACATTATGGAGGTAGGCAGTTCCACTGAGGTAATTTTAAGAGTGTTCATGTTATATTGCTGGATGCTTTTGTTGCAGGACATGTCTAAACATCAAGAGAAATTTGTTCCAAAGTACTCCTTTACTTGGCTTAATAAACCATTAGAAAGATAAGAAATGTAATAATAACATAATTTTATTTTTTGAGTTCCAGAGGCCCAAAATCAAATAAGAGAGGAATACTGCATTTCATGTTATTTATTTATGTTGGACCTTTGCTCCAAAGTAACTTCAACAAATAAAACCAGACCAGAATAAAAGCAGAAGAAACATCCTGCAGAAAAATAAATTGATGATCTGGGCACAAATCATATTTATTAGAATGATTAGGGTTATGGACTTCGAGAAAATACAGTATCAAAACCAAGTTTTCAGTCTGTGCAACTGTGGATGGTGGTCTCGTTAGACAGAGTCTGACTTTAAATCGTGCAAATGGACTTGCTACAGATAACAGTGACTTTTTAGAAGCTAATTAAGAGTATTAGTGTTCTAACCATGGCATTATATTATAATGTCAGTTTAGACAGCAGGATCTTCAAATGCCCACACATTCATAGCACTGCTATGCCTTTTAGGGAATCATCTGGAAGATTAGGACATAAGTGATCTGGAAAAGAACTGGAATCAAAAAACCTGGCTCCATTATTGAGTCTTTCATTGATTTGTTGGGTATAACTTATTTTTTACCACTTTGGGTCCCAGTCAGGATGTGGGGACTCATGAGTGTAATTGTGGTACAAAGAAGATGACACTGTCCCCAGAATCTCCTGAGTGGCTCAGAGCTCTCTCTATTGTATGGACACCAGTAGGATAATAACTTCTACCAACCAAATGAAACTCCTTTTTTCTCCAAACCTGAAAATTTTTCAGTCCCGAAGTGACAGAAACTGGGAACAAATGGGAACAAATGGGAACAAAATGAGATGTTGGCAGAAAACTTCCTAGCAGCTGCACCTCAGTCTCTTTGGAAGAATCAGGTCGTTCTCGTGAGCAGATGTAGGTGGCAGAAAACAGTAAGTAGGAGACAATCATCTGTGGACTTCTGCTGCTGTGCTGTCTCAAGGAATTCCTGCCAATTCTGTGCTCTTCTCCTCCTGGCCAGCACAAATATCCTGAGGCACGTACATGTACACTGAGACCAGAGAGAAATATTACTTCTGAGGTAGCAGACTTCTTGTTGAGCTCACTCTCTGTAGTTTAAAAAAAGATCTGATGAAATCAAAGCATTATTTGTACTATGATATTATACTCTTTTTCATTAGTAAATTCAAGGAGTTCTTAAGTTGTGTGCATGGCTGAGAATGTTTTATTGGTTGTTTTATTTCCATGAATAAGACCTACTTTAACAGCTGCACAATATTTATTTTCTCACAGAGGGATTAATATGGCATAATATAGTGCAGGTTTTGTCACATTGCTGTATTCACTGCCAACTATAACCTGATTTGGGATAACATATAGAAGTACATCAGGGAACATCTGATTTTATAGCTTTTAAATTCAGTATAATATAAACTCAGCTCTCTTACCAAGAATTAAAGTTGTTGCAAGACAGAGGATTTTTGAACAAAGAACAAATCCATTATTCATTATACAGAGTTCCAGACACAGTGTTTTTCCTTCAGATTCATTGCCTTTGTGTAATAGTGCCTTTATTTGAGAAAGTTTGGTTTTTCTCATAATATGAAAGTAACTTCTCTGAGTAGTGATTTTTATCTTGTGGGGGTTTTTTGTTTGTTTGTGTTTGGTTTTGTTTTTTTTTTTTAACCAAAATGTTTCAAAGAGATTTTTTGACCATGTAATGTGATACTGAGAAATCAGGAGGAACAGGAGCTCTGGGTCCCAAACTCTTTGCATGTTTGAGACAAATCAGAAATTATGGGTGTGATTTCCAGTGTCAAAGTCAGTTCCACCGTTTGCTATAGAAGCCCTGTATGTTTTAACCAGGGACTGTCCATTTAGTCGATTGCTCCCAAATAATGAGCAGCAAATACTAATAACCTGGGAATTAACTAATTCTTGAAAGAAGTGGATGCCAAACACAATTTAAGCCTGACTAAATACCAGTTTTTCAAAACACATCAGAAGAGCTAAACATTTAGGAGTCAATGCTAAATGCAGTCAGACCAACAGGTCCACTTCTGTTTGTGGGACTTAGACTATGGAGCTTGGGGAAAGAAATAGACACAGCTTCTGGAAACTTCAGCATTCATTATATAAGAAATGCTTCTGCAAACAAATTGCTTTGTTTCTTGTCTAAATCTGAATTAAATAATTTTGATAATTATGGTCCCAGTTTTGTTTTTCTCTCTGGACCAAGGCCATGCACCCCAAGAAGAAGCTATGGGCCTTGTTCTCCACTCCTCAGCTTAGCAGTGGCCCTCCTGTCAGCCAAGAGGTGTTCATTTCTCCCCTTCACCTAGCCTAATCGTAAATCCTAACCACTTCTTTTTGAATGGAACACAGTGTTTTTCAGTCTGCCTCATCATTCATTTTGTTGCAAAGGGAAAACTAATGTCTCTGAGGAGAAACCTTTGTGAGGAGATGTGGTGCAAATTTTTTCTGAACTAACAAATAGCCAACAACTTCATTTATGTATTTCTTTCTTAGCTTGTGCTTCTTGCTAATGGGATGTAGCATCAGAGTTTCTTTTGCCTTTTGCTGGCACTCCCACATTCATTTTATGTTAGGTCTCTCTTACTTGTACATATTGCACCTTGTATGTTTCAGGGTATATTGAGGTATCTTCTCCTTTTAAATGACTAATTAAGTGCATAGTGACCTCTGATCAGATGCCTTTGTAGAGAGGCTGGAAACAGAGACCAAGTTTTGAGACTCCAGATTCTGTTATGAGAGATCACTGAGAAACCACAGGATGTGGCAGCAGGTCCTTAACCTCCCTCATATCCATGTTCCCTCAGATCAGAGAGCAGGCATGCAATCTGCAATGCAGTGGGCATTTGCAGCACAAAAATATGGGAGTATGGAAGCTCACATGGGACAAAGTAGTAGAAAATGAAGTTTGCAACAAAAATGTGAACATCCTGCCTTTGGATACCTGCACAGTAGCTTGATACTGTTTTGGTGCTTGCCAGTTGGTGGAAAGCTTCAACAATGATTTTAAAATAATTTTCTTTGCTGCTGCTATTATTATTATTATTATTATTATTATTATTATTATTATTATTATTATTAAGTACTTTAAAATGAGCTTCACTTACTGATATATTTGTAATATATTCAAGGACATGGTTTTTTTCTTGAAGATACCAAAGGGAGGGACAGAAATCTTGTTACTAAACTGGAAAAAGTAGCCTGATACAGCTCATTGACGATAAAGTTGTGGGTGCTTTTTTGACCAGTGGCCGACAATTTACAAATGGCATCTGTGCTGCCGTGACTGTGAAACTCATTATTTGGGAACTACCTCTTTAATGGACAGTCCCTGTCTGGTTTGTTGCAATGTCCATAAATAATAATTGTAACCAAAAGGATTTCTGTAGCAAAAGGTGGAGCTGCCTTTGACACTGGAAATCAAATGTAGGTGGTTGGTAGAGATCAGTTTGTCTGAATGGTGTTTTAGCTGCGCCTTAAAGTAGCTGAAAGTTTTTTAAAAAAATTATTTTCGCGAAGCAAGAAGACAGTTGAAATCACTGCTGTGAATTCAGTGGGCTCTGGAAGGAAACTTTTTTTATTGTGATTTATCTGAAGGGTTTAGAAAAGTGTTTGCTTTCCAGAGTTTCCCCCCCTCATTTTTTCAGGAGCTCTGTGCTTTCTCCTGTGATCCCAGCATCTGTTTCCTGTTCTTTTTGGTTCCTTTTCATCACTGAAAAAGAAAGGGTGAGACAAAGAGAAGAGACACGATGAGGGAAAAGGGATATTATTACTTTAACTTTTTTTTGAAAACCTTTTCGATTTCTAATGAAGGGTTTTTTTTTTTTAACACTCGAAGGAAATAGTTCATTTTTACCAACCTGTAGTGCACAGACTAGCGCTTTCAACTTCTCCTGTGGAGAATAAATTAAGTGAGGCTCATCTACCTTCTTTATATGCAAATACATGTAACTAAATCCACAGTGCCTGATATAAAAACATGAAAGGACTCAAATCTCTCAAACAGAAAACTTAGGAATAGCTCTGCAACTGGCCTTAGTGTTAACTCCACTGACCAAACATGCTGAGGGCACCATTCATGTCTCTGAGCCTTCAGAGCTACTTTGGGGTATCTGGCCCAGCCTCCAGCTGCCTGTCCAGAAGGATGTGACTTGCTGAAAGGTCCTCAGACACTTCAGAACATCTAGATGGCACTAGCAGCCTATATTTGAGCACATGAACCAAGCGCCAGGGGTATGATGCAACTTCAGAAGTAGACATTTGGATGTCTACATTGGTCTCTAGATGTCTACACTCTCATACTGAACAGAGACCCAGGTCTGAATTTGTCTACACACAAACCTCTAAAGCTCTGTGAAATGCCCAGGAGCATCTCTGTGGGGCTGGCAGATCCCAGAGTGGGTGAGCTGAACCCCTTCCAGCCTCCCTCAGCTTTGCTGGGTTTCTGCATGTTGCTCACAGCCAGACACCTCTGCTGGAGCTGTTTCCACAGAGGAATCTCAGTCTGGAGCTGGCAGCCCCGGGTGGCACCTGAGCTCTCACACCACGCAGGCTCAGCCAGGAACAGATGGGGGAAGTACTGCAAAGCAGGCCCTGGCTGTCCGGGTGGCAGCTCGATAAAATGACAGCCTTGTCCCCTTGTTTGACAGGCGTTCTTGAGAAATCAAGGAGGAGAGCCAGCATGGCTCAGCGAGGGAAGGAGCATCATTATTCCCTTTAACCTCAGAGCTGGTGACTGCCATGACCAAGTGACTCCCTCTAGCTCTGAATACCTTCTACTCCTGCTGCTCATCTGAGTTTGGCAGGCAAACTGTTCATAAAATTGATTTATAAGGGAAGAGGTCACAGGAAATCCTTTTACAACACAGTTCATCTTGTATATAACTAGGAGGCCGGGGCAAATTTTAGACACATACTCCCAGCCTAATTTTTGAAGTGGTGTGTGGGTAAATCTGCATCATTCTCTGAATTGCACTGAATTAACACTGTGCGTTGAGAAATGATCTACTTGCAGAGATTCTTACCTGACTCGCTGAACTGCATCAAGGCTAATAGTTTCAGGATCACTCTTCTGAGATACAGGAATTTCTTTAGTTGAAAAATAGAGAAAGTTTGAATTTTAAGTATCTCATAAAGTTATTATATTTACGAGGAAAGAAAAAAATTACCTAGATATTCAGGTGACACAAAACCTCGAGAAGTTATACAATGAACCCTAGACCACAATTTTTTGTCTGTATTTTCTCATACAACAGGTAGGGAAGCTGAGGCATAGTACAATTGCAAGTTTTCCATGGAATCCCTCAACAAGAAAGGCTGATGTAAGCCTCAAATGTGTATCTTCAGATTGATCTCTTCTGCCCAGGAGTCAGATTGAAGTAGGAGTGTGTTATGACTCTCTTCTCTAGTAAACCCTGAAATGCACCAGGAGAGTGTGTGCAGTTAATTACTGAGTTTCAGTTTAAACTTCTGCAACTAAATCTCCATAGTGAGAATGCAGGAACACTCCAGACTAGGGGCCCTAATGAAAGGAAATGCATTCCTTGTCTCAGTGAGTGAAATGAAGTGGACACTTCCTCATCTCTTCGCTAAATTCTTGATGAAGAAGACTCAAGACTAATTTTCTAAGTTCCCGACTATGAAATATCTCACACTTAATATTTTAATAACATTGTAACCCTCCCACACAGGAGAAGAATAGATTATGACCCTCCTTTTCACAGTATTCCTGATTTATACCCATCTGAAATGAGAGACTCTGGAGGTTTATCATAAAAGTGATGACCCAGCAACTTGTGGGGCTGTGATAAATATTGCAGGAGATATCCATACATGAAAAAAATCTTTCATAGAACATTAATCACTGCTAAGTTAATGCTGTGGGATGTTTCACTATTTAGTAAGTACTAAATGATTCATTTAAAAAGCTGATTTACTCTCAACTTTGACCCAAACCTTTGGAAGGATGAGAACACAGAGATTCAGGAGCAGCCAAACTTCACTTTGCATGTGAGTTTCCTATCTTTTTTTCCTGTCCTTTTTTCCTTCCCATAAGCTTCGTCTAAGGATTTCCCACCCTTAAGAGTGTGGGTGAGCTCATGCACCACTTAGAACTACAGAGTGTGAACACTCACCCCTTTAATTTATAGTGCTGGACCTCAGACACTCCAGCAGCACTTCTCATTTTCCCTCACAAATCTTAATTCCTCTTGATACCTTTTTCCTGCCCTGGGCTTAGCCCAAGCCTTAGGCAATGTTCATCTGAGTGGATGCAAAGGCATGATTCATCTCTGCAAAGGCAAGCATCTACTCTGACAAGTGTGACACCCTGAACTTGTCTCTCCACAAGCCCTTCTTCAGCTGGAAGGGGGACGTAGAAAGGAGCCTTCACCTTTGTAGCCATCCCTGGCAAATACTGCTCGGATGACATTATGTTCTTGCAGTTGAGAAATTCCAAATTTAACTAGGCTACCCCACATCTGAGCTTCCCATCTAATCAATGAAGAGAAACTGGTCTTTTGGGGAATATTTCTCTCACCCTAAAATAGGGCAGAGAAGCTGTGAAAGCTGTGATCTACATGCACCTGCTTCTCTTCACAGTCTTTAAAAAAAAGCCAAGGCAATTTGCTCAGATACAGACATTTATAGATAGATGAGGTGATCTCATCCCTCGGCATCAGTTTCAGCCATATGGACCATGTGAGATGCTTTAGGGCATTGTGGCTACCCCCAGTTGCCCCCTTTGGAAGACCCTGATCCTGTCCTTCAGTCAGCCAGTCCTGCAGATCTCTAGATCGTGTGATCTCCCTTGGACATCTCCAGTGGCACCTGACACCCATGTGTAGGTAAATGAGTTGAGTCCTTGGTGTCATTTGTTTGTTCTCCTCCACACACCTTGCACGGTTTGTATTTGAAATGGGAAAATAATCCCACTTGTCCGCATTTTAAGAAAGACCCTATTTTTACAAGACCCTGCTGTAAAAGCAGAAAATTAGAGTCAAAGCTGAACTTCTGAATTGTTGTCTCCAAAAATAAGACTCCTTTTTACCACTGATGGGCAAGCAGATCAGCAGTTAGTGCAAACCAGTTGCAGACTAGTGGTGTCCCAGCTAGAAGGGGTTTTGCTGTGGCTGACTACAGAGAACAGACATTTTCAGCATCCTGTGGAGCATGGCTGACCTTCATGTGCTTGTTTCTTTCCTTGGCTGACCCATTTTATTTGTTTCACTCAGTTTGATTTCTTTGGCAAATGTAGAAACTTTCTCCTTCCTTTTGCTACTGCCCCAGCAAGCAACATCTGATGAGCTGTGGACATCTGCCAGCTGTAGCTGCTGGCACTACTCTCCTCAGTGCAGGTATCTTATTGCACTCTCATGTTACAGCTGAACACCTGTGTGACACAAGACATTCAAGGATTTGTGGAAAGCAGGGCAGTATCTGTATGGAAAAAAGCTTCTGGTTTCAGAATTCTTTTAAATTTTTGGTGGGAGAGCTTGAAACAGAGAATTTGGGTGTCTCCTGCAGATTCTTCAGTGGGCCTTTTCTTTTGTTCCAGAACATCCCTGCTAGCAAACTGCATAACTAAAACAAGAGGAATTTATGACTGCACCAGATTAGGAAACTCATAGACAAGTAGGATGAACAGAACAGATAGAATGTCTTGTGTCTTTTTATAAAATGATCAGTGTATATCACAATTTAGATTTGATTCTTCATACTGAGTATAACTTGACCACAGCAAACCTAGAACGCAGACCAGAATGCACTGATGTCCTCTTATTTGATGCTGGGTAAACTAAGTTTTAAGATAACAATCACTCCAGTTAATTGAGAGATAAAAATACAGAAAACCTTTGCTGCATTTTAGCAATGCTGGAAACTCTTTCTATTCCTTTTATTGTAGTCTTGCATTTTCCTGTCAATGCCTGTATTTTTGAATTATCGCAAAATCCAACCACACAAAAAAACTCATACATTAGGTTGGCTTAAAAGAAAAGCAACCTTGTAAACATTTTGCTGGAGGTTTTAAACGTTAATGAGCCAGAGTGAAGTTCTAGCTGTGGGCAACCCACGCGTCCCTGAGAAGTGTAAACAGCAAGAAGGAGAATTACAGAGGATGGTATAAGGTGATATAATTATCTGTAATGGGTTGGAATTACTGAAAGGAAGATTTAGGCATGTTTTAGGGAAATGTCTGTGAGCATTGGTATGATGGGGCTGTTCTTGGTTTGCTTGGACAACAAGCAAATGGACAGCAGAGAACCTTGTTAAAGGGCAGGGGAGTGTCCCATAAGTTGTGCAGCAGCAAAGTACTGTATTTATAGAGAGGTTCTCTATATCCAGCCTGCTTTTTTGGTCCCATCCCTGCCATGTGATAATTTTATATCTGGCAACATGAGAAAAGAGAAGTGAGGAGCTGGTTACCACCACTGAAATGGTTAATTTCTCTGCTCTCTGCCTCACTCCAGAACACTCTGAAGGACAAGGTTAACCGACCATCTTTTGCTCCTGAGGTCAAAACAGAACTGCTGTTGCATGTATAATACAAACAATGTGCATTGGATGTCCAGTAAATTCAGCTTTTCTAGGAAACCTTAGATTTACTGAAGAGATCCCCCGTGTTGTCCATACACCAGAGACCTAAGAAACTCAGAGGAGGAGCCATAGCTCAGAGCCCTTTCATGGCAATGCATCTTGATGAGCAAGATGAGCAACAGACAAAAAACTGTAGTATCATTGGTCAGCAGTAGAAGTTTTTTTTAAAAAAATCTTGTTCTTTGAGATGTTTTGCTGTCATGAGGAGAAAAGAAATCAAGAAACTGTCTAAATTTCATGCAATTTGTTAAATAAAGAGAATTTGTGGCTATTACTAGGGTAAAACAGGTGGTTATGTTCATGCGAAGTTATAAAATGTTGGAAAGGACATCTTCATTCTGAAGTCAGACTGCACTGAAATCTAATTGCTAATGTAATTCTAGAAGAACCTAAAGCAATTGCAGAAGTGATTTCCCACTTGGAAAAGTCTGGGGGAAGCCAGACTTCCCTGCCTCTTATCACAAATAAAGGAGCCTTTTAGAGAGGGAGTCTTCTCAGGTGATGGGACAATGATAGGAAATGAGACCTGAAATTGTCCTTCCTGCTCTGTCTGGTTCAAATCATGGACCTGACCTTGAAGCTTTACTTTCTTAGATGAAAAAGAACCACAAAGGGAGGGTGAAGATTACCCTAATCTGCATGTGGCAACTGTGGAACCATGTCACAGGTGTAGTGACAGCACCTGGGGTTAATGGGGAACAAAGGAGACCCTGGTAGCAAATGCACGGCGTGTCTCTCCCTCACTTCTCTAGGTTAGCAATGATTAGGCATGCAAAGTGGAGCAATTCCCACAGGAAGCTGGAGAGGCCAGGGAGAGCTTGGCAGCTGGAGGGGGCTTATAATCCAATCTCTTTGTGCTGTCTCTCTCTGCCTTTTTTATTTTAATCAAATGTTTTGTTTCTGTTGAAATTGGTACAGGCATCCCTTAAAAATGGCTCCATTGTGAAAGATTCTCATTTTCCTGCCAAAAGTCATTTTAGTGGGACATGCTGGAAAATCCTTTTGTTTGCTGGCAGTCCCTCCTTGTGGAAGACCAGCTGCTCGTTTCTGGTAGCAGAGCAGGTATTAATTCCTCAAGGGCAATTCACTGTCAGGGCCAAGCCTGCCCAAAGGCAAGTTGCAAAAGCCTAGGGAAGCCACTGGGAAGGATGGCACAGATTTAAAGACAAAGATTTTTGGCTGCAGCAGTGTCTGGTTTTGCCTAGGAAATGACGGATGACCTTGTGGCAGTGTGCAGGGCAATGCCTCCTCCTGTTAAGAACATTTTTGGCCATGCTGGGCCCCATCACATCATCCTGTGGTGCTTCTTTGGGCTGTTGCCATTTCTCCTCCAAGTCAGGAGCTTCTGACTGACACCCAGTTCAGCCAGTTCTCTAGAAGGTGCTGTGAGAAACACATCTGGGCAGACTGGCCTCAGAGGGACAAGGATGGTTGATGTCATCTGTCCGGAAATCAGTCAGTAATGTACAAAACTCTGAGTACTGCAGACTTACTGGCAGGAGTTTCCGATACAGGCATCATACAGGCACCAATAAGCCTATGACACCTAATGAGGCAGTTTTCTCACCAGGGGCTGCTTCACTCCTTTCATTTAGTGTCTCTGTTCCTGGATGCTCTTCACTTCCCCCTTCCCTCCCCTCTCTTTAGTCAAAATAAGCAGAATTAATTTCTTTCCTTTAATATAGATGTTGGTTGTCTTGGGAAAAACCTACTTCATCTGTCTAGGTAATGAACCCTCTGTTAAGAGCTATGGTATTTTTAGGAGTTGCTTGCATACATAATCATGCTTTGCATTGCCAGGTATTTTATAGCACACCAGACTTTCCAACGTTGTCAGACTCTCTTTATTTCTTTACTGATAAATAGGCATATATCTCACTGGCAGTGATGATAAGCTTAGCTTCAGGAGCTACAAGAGTAGAAATCAGAGACCAAACATGACACTTTTTTTGTACCAGCAATCCTATTCTCCATCATCCTGCTAATGCTGGTAGAGAGGCTCTAGACTTACACAGGGGAATTTGAAGAATATAAATTTCTGGGCAACTAAATGTGTCACAGACAGTGGCAGCAGCTACCCTACACTTAACTCAGTGAATGCTGGACTGCTTTGTGTCTGAGAGGAAATAGCTGAATTAATAAATAGCTGTCTGCCCCTCCGAAAATAAGCTCTAATATGCAATTAAAGTGAAAGATTTCCCTTCTGAGGGTGTGGGGAGCTGTTAGATAAAATTATAGGAGGACCAGATGTGAAAAGTAGTGTTATTTAGCATATTTAAAAATGAGGATAATTAAAAGAAGTGAAACATATAGAGTCTGTCTTTAGAGGGGAATGTATTTGTAAGCTCCCCTGCTAACATCTGTATCACTAGGGAGAGTGTAAGGACTAGCTATGCTACATGGCAGAGAGATGACTAATTACAGAACACACACACACTTGGATTTCCTTAATATAATAATGAGAATTTATTCAGCAGTGACAAGGAACAGCAATCTCAGTGCTGCAATATTATTATTATTATTTATTTCTATTCCAGTGCTGCACATAGGAATGAATGGAAATGGGACTCCCCATCGTGCTGGGTGCTGCATGAGTACAAATTGGGTGATTGACTCCTGCAGCTTAAACACTGCTCTCTGTAGCCATTTCCTGCGGGGATTAGAGCTCAGCTCTGAGGAGTCTGAGGACTCCTGTTGGAGCAGGTAGCTTTTTCGCTTTGACTTGTGGGAATTAATTTTCCATTAGGGGTGTCAAAGGTTTGACCAGTTGAGCACTAGCAGAGGGATCATGTAGAGCTGAGGATGTACATGAAAGGGTACAAATGGAAATTGCATTGGACAAGCAGGGTGGTAGCACAGGCATATAAATGAAACTATTCATAATCCCTGGATGAGGAGGTTGGATTATTGCAAGAACTGCTTATTTCAGGGAAACTTAGTAATTCGAAATTCCTGTGGCTTCCTGTGTCCCAGAGAGTATGAAACACCTAGCAATGTGTCTCCATGATGTAACCAGTTCCTAATCCTCTCCCTTTTGTAGGTACAGGGTTTGTTTATCCTCCTGGAAAAGAAAGGGATTTGAATAAAAATAAGGCACAGACCAGCCTAATCCCACGTGATGGGCTCAAATGCTTTTCCCCATTGCTGTCCTCTGCTTTGGGAGCACAATGCCATGCTCTCCCTGCTCTGTGGACAGCCCTGTAGCAGGCTGACAGCAGAAGACATTTCAGAGGAGCCCCACTGGTTAAGGCTCATTCCCAGCTGCAGCCCTGTCCCATAATCCTTCTACTGTCACCTGTGAAATGAGACAGTGTGCAGAATCTCACCTCTGAGGTCACAAAAATATCAAGAAGTTTGCCTACAACTGAGACATCTGTCAAGGGGAAGAAGTTTTGTTTGGATGGTATTTCCTTACACTGGGAAATGTTAGGTCTTTTGTAATCCTACTGATTTGCAGCCTATGATTTAGATTGTATAGAGTAATAATTGAGAAAGGAAATCAGGACACATTTAGGCCATTATTGTCACCAGTATTTATTTGTTTCCAGTGAATTCTTGCAGCATTTATTAGACTTGCACTTTGCTAATATAAGAGTCTTCATTATCAGAAAATATTTACAAGCTCAGGATCCTCTTCCCAATCCTTACCTGAACTGGATGCAAAGAAAGCTGTTAAGACTAGGATAACTATATCCTGATCTTTTCCCAGGATATTTTCCCAGTTTTCTAAGACTTTTGGCTCAGTAATTTCTGGATTCTTTTTTTTTTTGTAAAGCCCATCTGTTTTCTCTCCCATTATATAATTGATTCTATCTAGAGTCACTTTTAAACATGGCATGTAATGAATGATCTCATTTTTTCTTTATCTTTTTTAACTTGCTGGTTTTATGTTATTCTGTTTTGCTGGAAAAGGCAGCTGGAAGTTGTTCAACCTTTCACTGTCTCCATGCAACTTATGACATCACAGAGCTTTTTCGTATCAGTTATTTCATTTCCAGGCAAGTAAATGAAGTAGTTCCTCAAATGGAGACCGTAAGTGTACTTTGGGAGGTATTAACACTATCCTGGAATGAACCATGTTTGTTGGGGATGTTATAGATTTCCTTTGTCACTGATTGGAATGGTTATGTAAGTGGGTTTACTTTGGAAAGCCTGCAGTAATCAATATCTTTGGTCAGGATCTAGTATTGACTCCCTAAAATTCTGGAGTTATCAGCATTGCCTGAGCATGCAGTGCTGTTTGATGGAAATTATTCAGTTGCCTAAACACAGGTGTGTGTGTGTAGTATGAGATGTCCTCAGTTACCCGAGATAATTTTGCACGAAAAATGAGATGGGGTCTGAAGGGAAGATTCTGGAATCTTCTCTGGGCTTTCTGAAGGCCAGATGAGATAACCCAGGAAATTTCAGATGACATATTCCGTCTCCTTTTCGCCAAGTGATTCTTCTCTACACTGTGGAAAGCAAACTCTTCTTTATGTAAGTACACATGTAAGGAATTAGGTGCTTGCTTTCAGATAGTTCCGTTTAAGAAAGTTGTTGCCATGATTATCACTTACAGACAATGGTAATTTTTATCCTAATCTATATGAATAGAGAGGGAGCTTCAGCTGTGCTGTAAGCAACTGTTTAATAAATCCACATTTGGTTTGCATTGCTGTCATTTCTCTGGATGTTCTTGTGTGGCTTTATTTGTATGTTCTAATTAAAAGAACTTAGAAGCTCTTGGATATCTTCTTTATTTATGCATCTTTTAATTAGAAAATTCAATAGTTAAGAATTGGGGCATGTGAAGATACAGCTATTTCATACCCTGCTGTGATCTTGTTGTATGTCTCGAATTAATTGATACCAAGCCAAGTTAGAACTCGGATGAAAATGCCATTAGGGATTAATCCCGGGTGTATTTGCAGGCCAGGCTGATGATTTAATACGTGTCAGCTGTACAAAACTGCTGAGTCTTGCATTTGTTCTTGTCTTGTGGTGCCAGACATCCTTGTCCTGGAGATACACACTCACTAAATACCCTGTGGTGCATTTTCCAGAAGTGGAGGTTTTGGTTCAGATGGTCCAGTCCATTTCCAAAGGCCTTGTGACATGTGGAGTTGCTGTCACACCTGTGTCAGTGGGGCACGCTCTCTTTTGTCACTGCCAAGGCCAAATCCTCTGGGGCCAAGGGAACTCTCCCAGCTGGAATGGACACACAACCATCTGGTCCAGTTGGGTTCCACAGATTGCTTCACAAGGGCCATACTCGGCTCCCTATAGATAAGTAATAATGTAAATCAGTTGGATCCTTGAGAAAAGTTCTTTTTAAAAGCACACATATGATGATGTCATTTCCTTAGAGAAGATCGCTGTGCCCCAATTTGTGGTTGTAGGGAGAGGCTGCTTACAGCGGAGTTTTGGACACTTTTATCTTTCTGTTACCATGGATGAGTGAAAAGAACAGATCTCTCCCTGCTGCTGTTTGCCTGGAAAGAACAAAGATGTGGACGAAAGACTCAGCTGGTTCAATACCCATTTACTCCTGGAAGTAAACGGGTATTCAGCCAGCTGTTTGGATGGCTGGAAGGGTAAAAAGGGTCAAGGGGCTGGGGACTCCCACAGGTTTCCAGCCTGTTCAGTTTCTCAGCCTTTTCCTTCACTTGCAGCCTGTGAATAGGAAACACACTGACAAATATCATGAAAAACAGCATAACTCCACAGCAGTTTTCCTGCAGAGACCTGAAATGAAGTTTTTCACCTTTTCTCTTGTGCTACCTCTGAAAACAAGGACAAAAGAGCCATTGTTTCTGGCAAAGCTAAGATTTTCACCTGCATTCTCCTGACAGTGATTCTGTGCAGCACAAATCAGAAATTATGCAAGGAGAATGCTTTGATACTCTGCTATTTATATGTATGCAATACAAAATGAATTAGAAGCTATACGTAGATGATTATAATGTGTCAACATCTTGGAAATCTTAGAAGTAAATGACACCCTTGCTCACAGACACAATACTGAGGAAAAGGCTTGAGCATGCAAACAAAAAAAAAAGTGGGATCTCTATTTTCCTTGAAGGGAAAAAGGCTCAAAGTAAAACCCATTCAGGCAAATCCTGCATCTGGTTTACTACTGCTGTATCTCTCTGTTATAGAGCCATGGAGTTATGGGGAGGAGGATTTGACTGCAAATATTGTTTACTGTCAGGTCCATTTCCCTGGTATTCTTCTGCTTCTGTAGTCTTCTGAGTTCTGCCTTTGGTCAGCTCCTCATGCCATTAAATAAACAGATCAAAGTTATCTGCCCCTCTCTCTATCACTCAAATACCTGTAAAAATGACAACTGAAATTGATCAGAAATTCATGGTTGGAGTCTCACCACCAATTTGCACCAGCTGAGAATCTGACCCTAGTGCTGGGTTTTTGCTACCTACATTTGATTAGAAATCCCTTTCTTAAAGCCTCTGTAAACACGTGTTCGTTAATTCCATTTTAAATTCTCAGTGGACTAAGAATGTGTCTAATTTGTCCCTGCATAACGTGTCTAGTAGAATGCTTTTCAGTGCTAAAATGCTTTATAGAGCATTTTTAAAACTCTTTATAGAGACACTAATGGAATTTTCCTCCTTTCTACCCAGCATTCCCCTTTCTGAAACTTAAAAATTATCCCAAACAGCATAATGAAGAACATGAATTGTTTAAAATCAGGCATCTTTCCTCTCTTTCCTTCCCCCACGTAAAGCAATTTTCTTTTTAAATGTTTCAAAATTTGCAGCTGTGCAACTCTAACAGGATGTCCTTAGCTATGGGAAGCATATGAGCATCTGTATGCTTTCTGACTCAAATTGTTTTAATTCAATTTTAGCGTACACTTGATGTGATGAATTCAAGTCATGTAACTATTGAATAAGCTTTGGGGAAGATGGATGGAGATGGGGAAAAGTAATGTGTCATCAAATGACACATTTTCTTCCACCCTATCTCAATGTCAAGGACACAAAAGGGAATGAATTAGTTTGAAGAAATACAGTTAGAGACTTGTATTCTGTTATCTGTTGCATTGGTCCCGGTTTGAATTCAGACTGTCAAGGATGCCTGTGGGTACTGAACTGAAGATTTACAGGGAAGAGGTAGCAGCTAGGGGAGAAGTATGAATAATGGGGCTCTTGGTGACCTCTCTGTAATGTTTTATATTCACTGGAGTTGCCAGTGTTGCCTCTGTCCAGGTTTCCTTTGAGACGATGAAGGATGATCCCAAGACGAGAATGCCGTCACCAGCCAGGGAAGCCCTGCTGCCTGTTCTTTTTGCTGTCACAAACTTTCCCTGTGGCCTTGGGCTAACCACACAACCAGGCTTGAGGCACAGCCTTGAGAGATGTGGGGAGTGAATTAGTGCAGCTTAAAGCGTGCTGTGTTGGCTGGTCACGTTTGTGCTTTTGGCTGCCCCCAGCATGAATGTGTCAGCTCCTGCCCCAGGAGGGGGCTGGTAGAAGCGGAGTCTGTGTTTTGTGCACTGTCATCACCGAAGAGTCATCTGTAATGCCATGGTAAACAATAGCTGTGAGTAATAATCTGACAGTACAGTTTATAATATATTGTCAAAATTATTATCCACTGGTTTTAAAACAAAACTGACAGAAATATAGTTAAATTCATCCTGACTTATTAGTGATTCAACAGTGCACTTCAGTTCCAGTAAGCGAGGGGAAAAACCACGTATTTCATCTTTTGAGGGACTGGGGTCTAAATTCTGATTCAAGGAAGCATCCGGTTTTTTAATATTCATCTCTAGAACCTAGTGCTGCTGTAAATCCTTCCTATGTTGGTTAGTTAACTGGTGTTTTGTATTCCTGATGTCTTGATTAAGAGACTAAATTAAATAGCTTCTGTTAGATTAGCAGCTGGTTAGAGCATGGTGTAAATAATGCCATGGTTGTGGGATTGATCTCTGTAAGAGCTGGACTCGATGATCCTTGTGGGTCCCTTCGAACTCAGAATGTTCTGTGATTCTGGGAGCAGTGCAGCAGTGAAGGCTGTGTGACCTCTTCTGCAGATACTGAGGAGGCCCCATCATTCTGCAAAGGCAGACTTGGGGCTGTGATGGATGTGCAGTGAATGCAAGAGCCTGCCATGTGTGCCTCACAAAGTTTGTATGGAAAAGCTTCATAGGAGGGGGAACATGGTAGAATTAGAGCATGAATCTTCACAGTTTCTGCTTTCAAAGAGTTCAGGAAACCAGTCATGATACAGCAGAGTTTATACTGGCTGATGGTAATGTGTGACCACTGCCAAGAAGCTCCATATCTCAACACCATTTTCCTCTATGAATTGCACTGATTGCCTTTCTAAATATGATGAGGCTTCATCTGTGCTTTGCAGAGTGCTTTGCAGGTCTTCTCTGAGATGTACAAAATGCCTGATATTTGCATGACACACTGTTGCTTGGTAAAGATCTGACCTTCTGCTACCAATGGGTTTCATTCAAGGCCTCTGTTCACTGACAGCAAAGTGACCTGGTTCCAATCTGTGCTTGGCTCAGACCAGTCTTCCTCAGGGATTTTTCTCCATACCACGTCCAGTGATTGTTTTGAATGAGACACCTGGTGCCTCTCTGAACCTGTTGGGCTTTTTGTTTTGTTCTGTTTTGTTTCATCAGCAGTGATGAAGGGGCGTTTCGAACAAAGCTGCTCACAGCAAACATGTCAAGTTTTCCTGTTCCTCAACATGCAGCCAGGAGACATTGCTGGGAAAGCACCTCTGTCAAGAAGCACTTGGACATGCAAACAATATCCAAAGAAAGGGGTGGCCCCAAACAGAGCTTTCAATGTAACATTCAGGATTTTTTTTTTTTTTTAATGCATGTGAATAAAGGAGGCTCAGGGGGGACTTTATTGCTCTCTACAACTCCCTGACAAAAGGGTGTAGCCAGTTTGCGGATCGGTCTCTTCTCCCGGGTAACGAGTGACAGGACATGAGGAGATGGCCTCAAATTGTCCCAGTGGAGGTTTAGATTTGATATTAGGAAAAAAAATTTTCACTAAAAGAGTGGTCACACATTGGAACAGGCTGTCCAGGGAAATGGTGTAATTACAGTTCCTGGAAGTGTTCAAAAGCATGTGGATGTGATGCTTGGAGACAGGGTGGGTCAGGCAGGGTGGGAGTGTAGGGTTAGTGGTTGGACTCAATGGTCTTAGAGGTCTTTTCCATCCTTAACAATTCTACAGTTCTATGAATTGGGATATTACCTGGACTCAACATGGCAAAAATTTCCTCTCCCTTTTCTCTGTACCTCAAGCCATATCCCATAAGCCAGATTTGTCACTCCACATAATTCTTTTAGGTATTCCATTGGAAAACCCAAACCAAAGTGCTCCCTGTCCAAAACCAATTGTTTTTCTTTGTGAAAAAAAAAAATGTCTAATATCTCAGTATATCTTGTGTACCAAGGAGATAACCACAGTTATGAGAAAATCTGATTTTTGTCCAGAAAAAAATTACAGACTTTATAACAGTGAAATACCACACTCCTGACCAAAAATAATTAAAAAAAAAGGCTGAAATCTCCAAAGTGGAATCAGATTTTAGGTATACACTATATTCAGTGGACAAGTATCTGATTCTTTGAGATTGCTTTGAAAGATAATAATAAAAAAAAAGGCAAAGAGCTCTTCAAAAGTTCACCATTAAGATGCAAATCTGTAAGCAGAGGGCTTGGTTTGTAATTATCTGCTAAGTCAAATAAAATGGACAAAGCATACCTGAGGAGAATCTGGGTTAGTTGAAGTAACGTTTTGTCAAGTCAAAATGATTAAAATTTTTTATATTTTTTTTTCCAATGTCTGGAAGGTAAAGACTGAAAAATGGCATGTATTCACCCAGGAAAACCCTATCCTCTGCAAAGGCTGCATTTAACAGCTTACAGAGTGATTACTTCATTCTTTCTCTTTCTCTCTCTGGGCTCATTGTGCCATCAGATACTTTTCTATGCCTCCCATGATGATGTCAGCATCTCTTACACAGGGGAGCAGTTTTGTCAAGATAAAATATGTGGTATTTTAACTGCAGTATTTTGTTCTGAGGAAGTTCATAGCACTGTCTGGGTTGTCCCCACCATGCACTACTTCAGCAGCAGCTCTGGAGTAAAATGGATGAATATGCTGCTGTGGGGAAAACTACTCAAGCAGACAGCTGGGATTGCCTCTTCACTGAGGTCCTATTCTCCTACTTCAGGCTCCCTTCCACCTTTGACACCCAGAAATCTGCTCTTACTGCTTCCCGTAGCACCCCTCACACCTCCATGTCCCCTTCAACTCACTGCACCTGCAAAAATTTATTTCATTCTTTTTGCTGAGGTTCACTCTTCAGGCAGACAGCTCAGCATTTGCAAACTTGCATAGATGCCTTCGCTGGTCTGAGGTGCACTGAGGCATTCCCTTGTTTGCCCCATTATAATTTTCTGAGTTGGGAGAGGCAATAATTGAAAGACTGTATTTCAGCATTTTCTTCTCCCTTGAATTCTGTGTTATTCTGAGGACTGTCCCAAGACATTTGAGAAAGCAATTTACCTGTGTGCAGTTTTTATTGTGATGACTTGTCTCATGTGTTTCGTGTCAGTTATTATGCCAGGTCAACTCTCTGAGGACTTTGCTGTTCCTGTTAGTGACAAATGCCAAAGAGTTACCTCAGAGACATAACTTGATTTGCTGAGGAAGCTGGTAAGAGTTGGAGTCATGTCTATTACTGAGACCATCCATCCTTTCTAATTTTGTGGGCAGTAGCATTTTCTTGTTATATAAAAGTTTGCATGCCGAGGAGGTCAGCTTGGTATAGACTACAATAGGGAATTGAAGATCTGTTGAATTTTGTGGAAATAGCCAGACTTCAGGGATGGCATAGAGCTTCAAGTGAAAGCTGGGGACTTTATAGGTTTTAGCCTTTCAGAGCTCTTTCCTTGTAAGGACATTTTGTTGTTTTTCTCCTGATTAGCAGAGGAAATTAATCATAAAGAATAGCCGGAAGTTATGGGAAAGCCTGCTTTCATGGCATAGCATTAACAGGCATGAAGGTTCATCCCACAATGAGTGAAAAATCCCTTGAGGGTGAAGTTTAATTTCTAACAGTGACTAAACTCAAAAGAAAAGTGAAGAGCACCCTCTGAGGCTGAGCTGGTCGGTGGAGAGGACCCAAACAGTCACAACAAAGTGCCTACCAGATGAAAGCCTTGGGGTTGTTCTCACACTGTCTGTAAGGAGCCTGATTTTCAGAGTCAGGGATCTGAGCATCTGCCTGTAGCTTTTGGCACCTGAAACCTGTCTGATGGCTGGGGACTGACAGGTTGGAGGATCTTGGCATTGTGCAGCACAATTTCAGCAGGTGAATTCCCACCACAGGTTTTCCTCACTGGAGAAACTCATTCAGTTCTCCTTCCTCTTTCTGGACACCAGCAATTGGGAAGCTTATGGGAATTTCTGTCTTTAAGGTTTTCTCTCCCATCTCTGAAGTGTTGGAAGAAGATTGAAATGCAATAGGAGAAAAGGGCAGAGGAGATAAGACTAAGATGGGGGACAGCAAAGAGGCTGATTTCATTGTAAAAATATAAATATTAAAAAGATAAATAGATTTAAAAAGATAATTGTCTAAGCAATAGTATGTTTTTCTTTTCAGTCTTGTATATGCTTGCAGACATCACAGCATTTTTATACTTATTTTTCTTTGGTTTTCCTTTGTTCCTTGCCTCTAGCCCATTTGCTTTTTAAGCCTAGCATGTTCCTGGTGTCTCAGCTTTGAAGCAGTTGCATTATTCCTTTATTTTATTAGAAAATAGACACACAACTGTAGAGATGGGAACAAACTTTTTGGCAGGGCCTGTTACAATAGGCCAAGGAGTAATGGGTTTAAACTGAAGGAGGGTGGACTTAGCTTAGATAAAAGGAAGACGTTTTTTACAATGAAGATTACAGTGAAACCCTGGAACAGGTTGCCCAGACGGGTGATGGGTGCCCCATTCCTGAAAACATTCAAGGTCAGGTTGGACGGGGCTCTGAGCAGTCTGTCTAGTGGAAGGTGTCCCTGCACTTTGCAGGGGGGTTTAGACTTTTTCATCTGGGGGTTTAAATGTCCTTTCCAACCCAAATAATTCTGTGATTCTAAGATGCTTCAGATGGACAGCACTGAGCTTTGCCATAGGCATGAGCACTGCTGCCTCCCTCGTCAGAATCTGCAACTCTGACTGCAGACTGCAAAAGGAGGATGCAATGTGAGTGCATGGTCTGGTGAAAAAAACCCCATCCTGAAATCATAAAAAGCATCAATGCAAAACTCTCCTCTAATGCCTTCAAACAGAAGTTAATGACATTAATGTGCTCCAGACAATGGCTTTTCTTCAGCACTTATCCAGGGCTACACAAGGGAACTTTCTCCCTGCTGTCCTGGTGAAAGTAAAGCTGAATGTCACCTTCTGCTTTCTCTTTCCTCTCCCTCTTCATAGCTCTCCTTTCAGTGCAGGTCTAACCCAATTCTGCTTAGTTTGTAAAGCTTGACAAGATGTAAGGTGCATTCATTTTTCATTTCAAATTCTGCCTCTCAAGCTATCTATAGTTCAGCATTTAGGCGGCAAATAAAGCTGTAGCTGGTGATATGAGCAGAAAAAAGAGATGATAAATGAGTTAATACTGAGTTTGTCGCAAGGCAATTTGCTGTATGAATTAAAACACAAATTGGCCCATGGGTTTAGGGTTTACCAACCCCGCTACAAAATATGTTAGTGCAGAAATCTGGTGATAGTGTATTTGAAGGTCTATTTTTCGTAAAGCTGGGCAACTTGGCTGTCCTCTCCCTCTGGCACAAAGTCAAAAGAATAGAGAAGAGCACTGTGCTCATATGAGTGATGTTTTAAAAGGGGAGTGTCATATACATGCATTAAATTAATCTCCTCAGGTCAGGGGAGCTGTCTGCTTAGCAGCATCTGTCCATAAAGTATTATGTACTTGTGGTCCCATTTCCTGAGGTCTAATGCATTTTTCTGTTAAACGGTACTCTGAGCTAGTCTCCTCTTCTTTTGGCAGTCACAGTGACCATTGCTGTTAATTAAAGCAGTGCCTGACACCATGCTAGAGGGCAGGACCTCATGCCATGAGCACAGTACATTCCTACAACTCGCAACAGCTCCTATCATGAAAAACTGAGACCTGTAGGAGAAAGGATTTAACATGGAAAAATGCTAAATGCCACATTAACCTCCATTTTTATTTTCATTTGATGCAGTGCAATCATATTGCCCTTGTCTGAGAGGGCAGCTCACCTTGCACTCCCTCTCTTGCAGCCTGAAGACATCAGGTCTGGGTTCATGAGGTTTGTGCTCCATCACAGCATCCTTCCATTTCAGAATTGAAGTCTCTGAATGGCTGCACTTTTCAGCCATGGTCTGTCTTCACTTGGTGACTCAAAGTCCTTTTTATTGTGTGACAGCCTCTTCACAACAAATAATTTCCTTTTCACCCATGGCAAACTGAATAACAAGGAAAGGAGCACAGAGCTGTGTATATTTGGCTAGTGCCAACCATAAATGTCCTAATGAGTTCTCGTAAATCCCAGTCAGTCAAGTAAACTACATCTCAATGCATGAGGGTATGGAGTGACATATTCTTCCCTCCTTTACATGTTCTGTGGGCTCCATGTGCCTGCAGAACATCCACCAACACTAAAGTCTTTTCACCACGGGGTAAAACATTCCCTAGATCCCTGCTGTAAGCCTGAGAAGAACAGACTGTGGAGGACAGCAAGTACCTTTCCATGAACTACACCACCTCCTCATTTTTCTGGGAATTCATGATTGTTCATTTAATTTTTTTCTTTTCTTTTTTGTTTTAATTTACCCAGCCATCTTGAGCAGTAATGCATATGTGTAAATTAAAATGCTTGTTAAAAATAATATGCAGAACTCCCGCAGTCTCTTGGCTGCCTGTTGGGTTACCAAGCATGTTACCAATTATGGTTCATTTATTTTCCCTAACCTGCCTTAAGATCAGGGAATACTGCCTTCATCTTAGAGAGGGGAAGCTGAAGCAGAGTGGGTAAAGCCTTGATCTTCAAAGGTGTGTCGGTGAAATGGGATCCAGAGGAAAGCAATCATTTAAACTGTGAGATTCTTAACTAACTTGAAAGTTTTGGGCCTATGTGACTTCTCAATGTCATGCAAGGAAGGCTGTGGAAAAGCAGGGAACTGAGCCCAAGGTTGTGTGTGCTTAAACAAACACTTTGTAGTGGTCCAGATTTCTCTATATGCAATTATGCATAGGCAAAGGTAAGTAGCTATTCAAGTGCTACATATTCTTTTCTCCTGAGTGAGTTTGTGAGGAGCTTTGCTCTTGTCAGCTGCAAATGTGAAGATTGAGCCCACAGAATGAGGTGGTGCTTTTTTATATGTCACCCTGAGAAGTTTCCTAAGAAGCAGATCACAGAAAGAGGCTTTCCTGCCTTGAAAGGCAGGTGTCAGCTGTGGTTTTTACCTCCTGTTGGGGTGTTTCATCTCTGAAAAATTGCCTGAATCTGTCAAAGATCTGAGATCTTTATTTCTGTGGCCCTCCTGGAGACTGAGGAGATGAATTCTCCCACAGGTTCTAATTATGTTAAACTTCGTCCTTCCTCTGCTTCGTCTGCTGTGTTGTAGTGATTTGCATCCAGCCCGTTCCCCACGCTGCTGAACAAGTGCCAAAGCAGAGGCCCCTTGCATCCTGATCCTTGACACTGCTATTTGTTTGCAAGCACTCAAAAGCAGAAAGACAATTGTTAGTGTTCCCAGAGCCTCTCATTTTGTTACAAACACAGTGTGGAGGAAGAGGCGAAGGAGCTCTGTCTCACCCCTGGGAGGGCTGGCTGTTAGGGAAAGTTGTAAAACAATTAAGCTGTATAACAGGATTACCTGGTTAACCAGAGGGCCACCTGCACAAATCTGATTCTGACCGAGTCTTGAATCATAAATTCATTTAAGAGTGGGTAAATTGTAATTTGACCAAAGTGGTTTTCTTTCTTGAGGTGTGTAACACTTGGGGCTTGGGGTTCAGAAGAAGAAAGGTCAAGTGCTTGGATCTTCAGCTGAAATCTGTGGGAACTGGTGACAAGATTTATGGACTCGGAGTTACTGGTGAGTTAAATGTATGAAAGTCAAGTTTTTAAATTGTAATTGGCAATGATTCAATGATCCTGGGTGGAATGATGAGGCAGGAGATTCCTGGAAGTGATCAAATTGTGCTTAGACAAGGCACTTGTAAACAGTAAACAGAAATTATTCTTGCAAGTGCAGAATTGATTATATGGGCCAGTCCTTTTAGTGTATTTATTTTGGAGATGTTTCGTATAAGGCTATGATGTATAAATAGTGATAAATTATTTTTACTATGGTGTTCACATGGAACCTCAGACCAGCTGGGATATAGGAACAGAGCAGAATAGCCTTACAGCATCCCGAGGAAGATGTCATTGCAAAGATATTCACAACAGATTCCTACCACCAGAGGCAACAAGAAACTACATCTGTTTGAGAGATTTGATTCCTCACATGTGCTGTCCTGTGCCCAGATCCCAATAAGCTGTTCTTCTCTTCAACAAACACTCTGTCCATCAGTGTCAGGGTAACAAACTGTGGACAGAAGTGCTACAAAAATGTTATGTATCCAGAAAGATCAATCCATGGGCATAACACACTAGGCTCTCAAATCTGACAGTGTGCCTAACAATATCTCCTTCAGCCCCAGTTCCTTATCTTTTAAATGGGGATATTAATATTCTTGAAGTCTAATGAAAACAGGTCCCTCTTGGAGCACATAAGTACCCATGAAGAATGAATAAAAAGGAATGGAAAGTTAAATTGCTGTTCCATTTTTGGTATTTTCTTGACTGTTGAATGCTTTGACTGTAAATCTTGCTATTGTGTCACATACATCTGTGGACATGAGTGGTAATAAATACCAGTTCATTAGGGCCAAAAAGCTCATATCCCCTTAGAACTTCTTGATGGAATAGTTTGTGTCCCATGAGACTGGCTTTATAAGAGGTGGAACATTTCTTTTTCTTTTCATAAAGCTTTACCATGACACATGCAATAACAAACACCGTGCTACACCAGGATGTGTTTGTGTTTACTCTGCTTGAGACTCCCCATCAGCCCTCACCACTGTTAATAATTCTGTCATCAAAGCTGAGATTTCCATGGGAAGCATATAGGCAAAGTTAAACAAACAAAGTGAAGGACTAAGGAAAAATAAGCAAATTGCATCATGGAAATCTGTGTCTCTGCTGTGGGCTAGCAGCATAGCAGCATGTGGAAGAGTTGCCAAGAAAGGGATTAGAGAACTTCAGAGTTTCTTAGAGAGGAACCAGGGCAGACAGAGCTCACTAAAATGGAGATTGTTTTTTCTTGTGGATCCAGATAATTCTTTCGTCTGAGCTCATTTCTATCTTCCTTCATTCAGTGTGACTCCGAGTGTCTCGATGTATTTCTGTATTTCGGTATTTCTGTCTGGGCCACTCCATGCTTTAAGATTTACTTTGACAGCGTTTTATCTGAGCTGGTATCTCTGCTATAGCTAGGTTAAAAAAAAAAAAAAATCAACAAACCAACAAAAATCCCCAACAAAAACCCAACACAGAAAGTGGTGATGATGTCAAATTTGATTTAAGAATCAAGTGGACATACCGACCTCGAGCAGGCATAAAACAATCCATAGCTTGTAAGTTACTGTTACTGCGAGAAAAAGTAGAAACATACCAGATATTGATGAGCATCTTGGAATTGCAGAGTTCAGGATTAGCAATGAGATATTAGTAAGTAATGTTGTATTAGACATGAGTTACAGCTTGCCTGTGTTTTACAATTAATCCTGAAAGACAGGAAGGGATGCATTGTCCTTGCTATATAATTATGTTACAGAGGTTCTTTCATTAAACTCTACAATGGCAGCTGAGCACTTCTTGTTGTGCAGTGGGTGCTGTGTGAAACACAGCAGTGACCCTGCTTTTCAGCTGCCCTTCAGGGGACCAGCAGGAATGTGCATTCTTGCACATGCAACACAGCCATAGCAGAAGTGAAAAAACATCTCAGAGAGAGATACTTCTGTGCTTCTGGCTTTTTCTCACTCTGTTTACCCCAGAGAAGAGTACAGAGAAATTAAAGAACATCAGACAAGTTAAAAGTGATGTGTCCCTGTACAAAATATCTCTGAGACCGGTGATGCTCTTGTAATGGTAGTGAGACCTTGCTGGGCGGCATTCTTTACTCAGCTGCTGAGTTTAGACCCAGCAGCTGGATGCATTGCATGTGTGCTTGTACTGGCTTCCAGAGATGCCTGGCTAGAAGTAGGTTCACCTTTTAAAGCTTCATGTCATTGGCTTGATAGAGGGAGTTTTCTCCTTGTCCATTCATGCTGAAATGCCAGCCAACACCCATAAGTACCTGGCCCTCAGTCAGGTCACCCCTGGTTCTTTCCCCAGCAAACATCAACTGTAGAATCACAGAATGGTTTGGGTTGGAAGGGGCTTTAAAGATAATCCAGGTCCAAAATCCTTGCCGTGGCAGGGACACCTTCCACTAGACCAGGTTGCTCCAAGTCCCATCCAGCCTGGCTTTGAGCACTGCCAGGGATGGGGCAGCCACAGCTTTTCTGGGCAGCCGGTTCCAGTGCCTTACCATCCTCACAGTAAAGAATTTCATCCTAACATCTAATTTAAATTTATTCTCTTTCTGTTTGAAGCCATTCCCCCATGTCCTGTCACTACATGCCCTTGTAAATAATCCCTCTCTGGCTTTCTTGTGTCACCTATTAAACTGATTCTCCCTGATCTGAACTAGGTTGGCTTGTTAGGACAGGTGTCAAGGATCAGGAGGGCTGTGTCCTAAATGAAAAGGGAAAGTCTGGGTAGCTGTAGACTTTCAGCCCTTCTTTTCAGGTTGGCTCCTGATGAGTGCAAGAAGAGGGACAAAGCTGAGGAGAGCGAGCTGTCTGACATTGCATGTTTCCACCACCCTTTATCTAGGCAGGCTGAAGCCTGCCAGTTATAGCCAGGAGTCAGAATAAGATTCCTAGCTGGAGCTGTGCATTTTAATTAGCTGCTGTGCACTTGGTGGCTGAGCAGTGATATAAAGCAGCTTTTTCATCTGGATTTTAAAAAGCTTTGAAAAGATACTTTATGGGGACGAATCTCCCATTTTTGGTAATTTTCTTTGAGGGCAGGTGCAGACTCCCTGTAGGTAAATATTTCTTACAAGAGGAATGTTAAATTTTGTATGTACCAGATCCTGAGATACTGCACACCAATACTGCACTGGTGAAGCCAGGAATTGTTCTGATTTATTTCAGCAGCAGATACGACCTTCTCAGGAAAACAGGGGAAAAAAATTAAAAGAAAAGAGAGAACGGGGAAAGTGAAAAGAAAAGGACAAACTCTGGCAGTTTGTTGCTTTAATTAACTCCCCTTTTTAACCCCCAGAACATCATTTTGGCCCCATTTGCACTGCTGTAGCTGGACTGTGATAGCTTGGAGGCAGCCATCAGAAAATCTTTGGCTGAGCTTGGTGAAGCTGATGGTAAGGTTTGCCTGATTTTATTGAGTCTGAGAGCAGACACAGCATCACTGGGTGTTTTCTAAGAAATACAGACCCTTATCAATTTTTTCTCCTGCTGTGCAGGGGAGATGTCTTAGGGGTGTTGTTGCTTTTGTTCCATCACAATGCTCCTCTGCCAGCCTCAGTGCTGTCAGAGGCTTCTTGCAGGGGAGGATTCCAGCCCCGGAAAGTGATTCCCATTTCTTTTATTTTTAGCATCAAGATGTCTTTTATTCTGGCTGAAGGACAAAATCCCTTTTCACAGAGTCTGCTTGAACAGCAGAAATGAGTGGCTATTAAAAGAAGGCTTACTGTAAAATAGGATAATAACCTAGTTATTTTGCATTTCTAAGTCATTCTTGAATTGATATTTCCTTTCCTACAATGTACACCAATTAAAAGCCACTGAGCAGGAAAAAAAGCAGTCTATGCAATAATCTGACAAAGAATCATGAGCTGTGAAATGAAAGAATTATTTTGTTGCATTAATGTGAGAAACCATAGCAAATTCTTACAAAGCAGATTTTGTCCCGGACTATTGCTACAAATGTCTTTTAAGTCTTGTAAATGTCTTGTATATTTTAATGCCTTTTATGTACAAATAAACATAGGTGACACATTAGGTTTCAAGGGCAGCTTCTCTTCTTGCCTGTCCCCTCAATGTTCCTTGAATGTCCTTCATATTTCTACTTGTGTACAGGTACAGGGGCTGTGCAAGGCTTTCATCCCTGATGCATTAGATCTGATTATTAACAATACATAAATATTCCTCCAGAAACATGGGGGATTTTCTTTGGAGGGCAAAACACTGATGAGGAATGAGGGTAGCAGGATATTATCTGTTAATTCTTAATAGTTAAGAATGATGCATTTCAGTGCCCCTGAGGTTAATGGCAAGTTTGGGACAACCCTCGGTCAAACTGTTTAGCAAATATCATCAAAACCCAGCCGCAACTGCACTGCAGATTTGGATACAAGAATGGAAGAGGACAGATGAAGCTTGTAAACAGACAAGGCACTCATTATGCTAACTTGATTGTAGCTAATTAAAAAGGGATATTAGCTGATTGGATTACAGGAGATGGAGCAGAATGACCCTTTGTTCATGCCTGTGCTTGCATCAGTAGGATTCTCTGCTCTGTCCAAGAGCGTGTCTGCATCATCCTCATTCTTGTTTCTTCTCGCCTGCTTTCAGGGACAGATGCTCCCACACAGTCTGCTCTCCAGAGCAGCATGCCAAGCTCCCCAGTAGCTGCTGTGCCAGGCTAGCTGGTGCTCTTGTTGCTGTGCTGTCAGGCCGTGGCAGGGAGAAGCTGCCACAGAGCTGTTTGTGCTCTCTGGCTGTCTCTGTGGGTGTGCAGAACTGCCTGCCCTGATCCGAGCTTGGAAGAGAGAATCAGAAACCACATCCAGCACCTTTCAACACCATACTAAGCAGGGCCCTTACTTCTTCCATGTTGTTTGACATCCTCATTTTCCATAAACAGAATCTTTTGCCACATCTCTGGCAATGTTCAAGGCCAGGCTGGATGGGGATTTGATAACGCTGGTCTGGTGGAAGATGTCCCTGCCCATGGAACTGGGTGGTCTTTACGGTGCCTTCCAACCCAAACCATTCTGTCATTCTATGAAGTTTCTTGTGCAAACTTTATAGAATAATTAGATGGAAGTATTGTACAACTACCAGATGTGAGACAATACAGACACTTACTGTCATTCAAGTTAGAAAAGTGGTAGTAGCAGAACATGGATTTTGGAACTAAATGTAACGTAGGCTAAAACAAAGCCTGACATTCCTGTTTTAGTTCTTCATATGAAATAACAGGATACCATTGCATAATCTTTTTAGTTCTTGACCTGAGGAAAAGCAGCTCTTAGAAATGCACTCTTGGCTGTGTACTAATTCTTTAGCTTTTGGTAGGACTCAGGTTGTTAGGATTTGCCATGCTTGTCACCTGTTTTACATTCAGAGCAGAATGGCAGACAGACAGAACTGCCAGAGCAGCCAGCAATGTTAAGAAGCCTGAAGAGAGACTTGCATATGTACTGGGCAAGGAGAGAGGAGTGTGAAGTCTTTTTTCTGCAAAGAGATGAGCCAAGTGAGTCTATTTCCAGATTTTCTAGCTGTCCATGCCTCTCTCATTCTGTTAAGAAGGCAGACATCGAATCACAGTGTTGACACCAGAAACTGGTCAGTTCAATGATCATTTGGAAATAGGACGACCACCAGACTTACAAAGAAGGAAAGAGGAACAATAATGAAGGAAACACAGCACAGCTTATTTATTGAGGAACCAGCATATCTTGGAGTTGGAACCACACTATGGCTGATTCACTGTGCATAACTGTTTGTTAAAAGCATTATTTTTACCCCATTTGGTTTCTCTGTCCATTAAAGTCACAGAACATTAGTTCAGATCTCATCTCCCCTGTCTTTAGCCCTTTGGATAGGTAGGTCCCCAGTCTGCACAGCTCATTTAGGCTCATGGAATAACCATGGAGAAAGACCAGTGCTTTTAGATGGCTGTGATCTCAGGACAGGTGTCTAACAGTTGAACAAAGCCTCTTCTGGAGAGGCCTTTCTCCATAAGCTGCAATTATTGGCATACAAGGAGACATTTAGATATCCAGGGTAAATTTTCCTGACAAAATCTTTAGGTATTTATGATCTGCTTCAAAGATTTAACTGAGGCTTTTGTTATAGTCAAGGCAAGTAAAGTGTGCCAATGATCTGAGCTCTTCTTGAGATCATCTCAGCTTGTATGAAGATTATTCGTGTAACTCATAGTTTGTATGAATAATAAGAATCATTTGTTGAATCTCATCCTACATGCCATTGAAGATCTTGCGTAGGTCTCTGTTGGCTACAAGGAAGCCCTTGGTGACTTGCTCAGATACAGCCATTCCCAGTTATAGATCTTGTTGTGAAATAAGAGAAATGCTATCTCACAACTGCTCTAAAGTTTCTGATCAAGAAACTGTTAATCATCAGTTAGGGAAAAAGTTTGGATTGCCATTTTCCCGTTGAGAGGTAGAATGGTTGTCAAAGTGCATGCAAGCATCAAGATGTGAAAATGAAAACACATGATTTTTCATTTTTAGATCTCAAATAAAGTATTAACTACCACTTGGTTTTAAGGCTACTGGTTATCTAATTCTGCCTAGGAAGTTTAATTTCATTCAGGGGTCTGGAAATGCAGGCAGGAAAAAGAATCCCTTTCAATAACAAAGGTTCAGGACCTGGTACTGAAAGAAAACCTTTGATATAGTAAGGATTCAAGTGATCCAAAAGCTGTTAAGGGAATCTCAGTCAGATTCCAGAGATGCTACTGGCATTGTGGTTAGAAGTGAAAGGTGCTGACAACATTATTCCTTTGAATCATAGTAGATTAGATTGGTAACAACACACCCCGATACCACAAAGTAGGGCAGACACAGCAGGAGCCAAGACTACTGAGCAGTGGATTTTTGGCTGCCCTAGGACAGGTGAATAGCAGCAGATTTTGTAGTCAGAAAATAGGGCACTCTTTCTGTGGGGGGCCGTGTGACCTATCAACAGCCACCTTGTTTGAAAGGAAATACGGTCACTGGTGTCAATCCAAACAGCAATGCAGGCAAGAGAGGCTATGGAAATCTGCATTGAAAAGAAGGAGATTTATTTTAAAAGGTTTGGTTTTTTTTTTCCTCTTTATTACTTCTTTTTTATTTGCTGGGCTCTGAAAACATCTTTAAGCTTTCTGTTTTGTGTGTATTGGTGCCTATTTCAGGTGGAAAATACCATTTAGTTGCAAATCCTATGAAGGCAAACTCATTGCTTTGTTACCTGGATGTTTTTTTTGTCTCATCTGCCAGGTCTAAGTGAGAATCTGTCTCTCCTCAGTGGGAAAGTAAAGATAGTGTTGAAAGGATTAATATACAAATCTTGCTGCACTGTTCCCTATTCTGCTTAAGCTCTGAGTAGTGCCAATAATGCTGCTTTGGTTTCTCCCAGATCCTCTCCAAGTTTGCTGATTTTTAGAGTTTTTACAGTCTGTCTAGAAGTACAGGAGGGTCATGTCTTCTCTTCTGAAATGGGGAGAATTCAACATGTAAAAACATTTCAGTAAGACATTTTAAATTCAGTAAATGTGTTGATTTTATATTTTAAAGTTCAGCTGAGGGTGAGGACCTTGGGAGGATTGCTTTGGAAAAATAAAATAGTCTAGCATGAGCAGCTGACACATCTAAATTGTATATTTTACTCTTGAATGCTGTAATTGGAAGAAGTTTGGATAAGAGTGGTTTTCAGTGCATGAGTGTACACTAGATGACCCCTCAAAGACCTTTCCAGGCCTGTTTTCTGTGATTCTCTCTGTAGAATGAATTGAAAAGTATGTAAGGAATTTGACTGAAGACTTTCACAAACCCCCAAACTTTCTGAAGTTCATTTTCTAGACCCTGTCTCTAACATATAAATGTGGACCATGCTGAAAAACAGATTCCCCTGAATCTGGGAGTGAGATAGAATGAATGTAGACCAGTTTAGCTACTTGAATTCTAATGCCTGTTTTCCACAACTATAAAAGTCATCAAGTATCTACCCTCCATTACCCCTCTCAGAGTTGAAAAAAAGAATTCCTACAATTCCCTGAGAAGTACAAAGCAATAATGGATGCCATTATATCATAATATTCAGCATGAGAATAAACCTTTGGTTTAGGTTATTTTTTGTCGTTGGGTTTATTTGACTGGAATTTTTTTGCTTACATTTTTTCTTCAATTGAAGTAGGTGACATTAGTTGGTACAATTTATATTATCCTCCTGTCTATGATAACCAATCTGTCCATCTTTACCTATGTCTCATCCAAACTCTGAGGTTTATTGATTTTGAGAAATAGTCCATGTTTTTTTCTGGAAGTGAAGTTATTGTCAAACCATACTGAGAGGCCAGATATTTGACAGCTCTCAGAATTCTGTCTTTAGGAAGTGCCAGAAACACTTGTTGTTGCTGTTGTTGTTTTGGTTGTTTTTGTTGGTTTTGTTTTTTTTTCATCTGGTCTGTGATTGACAGTTTCAGGAAGAACTACAGCTTTCCACCTTCCTTGCAGACATTCTCTCATAGAGGGGTCAGTTGCTGTATTTAACTTTCTGTGAGTTATGTGCCATGCTTCCAATGACAGCAGAATCATTCTCCCAGATGTCTGTAGCTGTGAATCAAACACAGCTTCTCCACATTAATGGATTATTGACTAAAAGAGCCCGGAGTTGCTGTATGATTCATTTTGCCGTTCTTGTGAATGCTGAGCTTCAGTGTGTCATTTGACCTACATACTAACCTGGGAAATTGCTCTACGAAAGACATTCAAAGTCAGATTTTTCCTAGTTTATGTTAACAGAATTCCCTAGAGATTTTTATCATGCAGTTGATTAATTTATTACTAGAACACATTATAGGCAGCACTGAGATCATTCTTTTAATTCACTTATTGTGACCCATTCTGCCCTCCTTCTATTTTAGTAATTTTTTTTCTCTGTCTCTGATTAGTAGTTTCAGCTTAGATTCATGGAGTCTGCATTGGAAAAATACATATTAGGTCATCTAGGACAACTTTTTTCATTACTAAAGCTGCTGTGTAGGTAACACGTAGAGGCATCACCGAAGGCATTTCGGTAGCAAGGATGTGTTGGAGCATTTGGCAGTGAGTTCACATCACAGGGCAGGCTTAATCAGGCTGTTTTCCATCCTCTGCTCTTTGCTAGGTGCCTCTGCCTTAAATCAGTCACAGAGTGAAAATTCATCTGAGCCTCTGATTTGACCCATATTGCCTTTCTGAGCTACCTTGTAGTGGATTTGATCACAAATGACACAATAAGTGGCTGTAGAAATAAAAGAAGAACCCAGGGATCTGGGTGAAAATAGTATTTTGTGAGTCATTAGAGCTGGCTTTTCTGTGTGATTCAGGCACATTTCTTGTCTGCCACGTTTTGAGTCTGAGTTTCACAGAGCGAATGTGTCTCTCGATAAAGGAAGCAATGATATTCAGCCTCATGCATTACTACCAAAAATACCCTTCAAAACAGCTAAATTCTGATCACAAATATCTTTATTCCTGGTGAAGGGGAACTAGGCAGAAAGGTCACAATTTGACTTTCAGATCTCCAATTACATCTGTAAGGCTGGCATTTGGTGCATATTTGTGGGGATCATTTCACTTGCAAATTGAGCATATTTATTGACGGATTCTCCTTCTGTCTGCCTCTTCTGTACATCTTCTTGTCCATCTCATTCAGACATTCTCAGAATAAGGACTATATTTATGGATTGGAAGGGCCTAAGAGAGTTACCCAAGGCTGATTCCAGTGCTGCCATTTCACACAACCACTTACTTGATGATATCAAGCTCAATCTGAAAAGATTTTAGATATTTCACTCTCACAAGTAAGAATGTTACTTATGGCAGTACCTGATATTTAATAACCGTTGTCTATATACTCTTATTCCCCCTAGTTTTTATCAGTGTTGATTCATGGCCTGAATGCTTCATCTTGCTCTCTACTATTTACTTTCCTGATGAATTCAAAAACCCTAAATTAGCTAAACTGACCAGATTTTTACCTAGTGCTCTCTCCTTAGATGGGCCTCCATTCTCTTCTCCATGTCTTTGGTCTGTGACTCACTTTAGCATGGACTGCTTTCTCTTAAGCACCAGTGACCCCACATAGACAATAATGTTTCAGAGGCAACTATACCAGTTACACACCACTTTGCAACCACAACAAAAACTGACAGCTAGTACCTAATATAATATATTGAAACAGCTTCTAGAGCAAGACTCTATCCTTATAAGGGAAGAAAATAAACAGATAGAAACCATTTTTTTGAGACTCGGGGAAATTTTAGTAATCTGAGGTGTATAGTCTGTTACCAGTGCATGAAGAGAATTAAACAGTAATACTAATGTGCCTTGGCACTTCCATCTTCCATAACCTTTGCTATCAGTATCTACTTGTTCATCACTGCATGTCTGAAAAGTTAAGAAAGTTGATTTCTTAACAGAGACACCCTAATTATAACATCAATGAAAAAATTGGGCTATTTAAAATAGAAATATTTCAGAAAAATGTGTAGTGATGGAACATAAAAGAAAATTATATGCTGAAAGTTATATCCCAAAATAAGAATGGGGAACCCCTTCCCTGAATTTTTAATTCTTTTCTTAAACATTACTAAAATGAATAAATTACTAAAATGAATTAAAAAGCCCCTAAGCTATTGTGAGAAGGTTTTTTTTTTTTTTGTAAGCAACATAGTATTTCTCCTTAACATTGGTGAAATGCTGCAATGCTGATGATGACAGCATGACACCACGATGTCAGAAACCCGCACTTGATCCCAGTGCACCTTTTGACTCAGCAGCTCTGTGCCATAAGACAGACAGGAGTTTCAGCCATCCTGTGCCTGACTATGGCTCCCTCCATTTTCATACTGGTCATGGATTTATTGATCAGCTGGCAGCAGAGACCAGGCTTGGTGGGGATGGAGATCTTAACTCCTCATGGCTGGGGTCACTTGGTGGCTAGCTTCTTGGGGCAGCTTAGGAGTGGCTTCCAGAGCAAAACCATGTTTTTTTCTCTTCTCAGAAGATTCAGCTCATCTCACCAACCTTGGATCTGAGGATTCTTGGGAAGGGCAAGTTCCTGTGAGATTAATTAAACAAAAAGATACTTAAAAGGCAGTCTCTGGCCACAGCTTGGGTTTGAGGTATGATCTGGGTCTAAGACTCCTCACTCGTTATTTTGGTGTACAAACTGTTCCCTATGATGATCATCTCAAAACAGCAAGAAACGGAGGAATCCAGAGCTCACTGGGTCAAATGGTTTTTGCCAGTGGATTTTTTCAGGGATAGCAGCATGGTGTCTTAAATTAGATACCAAACGAGTCTAACTCAAGTTGATCCTCAAGACTACAGCCAGATTGTAAACCGTCTGCTCCCTGATGGGAACAGATACTTCTGAAGAGATTTCAGTGTGCTCTTGGTATCCCTTTTCTGCTCCCTAACGTAGTTCCTGGAGCAGGTGGGACTTCTATATGTATCCCTAATTTTCAGATAGAAAATGATATACAGGGTTCAGATTGTTTCCTAGACTGTGGAGGAAGATAGAGCAAAGAACAGAATGCTTCTTTAGAGGTCTAGACTTTACATCACCCAAAATAATTAAAAACTGATTCAGATTGATACCAGAGATTGTTCAAATGTCAGCAAGAGCTAGAGACAGATGATCTTTATCTAAACAGAGGTTCTATGGATGCCAATCAAGGACAGTGCCGAGACCATGTTTTGTAAACAAGAGAAGTTTAAAGCTAGAAATCAGCAAATTGGTGTGTTGGGAAGTAGGACTAACTGACAAAGAAGAAAATGAGCCAATGGAACGTATAACATTTTTCACATGGAATCATAGAATGCTTTGGGTTAAATGGAGCCTTTAAGATCATTTAGTTCCAACTCACCCACCATGGGCAAGGATGCCACCCATGAGATCAGGGTGCCCAGGGCCCCATCCCACCTGGCTTTGAACACTCCTCGGGATGGGAAATTCACAGCGTTCCTGGACAACCTGTTCCAGTGCCTCACCTAAGAAGGTTTTTTTGGCTAATTTATTTGAAATTATGTGAGTGATAACTGAAGAAGAGGTGGAAAGGATCAGAGTCATTCCTTCCATCTGCTGAACTCCAGAAATCATTGATGTTGCTGAAGTTTCATATATTCCCTTTGAGAGATGACTTGGCAAATTGGATGGGAAGAAATGCGTTTAGCTTTTTTTCCTCCTTTGTCAATTAGCTTTTGCTAAAGCTTGAACAGCTCAAGGTTATACTATCTCTATCTTATTTTTTCTTTCCCTTTCTATGCTTTTTCTCTTTCCCATCTTTTCTTGCCATGTGCTTAAAAATGGATCATGCTCAGAGAACATTTGGCTGTGAACTCATCACCAAAAAGGCAGCTAAATAGCAATGTTCTAAAGAGCACCACAATGACATAAGTTTGCCAGGTCTCCAGGTGGCCTGAAAGTATGTTGTGTCTGTCTGTCTCCTACAGTGAGCATGTTTACAAGAGTTAGCACCAAAATCAGAAATGGCAGGTTTTATCTTTGCTGTTCTTTTCTCTCCCCTATGTGCATCCTGTTGTTACTCTGCCCAAGGAAACTGCTTACAACTCAAATAAGAGCAACAGAGATAATTTGTATCTTCTCTTACTTTTTCTTCCCTAAAGGCAGTTGTGATCAAGGTCAAAGGCTCTTTGTCGCTATTACAAAGGAGAAGAAAATGAGGGATGCTGTTTTCCAAAGAAGAAATTTCAAAATCTGGCAATCCTTTACTATGAAATATTTACACTCCTTTCCCCCTCCCCTTCATTCTCTCCTTCCTCATTCTCCTGAGGGCCAACATAGCTCTGACCCAAACTATCAGTCCTGTAAATTTTAGTAATCTGGTGAGTATAGTCTGTTACAAATACGTGACTAGAATTAAAGAGTAATACTGATGTGCCTTGGCATTTCCATCTTCAATCTTCCTGAACCTGAGATTTTCCATCTTCAATCACCAGACTTCACAAGGAAACAAGCTGCAGCAGAATCCAACCCCATGAATAAACAAGAATGATTCACAACGTGAAAGGCTGCTGCTGACTTAGAAGTAACCAAATTTCAGACTTCCTGAGCCATCCCTCTGCTTTTTATGCCGATGAAGATGTTAATGTTTGTGACTAATGCATCACTGCCCAAGGCTTGCATGTCCTTGCAAGGGTATCTCTGTCTCCCAGTTTCTGAGGTGAAAGAATCATTTTAGATTGAAAAAAAAACTTGTTCAACTGCCTCTAAAATCAGAAAGGTAAAAGCAATGTGTTTGCCATTCTAGGGTAACCTCCTGCACAGGATCTTCTCTCCCATGGCAAGTTTGAGTTTCAAAAACTTCATCCAGTGCCACAGGAAGGAAAGAAAAGTCTGTCACTGACTTCACTGTGCTTTGCATCAGGGTCTGAACGGGTCAGATGTAAACGATTTGTGACACTACAAACATCCAGAGCCCCATCCGGCTGATGTCTTCTGGGGAAGATCAAAATGAACAGCCATAAAACACAAACCCAGGAAGGGGCACAAGTATGTCTAGATTTGAAGTGATTTCAAGGTGGTTTTTTTTTAACCTTGTAGCCTTACCTAGTGCATAAATCTGAGGCACAGTGTGCTGGGCTGTTCCTGAGCGGTGCATTACGGTGGTTCTTGAGGAGCAGCATGGGCCAGGTGCACCTGGCTGCCTGCTCTCCTCTGACTCAACATGGAATAAAAACCTGATCTGACATCAGAGCTGAGGATGGAACATTTTCCATGATTAAGCTAGAAAGAACCTATTTTCTATTGCTTACTCTCATCTTTTTATGACGTGTTGTACATGGTGGTTGTGTTCAGCACTTTTTTTGCGAGTGTGCTGGGAACCTGATCCTGTGACATGAATAAGCCTTTAGTAAATTGACTTAAACCCATCATACTGACTCTGTCATTCTCACTGTCGTTTTGAAGTCTTGAATCAAAAGTCCCTCATCTCATTAGCTGCCTGTGGCCATGTGATGTTCCCTCTGCCTTTACCAAATCCAAGTACGATATAAAACTTCTGTTCGCTATTTGCACACGTGCTCTGAGCCAGTATGGCTGGTGTCTTATTACCTATTACATGAAGAACTTGCTTGGCAACATCCAGCCTGGGAGAAGTTGTCTGTATTTGTGTGCCTAACAGCTGACCTCCAATGAGCTTGCTGTTATTTTGGATGCACTCAGTGCATCAGCACCATTTACAGCAAGGGGAATTTCCAGGAAGAAGCTGTAGATCTGAGAAATATCCCCTCAGGGAATGGGAGATCTCTCTCTTACACATGAATTTCTTATCTCACCTCAAGTGCTTAGTGGTGATTCTCATATTTTCACTAACAGTAATACATGTGTGCGGAAGACCAGTGAATCTTGAATATACAAAAACATCTACTGTTCTGGCAAGTTTTATCACCAAGCAATGGAGAAATAACTTTCTCAACTTTACTAGCACACAGAATGAAGTTTTTAAATACTGATGTGTCAGCATTTGAAAAACTTTAAAAATTTTTAAAAAGAATGTTACTGGACATTTCTTTTGAAATGGAAGTATAAGAGAGCATTTCACAATTTTCTGCTGTATTCACTTGCACATCTCATAGTTATTTTTGTGATCAAATCCACACACAGACTTATCTATTATGCAGGAAATACAAAAATATGTAGACATATTGAAAGCTTATGGTAAGTAGAAGTGTGTTTAAATCTTATCCTAGACATTAAGTCTGGAGAAACTTGCCCTCAATAGTTTAAGCTGGAATAAATAATAATGTCTGACCTAATAAACTAAACAGGGCTAAGACCTGGGTGCAAGGACTGTCCAGACTATGCAGTGTTACCATGCTCCTCGGCAGGGTTGTGACCAGGGGAGGTTCCTCAAAGTTATCACACCTTCAGTAACAGTAGAGGCAAGCGTGATTCCCTGTAAGGAGCAGGCATGAGGATAACCTGTGGCAGGGGGGAGAGAGAAGTGACCATATGGGGCACAGAATCCCAGAATGGGTCAGGTTTGAAGGGACCACAGTGGGTCACCTGGTCCAACCTCCGTGCTTGAGCAGGGTCATCCCAGAGCACATGGCACAGGATTGTGTCCAGATGGTTCTGGACTATCTCCAGTAAGGGAGAGACTCCACAGCCTCTCTGGGCAGCCTGTAATGCAGCGCTGTAACCATGCAATGCTGTGCCAAGGTCCCATTAGCGAGAGATGCCTCTGCCCCAGTTAAAGTGCAAAGGAGACCGTATCCTAAAGTCAATAATGTGGATTTTATTTAACTGCGAATGTGGGGAAAAGAGATAGAACGAGATAGAAAAGAGAAAGAGAGAGAGATCAAGCAGAATATAGTCACCATCCACGGATCCAGCGNAGATGCCTCTGCCCCAGTTAAAGTCCAAAGGAGACCGTATCCTAATTGCATCCTACTTGCGTATCCCATTGCACCTTCTTCACCCTGGGCTTCTCGGTGGTGGGGGTTCTGGAGTCGTTCTTCTGGGGCTATCACCTTTGCACAGTTCAAGTTCTTGGTATCCCCAGGGTGGTTGTAGAAGCTGTTGCCATAACTTGGGGTGATATGTGTAGGAGCAGTTGCTTCCTTTCCCACACTTTGCTACAGTGGGAATTTCTGTCTGGATGCATTAACAAGGATGCCACTCACCAGATCTTGGCTTCCCCAGGCCTGGAATTTGTGCCTTACTGTCAGAAATTCCTCCCTTCTGTGTTTATCTCAAGTTCCTGCTGTGGTGGCTTATCTTACGGCAAGTTCCTTCTGTGGCCTTGATGGTGTTTGAGACAGTCAGCTGTGCTCTCTAAGTCCTCACATGAAGGGCAGCTAATGAGTCCTGGTCCTTTTGTAGACTAGTATAGATGTAGCTAGTGGATCCTCAGGAACTGTCTGACGAAAACAGGCTTCTAATGGCAGCATTAGAAGCATCTCTGAACTTCTACTAACGAAAACCCTCAGGGGGTTTCCAAAGGGCAAACTGGAGGGAGCAACCAAAGCACAGAGCACCAAGAGGAACTGCTTAGTGGCTCCTGCAGGGCTGGAGACATCAATTAATGCCTCTTTCGTCAGTGAGGGACTTTGCTCTGTGACTGGCAGACAGAAGAAGGCTTCCAAACCCCACAGCATTGCTGGTTTTATTCCTTTGAACAGCAAGGAATTACTGTTTTTTTCATTCATTGTTATGGGCCATGTCTTGTTTCAGAGCATCTTTACAACCTCCTGCTAGAGTTAAAAGAAGGTGAGGTGACTGAGCTGAGCGCTTAAGACTGTGGAGCCAGGAGGCTCAGCCAGTGCCACAGGAAGGGCTGGCTGAGGGTGAGAGCTAGAAGTCGTGGTACTCTGCACTGGAAACTTTTCAGAGTGCTTCAGAAGTCTGACTCTACCAGTGGGGCAGGGTAGATGTGAGAGGTGTTAGAAGTGTTGCAGTGATTGAGGGTTGACTGGCTGGACTGTGCTTGAATCTCTTGAAGAGGTGCTGAATGGAGTCTGAGACCTGAAAGCATCAGAAAAAAAAGACAGGGTGTGAAGGAACACCCCTAGCCAAAAAGAATGATCAGCATTTCCTAATTCATTTTGCTCTGTTCTTCACTGTCAGGGACCTCAAACAGCATGAGAGGAGGCAAGAAGCTCAAAACTTTGGGTTTCCACCTACTGTCAGGGTAAAGAAGTTCCTCTGTGGTGCCCAGCTGGGGGTCACTGTTTGTGGGGTGCTGCTCTGAAGCAGGGTTTGCTGCACTGCCCACAGGGGTGATTTCACTTCGGTGTGCTGCTCTCAGAGATTGACCCTATTCTCCCCTCAGCTAGACATTGTAAGTCTACTTACTGTTTCCATATACTGTCTCTTTGTTTTCCATCTTGCTATTAACAGCCCTGATGTGCTCAAGGAAAGCAAATGCTCATGCTTATTTTAGGAGAAGGTGCTATGTGTCCATCGACCGTGTACTCTGAGTTTTCTCGTTGGACCACACTGTGGTTGTCTGTCTGAGCCAGGGGCAAGGCTCCTCTCTGGGGAGGTGAGGTGTCACACACCATCTGGGCACAGAGGCTCAACCAGTCTAGAGAGAAACAATGCCCAGCCAGTAGTGAACAGCACACAAGAAAGATAAGGAATGCAAACAAAATGAAGAACACACTTCAAACATCTTCTCTCTTAGCTTGCCTTTCTTCCTCAATTCAGGCTATTCTGGGCACACATGGGGGCATTACAGATCTCAAAAGTAACTACATTTAAAAATGTGGACAGTTTTAGGATGTTTTTCTGTCCAAGCTTTATTGCATTTGGCAAAAGACAGTAGCACACTGGTCCATGTTCTTGGCTTAGGGCTTGATTTGCATTTCTAGTACACAGGCATTAAATTTTAGCCCTCATTGGATCCCTCAGGAACTTCTTTTCCTATTTATTCAAAAACCACAAATCACAAGCACTTTCCCAGAACAAATGTAACTCATTCTAAATCCCTTCTAATTCAACAAGACACCAGTTTTACTAATTGCTACCTCGATTAATCAAAGTGGAAACAATTTAAGATGCCATCTGCTTCCAAATAGGCAGGTCATTTAAATTTGTTTGTTGACAAAGTTTGAAATACAAAATTTGGCCAACATCTTTCTATTAATCAAGATCATATTATATATTACCAATTTTCCTTCCTGATTACCTCTTCAGTGGGATCATATGGTTGTGTTTGTGATTTCAGCAATGATGAGGACTATTACCTAAGGCCCATCCTCCTTTCTAGAGGACCCAGCAAACTGAAATTATTATTCTGCTACCTGTTAGTGTAGCTTTTAAAAGATTCCAATTTCTTCAGTCCCCAGTTCAGCTCCAACGTGTTTAGATCTTAAAAAAAAAATCTTAAATAACAATTTACTTAGGGATACGAAAAANTGTTTAGATCTTAAAAAAAAAAAAAAACAAATAGCAATTTACTTAGGGATACAAAAAGGTTTTTCACAATCACATTGTTTGTGCATATATCCACAGATACATTCAGTGATGGGAACAGCAATTTAGGAGTCTTTTGTAGTTCATCTATCCTGCAGCTCAGGTCTAAAAAATGTAGTTAATCCATGGGAGTGCTGGTACAGCTCGATGCCATTGATGGGTGACACAGTCTGACTGCTCTGGAAGTGAGTGTAGGCACATCACTATGCCAGGACAGATCTGTTCTTATGGATGGGACTAGTGACACATTCCTTCCTCACGAAAGTTTTAAATGAAGGGTCAAATCAGGCCATAAGCAATCTGATCCACAGCCCCTTTTCACCAGCTGGTCAGACTTCTGCTGGTGTTTGTGGGGGTTTTGGGTGTGTTTCATCACAAGAGGCTGCTGTTTGAAAGAAAGAAGTGCTTCAGTAGTTTCTCCAGTGGTGCACTGTGAGAGCTTTAGGGTAGAAGCTGCATTTTGACAGCAAAATACTTCTGCTGAAGTATCTTTTATGTACTTTGATCACAGTGCTAAAAGGATATGTTGGCTTTGGTCTTATCTCTTACTCTCTTCCACACAGGCATTAAGTGAAGGATTTAAAGCAGCCACCAGCGTCTATTTAACAGGAATATTTTCTGAACTGACTTCTACAGGATTTTAAAAATTATTATTAAACACTAGGAATATCATATTTGACAGGTCAACAGATTATTGGGTTTTGGCTTAAATATCAAAAGCCACAATCCTTGGCACATTTCAGCATGACGAGGAAATGCTTGAAATTCACAGCAAATAAAATATTTAAAAGCTGATTACCTAATCTTCTGCAGGAAGACTGATGGGGAGTCATGCTACAACCTGGCACCATGTTTAGCTGAATTTTTAGCTTCTTACTTACTGATCCACTTTTACAAAGTGTCTGTGAGGATACTCTAATGTCTTGGAGGCTTCAGCAAACGTGAGGGTATCTCAGATTCTCTATCTCTCTGTCCTCCTGCTTCTGTTGGAAAGGACCTTAAAGATCATCTAGTGGCATTTCCATTTTCATGGGAATGTGTTGTCATGAGGAAAATGTACAAAGATTACTCCACCTGTCTCACTCTTCCCACGAATAGGCCAACAGGCCACTGCTGTCGTCTCTGCCAGCAGACTCCAGTTAAAAAAACACATGAGAGGCTACTCACAAAACAATGACAGAAATGGGATGAGTCCCTTCTAGTTTCACATGTACACTGACGTCTGCAAGCCTGGAACAATTTATTTCAGCTGAGGAGTTACCTTACCATTAGATTTTAACAATAACAGTCTCTTGAACAAGACTGTTTCACTGATCTTTGTGGGAAGTTTACCTTTGCCTCAAGTCCTTGACTGCTGGACTGGAGTTCAGGCACATTGGCCAAGATTCACAAAACACCATTGCTCTGGTCTCCCATGAATTTCAATGGGATTCAGGCAGTGAAATGCCTTTATGAATCTGGGCCTTCATTCCAAGAAATCTGAAAATTTGAGGAAGCTTATTTAACACACCCTGTCCTCAGAGACTGTGGCTCATTCTCTTTGTTTGTCAAAGCCAGTCATTCTTTCACAGAGCTAATGCACAAATTAATGGGATTAATGGACACATACCTTCCTGCTGGTATCAGGGGTCTTTGGATACCATTGCTGACTCTCCTGTTAAAAGCACAGAACTTGGCTTTTGGAATAAATCATAGGTCAAACCTCAGAAAAGGAAGGGCAAAGCAAGGCAAGGTGACAGGTGAAAAGCCATCCTGGCAGGAGACCTAGTCATAAACTCCAACAACACATGTACTTCTAGAAGCTGTTTTTTTTAAAGTTTTCCTTTTCTTTTTGAGCCTCTGGTAAGTCATTTATGTGAACTGATCAGCAGAGAGAGGCTGACTCCTCAAATTCCTACTCAGCATCGTTAGTTACCCTTATGCTTCTAAGGCTGATGGCTTTCAATGAGTGCAGTTTGCCTTATAATGGGAGAGAAGGGTCTCTATGGTTGACATATTTCTCAGACACTCCTTCCTATTAAATTTAATAATTTTTGCTGATGCATGACACATACAGAAGGTTTCTCTGTGCAGTTGTCCCTGCTGTGTAGTGAAGCAAGACCAGTGCATAGCAGGGTGATACCCTAAGGGATGCATCAAAGAAGGAAGCAACTGGGTAAACTTCTGAGCAAGGAGTCTGGGACATGGCTATAACCCAGAGCTTTGCTCCAGCCTTGTTACAGCCATTTTAACAGGGACAGGTGCTAACAGGGTAGACATCCCATGCTCATCTCTGCATCAGCTCTGCCTGGCTTTCTATCCCTGAGTTAGTGTAAAAATTGGACATTTATCCTAGAGAAGGACTGCCAGAAAGAGGGTTTACTCTTTGTGGTTCAGCTGGCCCACCTTAGGTCCTTCAGATTAAAGGAAGACTGAAGAGCTCTTACCTTTATAGGGCATCATGTAGAGAAATGATGCAGTACCTTACTGCTCTGTGAGACACCCCAAGGAGAAGCAAAGGATGGATACCCTGGGTCATCCCAAATTACACTGGGTAAAAGCCCACATGGACAACTGAAATGAGCCCACTGTGCCTCAGGATCCCATTGTTGTCCCTGGCTGTGCAGTCAGCGAAGCTGATGCAGCCTAGAGAGTAATTTAGCTCACCCTGGAGTGGGCAGCTGGTGTCTGCATGGCTGGGTCACTCCTCAGGCCCCACTGGCTGGATTGACTGAAGGTCTTTGCTGCATAAAGAGTTTAAGACACTCAGCATTCAGACAGGCACCTATGAGGACAGATTTTTTTCTTTACTCTTGAACTGATTTTCACCCAAGACAGCATTGGCTTTTTTCCAGGGTAAATAGTCGAGCTCAAACCACGGGCAAAATTTCAGCTATGGGCTCAAAGTGAAAAAAAAATCCATGCCAATAACTTAGTTTTCTTTATAGGACAGGTGTTTATAATGCTTTTTCCCATCTATAATACAAAAAAAGAACAAAATTTCCCTCAATCAACACATGTTTTGTGCTGGTTTCTCATTTGATTTTAGTGCAAGCACCTTATTTGGGAGCGTAATTCCTCTTTTGGAAGTGTTAAGTCAAGGAATAAGGGCTTTCTCGTAGACTAGGTGAGACTAACACCAACCCAAAGATGCACTCAAAAGGCTTAACAGTCCACATCAGAAACAAACAGCAGGAGGAAAGGAAAGATGGTGCTGGGGAGTCAGTCTGGCAAAACGGGAAACTAAAGGCGGTGTTTCAAATAGGATCTAGGCAGGATATGGATTACCAAGAGAGCCTAGAGAGAAGGAAAAGTTCTGATTTTCAAGACATGGCAAGGCACCTCTCTCAGGCTACTGGTACAACAAAATAATGCAAGATCTAGACATAATTGATTTGAGAAAAACTGCTGGAACACCTGTGCATAATAGCCTGGAGAAACCTACAAAAATGGTTTATTATGAATGAAAGTCTGCACTGGCCTGTGTGGCCTGGTATTATTTTCACTGAAACCTTGGATGGAATAGGAAACTGCTCATGCAGTTTGCAGGTACCACCAAGTGGGGACTGACCAAACACACTCATGGGTGGGAGTCGTCCTAAAGAAGTTATCTGGGAACTTTTAAAGAAAATGCAGAAATTACAGTGAAGCAAAGGTTTCAGACATAGCCCTTCATCAGAGTCTCTACTACACAAATAAAAGTGAGAGAAAACAGATCTGAAGGAGATGTTCTGGAAATTGCAGTGGGTGAGAAGCTGGCCTTGACTAAGTAACCAAACTCATGCTGCTGCAGCAAAGGCAGACACAGGAGAACAATAATCACCCCATGCAGTTCATTATGAGTAAGACCTCAGCCCAAAGTTTTGTGGGCACCACGTGGAAACAGAATTTGGGCTAGCTGGGGAAAGCCCAGGGAAGAGCTATGTGTCAGTTAGAGACCTTGTGCTAAGGACATGCATTGGAAGGTGGACAGGACTGGGGTTGCTCAGTCTGGGGAAGACTGACAGGTGTGAAGAAACGGGTCAATATACAACAGATTGCTGCAAAAATAGTCTGTTCTCCATATTAATTCCATGTGGGACATGATGCAATGAGGGAATATCTCAAAGAGAAGGCTTAATTCAGAAATTAGAAAAATGTTTTTAGCAGTGAATCCAGCTAAATAAGCAAAAAGAATGGGGGAGGCATGGAAATGTCTCTTCTAGGAGGTGTAGCATTTGACAGCTGTCTATCCAGAACAGATCCCAGCATGGGACTGCCAGCTGTGTGCCCCCTCCAGCCCCATTTCACTCTGATTCCACAGTGCTGTGACCCAGGGATGGCAGAACAGCTTGATGCATGTTCATCAGTAGAACTTGACAGGCCACTAATGTGGCACAATATCACAGGCAGCCCAAGGATCTGCCTGTATACGGGAAATTCAACAGATAATTCTGAAAAGAGCTTAAAGCTTTGGGGAATGTGCATTTGTTTTCCTTTAAATTTAATTTTCTGTTTCCTTTTGGTGTATTTGTAAGCAGGATGCTCCGTGAAGTGCAGTTCTGTTGTATCCCACAGGCTGGTTGCCACTGGTTATTCACCCTTGGGCTTCCTGATTGTCAAGTGAGTCCTTTCCAAGGGAGTTGAGGGCATAAAACTACAGGTATCTCCAGCACTTTACCTCGACTGAGGAAAACCCTGTTGTCTGTGAGGGCAGCACAGGGGCTGAATGAAGCTGTGTAGGGAGCCAGTCTGTGCTGACGGTTTTGGGGTCTCAGCCAAGGTTGGCTCTGCTGAGCATTGCCATAGGATGGCTGATGGCAGGAGCCAGGCACCCATTCCCAGCCAGGTTTTTACCTACATTTAATTTGATTTACCTAAACTAACACAAGTTTGAATATTGGCCAAATTAACAACCTGAGAAACAGGTTCTAGTTCAAGCATGCCATGGAATTTAACTATCTTGTTTTCTCTTGTCGCTCCAGCAGTTTCACTAGAAGCTGTGCCTCTTACTTCCTAATGGGAAGAGACAGAAAGGCTGAAAAACCAAATCACTATCTGAAAAAACATTAATTATTTCCCCAGATCTCCTCTATCTTCAGTTTTGACTGTGTTGAACAGACAGTCTCTGACTAGCAAGGATAATACACCCATAATCTTGAGCTCAAGCCAGTAATAGACCTTTTTAATAATAAAACTTTGGTGAATTGATTTCCAGCTGCTGTTCGCATTACCTTTCAGGGGTCCTTGCCTGGGCCACATTCACCTCTCATTTAAAAAACACAGGGTGGGTAAGGGTCTCATGGGTCAGGAACTGAACTTGGACAGGTTTTCATGAGCTCCTGCCATGTGTCTTAAGCCTAAATCACCCCAACTGAAGCCCTATAGAATTGTCTGTGAGTCCATCTATGTCTTCTTTGGTTGGAACACCAAAGTGTGAAGGGTGCCCTTGAAGCTACAACCAAGCCAAAGGGATGGTACAGGCTGATAAGAGAGCCTAAAGCGACAATATGCTTATTTCACATTATGTAGATGGGTGCTTAAAGCTACCCAGGTTGAGTCCTGGCCCAAATCTGTTCCTTTCCTCTCATGCTGGAATGAGCCTTTCCCTCTCCAGGGTGGCTGTGTCCTGCAGTGGCCGCCTACGCCCAGGGTGACTAACACCACTGGAAATGCCACTCAGGCTTCTTGGATCTCAAGATAGATTGAGTGGAATCCCAAGTCATCCCAAGTGGGATCCTCAGGGAAATAAAGTCCTTGAGGAAGAACTGAGGATGTCAGACTGCCTTGGGAACAGAGATTTCCCCCATGACAGGGAGATGGAATCAAAAGCAGCCCAGACCTTCTCAACAATATCCCAGGAGAAGGGAAACACTTCACCTCAAAGGGAGACTTCTGTGGGTAGAAAGCTGCCTCTGACATCCATGCAGAGGAGGATTGTTGTAGCCCAGATTGCTGTAGGACTGATCCCTGTCTCCTGCCCGTGAGCATGACATGCGGTGGAGGTATGACTGTATATATGTTTTCTCTCAATCTCAGCTTTCATTTTGGGCTTTCCTGTACACAGCAGATACCACCAGGCAATACATTTCTTGAGCACCACGTAAGGGGAGTCATGCAGTAGAACATGAAATTATTACATTTCCTGACTTATGGTCAGTCATTTGTGCAATTTTCATTGCAACAAAATAGCAGAGTCCTTAACAAAGGAAGATAGGTAACTTGCCTCAATTTGTCAGAAAATGGTTTGGAAACTCTGTCAGGTTCTGCCTGTGACCTGAAAGAGTCAAAAATCAGATGATGTGTTTTAAAATTGGCATAGTTGGTCATTCAGACAGGAGCTAAACAAAATTTACTTCTGTCTCAGTCTTTCAGGACTGTACCTGTATTTACTGGGTAAATTTGGAGTGTTCCCCAGGAAGCAGCTACATCAGTGACTAGAGGGGAGAGAATACACACCTATCTTGTTAGGCAGCTAAGGAAAAGGGTTAGCAACTGCATGATTTTTTGACTGACTTTAGCCAATCAGTATGTTCCCTGCTCTGTTAAAAATTGAATCTTCCTAACAATATCTTTTCTCAATTAGTTTTTGTTACAACAAGCAGACCAGTTGCAGGAAAGAAAACCCCCAGACTGTTGAAAATCTTTGCTCCAGTGTTTACAGGGCTCTGCATGTATAAGACACTTATGAAACTAGTGCCCAGTGTAGAGCTCATGAAATGGCAGCATTTTATACAGCAGTGGGAGATTAAACCTCAGAAGTCAACATAGCCTTTCTAAACAGGCTGAAATTGCAGTGGGAAGTCTCATTTCTCTTCCATTGATAGTTTATTAATAAACAAGAGTGGAATTCACTTGGGTAATATGGTTATCTAAAACATGAACACCCATACCTGAGCAAATGTCTCTGCCTCCCCACTATATCCAGGGAAAGAGCTGGTCAGGGATATCAGTAGAGTTTAGGATTCAATTTGCCTTGTTCTAAGCCTCTCACATTTGGTCCCTGCTGACTCCATTGGCTTGGGTTCTGATTCAGTGCTGGAGATCTGGGCAAAGCTCAGGTCTAACAAAGCTGGGACACCGTGGTGGGGTCAGCTCTGTTTGTATTTCCCAGCAGCAGGGCAGCAGGAGGTTTGAACATATTACGTGGAGAGATGGCACCTGCATCTACCTGACCTCGGGAATAAACCTGACATTGTCAGCTTGTTCCAGAACAGTCTGTAGCTCTCACAGGTGTGGGGAGGAGCTATCTTGGGTGTCAGCTCCATTGCACAGTGACCCCCCCAAATCTGCTGTAAGAGCAAAGACATTTCAGAAATAATTAGAAAGTCCTGCAATGGGCTAAGGCAGGTTTATTTCCCTTTGCACCGAGAGTTTATTGGCTTCAGGGTGAGCTGTGGGTGTAATTCTGAAAAGGTCAGCAGCATAGCAGGGAGAGTGAATCACTTTTATAGCTAAATAAAGGCTGACAATGACCATGGAATGGTACTTCCCAGCCATGAAGGAATGTGGTGGCCCTAGATGTATTGCATTGGCAGGGATTGATTGAGAATCATCCTTGCAATAGTGGTGGGTGGCTGTGACTTTGCTTGCAAGCAAGGAAGGTGGAATGTGCAGGGAGGAGAAAGTAGGTTGTAGAGAAGACCATAATGCTGAAGAGGCAGGTAGAAATCTGTCTTGGCCTAACCTGGAGGGGCCACAGATGTAAACAGGTAAATGCAAACGGAAAAAGTCATCAGAGAATAAATAACCAGTGTCTGCTTCAGCTGCCCTTCTTCCTGACACACCAGACTGGTACATCACTGGTGTGACACTGGCTTCTGGCCTTTGTCTGTGGCTAGAAGTGAATGGCAGGGGTTCAAGAGCATTGTACCTTTACAGCAGATCCAACAGGATCCATTAGTTTTTCCTTTTTTTTTTTCGATGAATATCCTGTCCATCTTTATAAGTAGTTGTAAAAGGTTAAATAAAAATAAAGAGGTATTAAATCATGTTGGTAACAGAAGTAACTGTACTTTATACGTTACAATCCCCTCACATTGGCAAACCTGTGGACCTCTTAGATTCTTAACTGTCATAACCACTGACCAACCATTTATTGACAGTCATCAAGCATTTATTATCTCTGCTTGAATTGTTTCTAAATGTTCCAGTAATATAAATTGTTCTCTCAAAATTCAGTTACACAGCTAAACCTTACCTGCAGTGCTCTTTGCCCAGCATTTAATGTGCTTAAAATCCCCTCTGAGTAAAAATTTCTGTAGAAAGTCATTAGAAGGAGAGTGTTCTTTACCACAATAATCCCCCATGCATGCATCTCTGTTAATTGATCTACTTTTCTAGACAATGTGGTAATTATAGCTCATTGAAGAGCATCAAAGAGCTTCGCTGTTACTGTACGCTGACATTTTCCCCATCAGTGTGAGGTCTCACCAGCATAATAGGGGATTTTTCCCTTGAATCACAGGGCACAGGTAGGAACTGTGTTGTTTTGTCAGTGATGGGAAACAGTTCCATAGGCACAGACATTTTTTGCGTAAGATCATTTTGCACAATCCCTTCCATCCATGCAGGCACAGCCCAGACAGATCACACTGAGCTCTGTGGTTGTGAGGCACCTGCCTTGGAAGGCACTTCTGTGTATCAAAATAACCAAATAGATTAAAAGAAAAAAAAATTCTTACTCTTTTTATCTTCTCATATTTTAAGATCTGATACATGTAACTGTATTTACAGGCTGGGATTTTTCATGTTGTGAGGCTGACTGTACAGTTTGGGTTTGCTTTTCATGTAAGACAAATCCAACCAGGATGGCTTTGTTCCTGCTGAAGGCAGTGGTTGGACCCCCATTGTTTTGGCCAGTGACTGTGCAGGGAATCAGATTTAGCAAGTGCAGCATGTATGGCTTCCTGAGCTTGGAGGTGTTCTGCTTCACAGCTCAGATACCACAGATGAACATTAGCAAAACATGAAAATCAGCTTAGTCAAAGTACAGAAACAGGATATGGGAACATGACTTTGTGTTGAGTTTTTAAAAATGTTTAAAAAGTGAGTGGGCTTTTGTGGTGATTAGTTTTCCAGGTCTAATAATTTAGTTGATCATTAAATCTGCTTCTCTTCCAAAGTTACATAATTCTGGATCTAACTTCTGGAGAAAAGCCATCTGTTTACTTATTAATCAATAGTCACCCCTTAACTTATCAATATTGAGTACTTGTTAAAACTTATTTGAGTTATGTACATGCATGGAAGAAGTGTATATACACTTTATTAAGTGTATATTGGATGAGGGTTTTGGGGGAGAGAATAGATAAAGTCAAGTGATAACAAAATAATTTTCAAAGTTAATTAGGTAGCGGCCACAAAAGTAATCACTATTTATCAGCATCACTTCAAAGCACATCTCCAGTAACTCATGCTTCTCCCATTACCACAGAGAAAAGAATCCAGAGAATAACTCCAACGGGGAACTGAAGCCTTATTAAGGACATGATGGCTAAAGGTTGTTGTTTTCTAATGGTCTGTGTGGCACATGCTGAGCTGGATCCAAAGTGCTGGTATTAAGCACACAGCATAGTTAGCAGTGTTGGTGAACCATAAAACCAGATGCACATAAAGAAGGATTTTTGGATCTGGATGTTGGCCTGAACCATTGTGAATGTCTGGCAAAGCTCTCTGGAACCTGACAATTCCCTCAGCAAGTGAGGGACTGAGCAAACTCCCCACTAGAGCTGATTGTTCTAACACCAGGTTTTGCTTAGTGTGAGGAGGCTGTGCCATGCCTTCTACTGCTCCCCACACACCCTGCTAGTGCCCATCCTGTGCCTTTCACTGTTTGCTTTGGTGGCACTGACTGCCAGCTCCTTGTCCTTGGAGAAATGCTGCCATTCCTCAGACACAGCTGAGCCCCAGATCCTGTGGAGCCCAAATGAATTGTTTTGTGATCCAGTGGGTAAGCTTGCAAAAGAGGCTGGAGAAGCTTGCAGAGCTATCATCCTGTTAGATGAGCCAGAACTCATACAGCTGCTATTGCTTTGTAAACTGGGAGCTTTCAGCCCCACAGTAATTATATATTGCTTTAAATTACTTTGGAGTGGCTCTCAAGATGTTGTCATCTTAAGGGACAAGCTCAGACACAAGAGAAATAAGCTAAAGTGAATCAGACAATGGTGGTGGCTGAGTTCATTTCATTGAGCTTGTGCAGTCATCTTGACCTCCATAAAAGTTCTCCATTTCAATTTCTGTCTGCTGAGGAAAAATCTACAGCCTTCCCCTTCTAAATTTTTTTTAAGTGGAGGAAAAGTAGGGAAGAATCTTTTTTTCTTTTAGCCAGGAACAAGACAAGCCCATCAATGCTTTGACAACAAAACCCCACTTAGAATTTGTTGTTGTTACCTGCCAGGTCATAAATCAAATTTCCGCTTGCCTCTAATTTCATTGCAGAGCTGACAACTTTCACCTACTTCTCTATTGCACATGTGGTGGAGCAGTGTAGAGATCTGAAATTTACTGCTGAATTTTTTAATGTGGAAGTAAGCATGATTTAATTTATTGCTCTGGCTACTGCCCTTTTAAGCTGCATCTTGGACAGGATGCTGGTCAAATACCCTTCTGGATTCTATTTAGTAACTCTTCATCTCTAAACAATAATGTGCTTAGAAGTGAGATCTGTTAGAAAAGTTGTAATGGTGCATAGCAATGGTAAGCAGCCTTTAAAAAAATGTATTTTCTAATGAGATACTAAGGAAAGGAACAAAAAAAGTACTCTCAATTTCTGATGGTCTTGTAATTGTAACATTTTAGCTCAGAAATGAGATAAAATGAAATCGTTTTGCTTCATTATACTTGGTAATTTGGCCTTTGCAATTAGAAAAATCTAGAGTACTGTATTTTGTACCTTTCTGTTATGAAAGATTATAAAGGCTCCATAAGCACACATAAAAGTAGCACTACAGTGAGTGAGTTTCTGCTGATGAGCATCTCCCGGTGTTCAGTCTGACAACTAAAAATATAAGGGTCTCTGGGGCTGCCATTATGCTCCATCATATCAATGATCCATGGATTAGGAACTGGCACAAGCACACTGAAGAGCTCTAAAGGAGCTGTAATAGCCTGTCTTGTCAGCAGCCAGGGGCTATGGATTAAAGTAGGAGAGCACTGAACCATGCAGGTTCCCTTCCTGTCCTGTGCTCTTCACCTCTTCTTAAGATGGGAGTCTTGTCCACTTTTGGAAATATGATAATCAACAACTGCTGGTGAAAACTGGATGCTTTTTTGTCAAAAAAACCCAACTTCTGGGGGCCAGCTAGGGAGAAAACTGTTGCTAGGTGTGGTGATGGTGGTGGTGGTTTGTCCATTGCTAATGAGTTTGTGATCACTAAATCATTCTCTTGCTGTCATATGGCCAAGCACCCCTTCCATGGTCACATCCCTGGGCTGTTGTCTAATGGTGCTGCCAACAACAGTCCCTTGCCAGGTCCCTTAGCCTGCCCAAGGACAGCCATGCTCCTTGCAGGGTCTGCTGCAGGCACCTGCACGTGTGAGGGAGCACAAGACAATCTCCAGTGCTTGATCCAGGCTGGGTTTATACAGAGGCAGGTCAGATGCTGAGAAGCAGTGGTGCTTCTGCACTGCCTTCCCAGTGTTTCCTCTGGAAAGCAGCAAGGAACAGGCTCTGTACATTTGTACAGGGGTACATACCCCCCTTCACCATTCTTTGGGACTGCAGGGGACTGGAGTGACCAGTGGCTTTACAAGGACTAATCCAAACCTTGCAGGGCTGCAGCAGAGAGCTGATGAGTCCTGCAGGACCCAGACTGACTGTACAGAGCCAGATGGATGCCTTTGCAACTTGTACTCACATCACCAGTTCCTTCTGTTAACCCAATTATCCAAACCCACCATTACCCTGGATAAATGAGAGTTGGTCTTTACGATAATAACCTCTGTGTCATGACATTTTCAAGACATTTTAGACTTAACATAAGAAATTAGGTGAAATAGTAATTGCTGATTTAAAGTTTTATTTGGATCCACTTTAAATTTTTGTAATGAAACAACATTTACCTTTGGCCACTACTGACCTGGAGCAGATCCAGCTCAATGACCTACACAGGAAAACATCTACATCTACTGCTAAGCATCTGGGCTAAACATTCCCTAGTGCAGCAGATTTAGAGTCCTTAATCCTGGAAGCAAATTCAGAGAAGCAGAGTTTTACAACAAGGCTAATACTTGTTGAAGGTTGTGAGGTTTCTCTGAGAAGGAGCAGGGACCACAGCCAGGGCTTTCAGGGAGAGTAGCATATCCGTGTCAGGTAAACTCAGAATGCTACAGAACATTGTATGATCCAAATCTCAGGGTTTTCAGGCACTCAGAGTCACAACTATGCTCTGCTGTGTCAAAGTTTGATCTTTACCATTTACATCTTAGTGAAGGCTTGAATCTGCCCTAGTTCACAAGCTATTTTTTTTAGTTTCTAGTCACATCTACCAGCTCCATCTGCCCTTATGGATCAGGTAACTGAGCCATGACCTCCCGTTCCCTCTCCTCTCCCTACTTCCAGTCAAAACTTTCTTTCCAGCTTTAGAACCCCTTTTGCATTTTTTGGATTATTAACATTTCCTGTTTTCTTTTTTCTTTCTTTCTTACGGCCCTCAGTTAGTTCCACTGTGCCTTGGAAACCAATGCACATTTACTCCCCTTCACTTCTCTCAATCACAATCACATTGTAATTACATAAAAGAGGTAACTATGGTTATAGAAAGTCCTTCACTCTGAAAGAAGGAATCTTACAGTTTTCAGTACAATAGGACTGAACGAGACCTTGTTTCTTACATCAAATCATTTGGTGCTACACTTTTTGCGCTCCAAATCATAGGCAGACCTCATGTTTTTGTCTCCATCACCCCTTTTGTGAGACCGTAGGAGCTGCTGCCATATAATTGTCACCAATTCTGTAGCCTAAAATTTTCATAGCCAAAATTCACTTTTTTTTTTTTATTCTTTGGGAGAGGATGATCTTTTACCCCAAACAACTTATTTTTCTTATCAACCTGAATCATTGCTCTCATCTCTGTTGTTCAAGGAGATTGATGGTTTCTTGTATCAAACAATACAGGTTCCATCACGTTGGCTTTTATGAAATGCCAGGACTGCAGTGTCAATGCAAGGAAATAGTTCTGAAATATGGTGGTTCCCTGTGTTAGGTACACACCCGTGTCTCTTGGCAGTCCAAAAATTCACTGTAGTGTCTTTGTCCCCACACAACCCTTCTGTCCCCATGATTGGTGGCCAAGTGCATTGTCCACTTTGTAGTGGGAAAGGCAGGTGAAGTCTGGAGTCACAGAGGGAATTCCCCATGGACCAGGCAGCCTCGGCACACAAGGCCCTGGCTTCTGGAATATCCTCCCTCCCTTCTGAAGTTTTTATAGTTGCTTAAGGGATTTGATTCTCAGTCCTCATTAAATTAAATGGGATGAGGGCATTCAGACATCTGAAGTTTGCTCTGAAAATCTCAGCTGTAAAAGACAGCTTATTAGGCCATTTCCCCCATATCTTACAAGCAGAAAAAAAAGATCCATTGTGAGTGAAAGAAGAGACCAGTACATCATAATAAATAAGAGAAATAGCTACTATTTTGTAATTCAATTGTAACTTCCTATTAAATTTAATAATGCATACACTTTAACTTCATTTTGTTCTTATTAAGAGAAAAGAAATTGGTTCAGGCAAGCAAGCAAATAATTAAATAGAAATATTAAAAAAATGCATGAACAGTATAAAGCTTAAACATGTATCACTTTAACACAGCAGACATGGTTTAGAATCTGAGTCCCTAAAAATGAAACATTCTTCAAGCTTCTGAAAGCTCTCAAGGAATTCTAGCATCAGAAATGAGTTTTCACAATACTAGTATCTCTAGAGACATAAGGTTGCTTATTTTTCCATGGTGCCCAGCAGGAGCTTTATTAAACACAGGAACACTGAGGGAAGGTCTACACCAAGTGATAGAAAAGGCTGGAAATACCTGAGCTGCCTTTGATTTACCTGGGATATTAGCACCCTGCTGCTTGGTAGGCTGGTGGAAGACATGCTGTTTTCCAGCTGAAGAAGAAACTTTTAAACACAACAAAAATCACTGCCCTGCAGTGATTGCCTGATGGACCAGCCCTACCCAAGCAGATCACAACATTTAGATTCTGAAAACAGAGACATCAAAAAAGTCGCTAAGCAAAATTCCAGGGCTCTCTAAGGGGCTTCATGCTACGAGAAATTTGCCTGGAGAGCTTGAAGTGAAGCCAATGGAGCTGATTTCAGCCAATTTTATCTTTATAAATACATCTAAACTTGACCTTTTTGAGGCCTACTCACATTCACTGCCAAAGGATTTTCCAAACATCACAGATCTCTTTTTTCACATACATTTCTTCTTCAGGCAGAAAGCTTTCTGTCCCCACACCTGATAGAGAGAACAGACAAGAAAAGGACAGGCACATTTAAATACACAGACAGAAATACCTACTTAATCTGACTGGCCTCTCACTTATATGCCTGTTGAAAACTTCCTTATTCTTTCAAAAAGATCCATTTGCGGTAGATAAACATTATCTGGATGTTCCAGATCAAATCACTGCCAAAAAAAATTAAGTCTTGACATTGAAATGGCCAGAATTATCCTGTTAAGAAGAACTGAACATTAATTCTTTAATAGGCCTAAATCATCTTTTATATGCAGAGTACAAGAAATGCTGTTGCAAGGCCAGGCAGAAAGGCAAGCTACAGGAGAGGGGATCTTTGCTTCTTCGGTGCAATACTTCTGCAATAACTGTTCACGTTGATGGCTGAAATAAACTTTACAGTATCAATATTCCTCTTTATTTCCTTTCCTCTGCTAGGGAACTTTATATTACATACCCATTCTACCTGCTGATTTCAAGTCCCTGTGGGAAAGGACAAAAAACTATGAATCTTTCTGCTTTCAAATAATTTCTGCTCTGCTGCCAGTGGCCCTGTATGGTGCACAAACACTTGGTCTGAGCTGTGTAAGCTTTGCCTTTGAGTCTTGTTTTCCTAAAGAGGTTGTGACAAGGTGGGGGTTGGCCTCTCCTCTCAGGCAATTAGTGATAGGATAAAAGGAAAAGGTCTCAAATTGTGCCAGGGAAGGTTCAGGCTGGATATTAGGAAGAATTTCCTCACTGTAAGTGTGGTTAAGCATTGGAACAGGCTGCCCAGGGCAGTGGTAGAGTCTCCATCCCTGGAAGTGCCCTAAGAATGAGCAGACATGGCACGTTGCAGTGTGGTTTAATGGGCATGGTTGGTGTTGGTCAAAGGTTAGAGTCAATGATTTTGGAGGTCTTCTCTAATCTTAATGGTTCTATGACTGTTTGTAGACATGTCTGTGCTAATTTGGGTCTGGAGGCATCCCTCTGCAGTATAGAAAGTCTATGAGGTTTTGTTTTAAATGCTAGGGAATGGGAGCAGCAGAAATTAGTGACTACTACTGGCTTTTAGTGTTGCTACTAGTTTGAGTAAGATGGAGTGATTAAAGGCAGCTAATACAAGTACCATAAGTAGGTCAGGCAAACCAAACATGCAAAAAACTAACTTGGTGCTTTTAGGGAACCTCCACAGCAGACAAGGAAGAATGAAAGTATTGATCAAACTAAATGCTGCTGATCAAACTAAAGAGTGACGTCAGAGCATTGAAAGTGAGATCTGTGGCTGTGTGAAAGATTTACTCAGCAGTGGTGTGAGAGAGCTGGCAGTGGTGTAGGTGTCTTTTAACAAGGAAGGAGCTGAGGAGCTGCACAAGGTGGTGCTGGAGTGAGGTGTACTGTACATTAAACTGGACAGCTGGAAGATGGACTGGGTTTCAAAAGAAAATATGTCTTATTTGCTAAAGACAGCAAGACTGCAGGCTGACCACTGACAAAGGGGAGAGTCTGGTTTTGAGGTGTCAAGGCAGAAGTGACAGGACAGGCCAGAAAAATGATCTGTGAGATTTTGTAACTAGGGGTGAAGTTAAAAGCCTTCTCATCCCTCTGTTCTGCTGTGTTACTTCCCTTAGTGACACTATGCTTTAATGCTGTGGGATGCCCAGGTTTTACTGGCTATTTCCTAGTGAGCGCAGAGGTTCTGGGAATAAAAAATAATTCTTGATTTAGGGCAAATAATATCTACAAATCACTTTTTTCCAAACAGCTGAACATTATTCATGGCGATACGTGGCCAGAGCCTGAAATAGAGCATGACACGTCTTCATTCCTGTCTCAGTCTTGCAGTGGGGACAAACCACATGAGAATGACACAATCAAAGGTGAAAGAACAAAAACATAAAGCCATGGCTCCAGCATTTCACGGCCAGGAAAGCAGATCACAGGGAAATCCTTTTTAGCCATCACAGCAGGAACAATACTTCCCTGTATTTTATCAGCCCAGTGAGAAAATCAGGACAACCTTTTTGCATTGGCAACATGCCTTGCCACCACCTAGGGCTGTGGTTGGCTCAGCATCAGGATGTTTGAAGCACTTGCAGAAAAGCCAATTTTTAAATGGACATAGAGTCAGGCTCAAACCACCCTAGAATAAATGGAACTCTTACCATATATTTAAGTGAGTTTTAGATTAAGACAAAGGGAGCTAATTAATTTATCCCAGAGCCTTTGGAAACCTCCATTCAGAGAAGGTTTATCAATGACGGTTCAATGATAAAAAGGACCCGGAGAACTGGACTGTTGGTTGAATATACTTCCTTATGTACTGTGAGGCTGCTGCTAGAACAAGGTCTGGTCTTTTGAGCCGACATTAAGGTATTTATTTACCAAAGAAACTGTCAGTTTTATTATTGAGAATCATTTCTTATTCTGTAGTTTGTGTCATTATGAATCCAATGTTCTCCCTTAATGTTGCAGAATACATTTTAAAATAGGGCAATATTTGAAAATACTAGTTTATTAACACTGAAAAATGTATTAGCAAGAGACACAAACAAGTATCTCAAAGGGAGAACTAAAATTATAATCATATACCATTTTTTCTATGTATTCTAGAGTTAGAATGAAGGACAGGAAGATTCCAGTTTCAGGTGCAAAACTAATACATCAGCGCGTTAAGTTACTGTGCCCTGAAAAATGCATTCATATTAAAAAATAGACTGGAAACAAAATTTCTGGGTTATTTTAGAAGTCATTTGTTTTACTTTTAATAAGAACAACTTAAAATGGAACCTTTTAAAGATGAAAGTATCAATAATCACATATGACTTGAAAAAAGATATTTCCTTTCCATTATGCAGAGAAGCCTGTGATGACGTTTGTTGCCTCTGCAGTTCTGGAAGCAGCAAGGTCTGGAGTCAGTATGTCTGGCAGCTATGCCAGTTCATAGGGACATAAATCAACAGCTTCCTGACCTCAAAGCTGTCTGTCCTTTAGCCATTTCTATGCTCTTCACAGATTTATTCCTTAACATATTTTTTGTGGTCCAGACTAACTTTACCTGTTCTGAGTGCAATGGTTAAATATGAGTCTGATTCACAGCCCAGCAGATCTTGTTTTCCTGATTTTCATGCCATATTTTTTTATCTCATCGCTATTGTTTTCTTTGGCTTTTCCTTCACTCACCATGCTGTTTGTTTTCACTGTTGTTTCAAAGCATGACAGATGCACTTTTACAAGGTGCAGCTTTATAGTTAAATCCTGTCTAGATTTACACTGGATTTTGTCAGCACAAGCCAGGAGCAGGACTGAGAGTCTGACCTACTCAAGGATTTAATACTTTTTCCCACTGAGTCCCTGCCCCGCTGGAGCAAGACAGTAAACAAATGCTTTTTAACAGTGAGTTCTGATCCTCCTCTTCTCTCAGTTTGTGCTTATCCAACAATTACAGACTCTGATTTCCCAAGTGAGATGATGGGGGCAGCCTCTTTCAGCCTGCAAACTCATGGGACTGCCACAGTCCTGTTTCTCCTTCTCTGCAATGAGTGCCGAAGGTGTTCATGTTAGTTTTTCAACTATTTTAGTAACTTCCTCGGTTTTAGACTTAGTTCATGATGCAGCTAACAGAAAAGACAGATTTGGAGGTCTTAGGTTGTGGTATAACTTGTCTCCATTCTATAAGTAGGGGTGAAAAAAGACAGCAGTATAGAGTCCTTAAATAGTGTAAAGAATTATTATAATTTCTGATTTAGATATTAAAGGGAAATACCATTAGGAAACTACCTGTGCTTCTGAAAGAACAACTTGGTGTCACAGTTTTTAAAAGACTGAGATTGCAGCGTTTACAGCTGTGATTTTTAGATAAACACCCTATCTTCCTTCTCACACATTGCTAGATCCACAGCTCTTTTCTCACCCATGATACAGGCTAAGCTTTGTTAATCCTTATCATTGCTTCCAAGTAAGAGTCCAGTGAAAACTACCTGGCAGTTTGGCATTTAGGAAAAGCAATCCAAGAATTAAACTTATACGAAAGTCTGCAAGAATTGTATTTTAAATGAGGGATTTTATAAGAAAAGCTTGGTGATCATAGAAATTGCAAACTCTGCTGCCAGCAATTATTAAATCTTTCATTGCTTTGCTCTATTCAAGGCAGAGTCAGACAAGGAATTATTCTAGGTACGAGAAGCTGGATATTGCCTCATCCTTTCTACCAGAATGGGGTTACCAAGACAAAGCAAAACAGAGAGGTCCTGGTGGGGATCAGAAATACAGAGTATTAGCATCTGTGCAGTTTTAAGAAAGTGAAAAGCATTTCAGATCCAAATGTGAAAAGAGTAAGGGATGATCTAAAAATTGCAAATATCACTGTTATATTCTTCATCTTCTATAAAGCAGGAAAAACATTTTGCATTCAACTCTATTAAATAGGTTTCACCACTTTCAGCTTTTGACAGCTTATGTTCCAATGTAATGTAGTTTAGATTAAAACAGAAATGTTTGACAGATTCGTTCCAGTACTTGGATGTACAGGGAAAAGTCACTTGTGCCTTTGCATATGGTGGAGTTTGGAAGAAATCATTTATACAGAAAGCAATTGAAACTAGAAATATCTGCATTAAACTGGTAAATGAAATAAGGTCTGGATACTGCCATCCAAAAGCAAGTCCTGTACAGGCTGTGGGAGTTATATTTCAGGATGACACAAAGAGCAGGTTTCTTGTATTTAGTTTCTGTTGCGTGGTTATATGTTGGTGTGGGAACTGGACTAAGTATCCTGATGGACATCCTGATGGACATCATGCCTTCCATGCAGACCAGTGGGCACTCAGATCCTACATCTGTTGAGAAAAAGGTTGGAAATCAATTATAGTGGATTGGATCAGGGATATAGGATCTGCTCTGACTATTTTTCACTGCTTAACTGCACTGAGCAATTAAACCAAGGTCTCAGTTTAAATTTGCCATTTTATGGGGATTTGAGGGAGATATAGGCTGGAAATGAGTACACAAAGAAAGACACAAAAAACCCCAAAGTGATAGTTACAAAAATCTACCCATGCTTCAACATTCATCCAAGTGGAAGTCCAGGCTCTAGGAAGAGCCAGTGGAGTCCTTTACCATGAGATCATGTAAAATCCCAGCTATTCACACAAAGAGCTTTTTAAGACAGATGTTATGATTCTGATTCTTAACAAGTGTTTCTGGAGTTCACTATTTGAATGACAACAGATTTGTACTTTAAAAACCCATTAGCATGAGCTAGCTTAGAATTAAAAGCATGTTCTTTCAAAACATATTTATTATGAAAAAGACAAAAAAAATAGGCAAAGAAGGGAAGGCAGAGATGGTATGAAATTGCATAAATGTATTTCAATAGGTAGTAATCTAAAGGTGAAATATTACAGTCTTGTACCTGTAATTTAAATGACCTTACTGTCACATTGGCATCCTGCCAATTTAGTTCTAAAACTAAAATTTCAAAACCAGTAATAAGTAAAAGGAGATGAACTATTAGTGATTACCTCATGGATTTATTTATAACTGCATTCAGTTTCCCAAAAATATGGCAGGCAAAAGGGCAAACCCCATCCTGGGCTGTCACAACCAGACAGCAGAGGTGATTCTCCCACTGTGCTCAGCCTTGGAGCCCTGAGTGCAGGGCTGGGCCCCACTCGTTAAGAAGGATGTGAAGGTCCTTGAATGTGTCCCAAGGAGGGCAACAAAGCCAGTGGAAGGGCTGGAAGTCATGTCCTGTGAGGAGCAGCGGAGGGCTCTGGTTTGGAGAAGAGGAGGCTGAAGAGCAACCTCATGGTTCTCTGCAGGGAATGGAGGTGCTGAGGGCTTCTCTCTGATGTTCAGTGATAGGACATGTGGAAATGATCCAAAGCTGCATCAACAGAGGCTCAGTCTTGATACTGGAAAGTATTTCTTTATTGAGAGGATGGTCAAACAGTGGAACGAACTTCCTAGAGAGGTGGTCAACATCCCAAGCCTGTCACTGTTTAAGAGATACTTATGTGGTTAATAACATGCTTTAACTTTTTTTCAGCCCTGCCATGGTCAGGCAGTTGGACTAGATGGTTATTGTAAGTCCCCTTTCAACTGAACCACTCTATTCTACTCCATTCCATTCTGTCACAAAGAATTTCTATCACAAAAAAAGACCTCACAACTGGACAGCCAAAATGAACACTTTTCTTAAATTTCTAAGTTTACTTCTGCTTTTGGCTTTTTTCCATATGAATGGTTTTCCACCTGGAAAGTGCTAACTTAAGGTTTACAAGCTCCAAACCTGCAAGAAAGACTGTTTTTTTAAGGTGGAGCAGCCTTTGAATTTAAGTTGCTCACAGTCCCTGGAGTTAATAGCCTCATTCATCCTGTAACCATTTTGGCTGTGATATCAGAGACATTACAGTGTGATACATAACATTGAGTCTGCAATACTAATGGGCACCAATATACTGCCCAAGTCATATTTCTCTTCTGCAGCAGTGTTAATAAAGCAGCTATGGAAGCTATAAACTGTAAAGGGGGGAAAGTTACAGCTGTGCAATATTTCAGTGATGAATCTGAGATGACCATAACGGTTCCACAACCCATCAGTCATTTCTGTAAACAGGAAAAAAAAAATCAAAATCATGATGATATGTTCTGAATATTAAAAAAACCTCTCAGTCTTGGGAGTGAGCAGTAACCTTTGAGTTAATCGTAGTTTATCTACCTGGCAAGTTTATCAACCTGGTGAGGCTGAAGATTGAGAAAAGTCGATTTTTAAGGAAAGGTTCTAACATATTTAGAGTATTCATTGCTTTATCGACAGAAAGTTCATGCCTTTCTTGGGCAGAGAGAAAGGCTGAGGCTCAGTTCGTGAACTAGAGCAGCTGAGCTCTGGCTGGGGCTGGCTCTTCCTTGTGAGTTACCACATCCAGACAACCTGCAGCTCCTGCCTTGCTCTGCAGTAGTGTTGCTAGGCAGTTGCTAAGGCTGTTTTTGCTCCAGGCTACATGATCTACCTGTTTACTGCACTAAACTGTGGGATGTAGGGATGGATTATTATCCCAAGCCTGGGTAGTGAGCCCTGGCAACTCCTTGTGGATATGCAGAAGGATACCTGGTTGCTGTACCCTGGTAAAGGTCTGCATTGCTCTAACACCTCCGGTGGCAGCTTGGGTGAGAGCCAGGCTGCAGCAGGAGACTCCCAGGGCCACAAAGAGGGATTTTCCTTGTGGATTTAACGCCTCAGGATGAAGACTGGGATTTCTTCCTCTGAGAGTAGCTATCACAGGTCAGCATCTGAGTGCAAACACTGGTGTCACGTAACAAGGACCAATTGTTCTGCCCGAGTCTTCCTGGGAGTTATGGCTGATTTTGTTGCTCTAATGTTTTATCTAGTTGTTCTAGTCATACCCAAAGTAGTTTTCCCTTAAATAAGCAGAAGTCTTTTATGCAACAGAGAGTAGCTCATATTCCTTTAGTGATTAACAGCATTTTGTGAAAAGAATTTAGAGCAGGTCAGATCTATACTCAACCACTGAAGACATTACTCACTTTTCTATTGCCAAGGCGTTGCCCTGGACTTACATCTGCCATATAGATAGATAAATGGAATGTACCTATCCCTCAGTCCTGAAGTCTCGGTAGAAGTTTTGATAAAATTTAATCTTGTAAATTGGATTCAAGACATCTGGGATTAATTCTCAGTTCAGGTTTTGCTAGATATCTATCAAATGAGCCCATCAGGCAAAGTTCTGTGCACTCTCAGGCAGCTCACTTAATCCACTTTATAGTTTGGTTCCTCCTTAGTGAAATAAGGCTTGTACCTTATTTCTACCTTAGCAGGGGAGTCAAAAAGCATTACTGAATATGAGCTGTTCAGATGTTTGGAGAGCTGTGAGCCAGAGAGGAGAGTATCAGCATTTTTTTCTTATTTAGTACGGTGATATTTTCTAAGGGAATGTTCAGTTATCACATTTCATTCTGGAAGGAATATTTCACATGGCCAAATCATTCTTTATCAAACCAGTTCTTTATAGACCCTTTCTAGGAAGGCTTATTTTACAGAGCTTTCTCTGTTCCATCTCTTAATGTAGTTGACGTCCCACTAGGTGCTTCATCACTTCTCCCTGCTCCAAGTTTTCAGGATAATTTTAATTTCCCTAGTGAATTATCATGATCTCTGGTGATAGCTGAGAAGATGCAGCAAAGCAGAAATGCTTCCTTTTTACCTCCAGCCACGAGTTTGCATTTTTTTTTCCTTTCTCTGTGATTGCTACAAAAGTTGATTCAATTAGAAATAAAGAGAAAGATCAAGCACCTATGTGAAAGGAAGTGAAATGAGGTTTCACAAAATTAGAACTTTAGGGGCTTTTGACAGATTTATGTGGGCTCTTTGCATCTGGGCATTGTCTACTTCAATTTCAAAATGTTTCTTTTACAGAACCCATTGCAGTTGCTTTGCTGAGCTTTTTTTAGGCTTGTGAAAAGAGCTGGATGTCAGAGCTTCATCTTGCATCCTCCTATCTCAAAATCAGGTATAAGATCAGCCCAGAAGGGATGTGGAGATGTTGCCTTGGCAGTGTTTTGCATGAAGGAAAGCTTAGCATCACAGAAAATATTTTTGACTGGTCCTTAGCAGGCTTCAAATTATGGAGATGGTCACTGGCTGTGATGTAGAGTGGTACCAGTATATTTCTGGTATGGGACATCTCCTGATGGGCAGATGTTGTTTACTGTCATTCTCTCTGTCTTAACACCATCCATGTATCTCCACCAAAATATTTTTTCTTGTTATGCAGGCAAGAAATTACTCTTTTGGGAATCAGGCCAGTGGCCTTTGTGCTCTGACCACTAAGAATAACACTGATTAGTTTCAGAGAGGACAGCAGTAGCCTTAATTTACAGGACGATTAGCCAGTAACAGCTCTTTAGCATTTGCTTTCCTTGGTGGTGCCAAGGAATAGGACAACAGGCAATAGGCAGAAACTGATGCACAGAAAATTCCACCTGAATATGAGTAAGAACTTGTTTCCTGTGCAGGTGACCATCTATTGCAACTGATTGCCCAGAGAGGGTGTGGAGTCCCCCTCACTGGAGATAGTCCAGAATTGTCTGGACACAATCTTGTGCTGTGTGCTCTGGGATGACCCTGAGCAGGGAGGTTGGATCAGATGGTCCCTTCCAACCTGACCCATTCTATGGTTCTGTAAAACATCAAAGAGATATACCTTTGGGGCATATTGTATTTCTGGATACATACTGGGTAAGCCTGATGTAGAACTGTTCCTGTTGTTGGACCCAGGATCACCAGATGTGACAGAAGTTTCTTTGCTCATGGCTTGCAGGTGAGAGTTATTCCTTCTGCCAACTCCCCTTCTTCTCAAATGTTCCCCACAAACCTCACAAAGCTTTTTCTCAAGTAGAAGTTTTCTCTTGGTTTTTTCCCTCCATCCTAGTCACATCTCTCCCAAAATGTACACTGCTTGTTCCTGTGCCAGATTCCATATCCATCCTGCAGATGCTTTCTTTCCTAAGTTATTTTAGCGGGGTTTTGTCTGTGCAGTAAACTACTTGCATTGGCATTGCTTTTGGTTATTAAAGAAGTTGGTCTGAAAAAGAGTTCCTGTTTTACTCACTTGTGAAATTATGGGTAAATGAGGAGAAAGCTATAAAAATACACATACGTATGGAAAGCCTGAAGAAAGGGAATGATTTGGTGGGCGGGAGAGGGGGGAAATTAGGGAGTAATCAAGCGCCACTGAGAAATAAGGAATTTAAACTGTCTGTTGATTATAGCAGAGTAGTTCAGCAAAAGAAGCAGTAGAAAGTCTGCTAATCACAAGCAGATCATATCTGACAAAATGTGAGATAGTGAATAACTTCGTGGTTCTCGTGCCTGTTCAGCCAGTGTTTATTCTTTCTAAATTAAAGCACAGAAGGTGGGTATGGCAAGAACTATTTTGCTTTGAGCTCCTTATATTAATCAGAGGAGAGATAAAAACACCTCTAGAGTCTGCAAGAATGAGCAAAAAGTGGGCAAGTTTCCCAGTAAATGGGCAGAATATACCCCACAAGGCACTTCTTGTCTCCTCATTCACTGTTAGGAGAGCCTAGGAAAATTTTTCATTTTGAGGCAACCTACCAGATTAGGGCCAGTTTACTAATATGAGCCAGCACCATTGTACCTCAAATCCTCACCCATCATGAGATGTGCCTTTTCCTCTTTAGAGTGAAAAATTTTGTTAGAGCTCTTTTCCAGCAAGGTAATTTGAGCAAGTTAAGGATGATTCAGCAAAGCACTTAATTGCATGTCTCAACCTATCCCTAATTAGCCAAGATCTTAAATTCTTGTACAATCCTAAGCCTATCCTTGAAGTTAACTCAGGCACATACCCGAACTGCTAAGTGTGCCTGGAAAGCAGGTTAGTTAAGCCACTGTTTCAGTAGCAGGCCATGCAAATCACCAAAGATAGACAATATCTCTGGTGAAAACAACAGCTGAACCTACAGCAGCAGAATTTCTTCTTTATTCTATAATCACAAAATTACCATTCCTAAATACTTCCTAAAACTTCACCCCCTTTCCCTCTTCTATTATATGGACATGAGTTTTCTCCATCTTCCCGATACTGGAGCTTTGTTCTTTGCATACTCCTGGGTGTTTTGTGCTGAAGAATGTTTTGAAATACAGAAGTTTGAAATATCTTTGAGAATCTGTTTCTTTTCACTTCTCTTTATTGAAACTTGACTGCCTTGTGTTCCACTCTTGAGAACCACTGACTCTCTTTTTCCCAGGCTTCTGGAGTTCACTTTTCAAGGGTTGGGAGGTCACTAGCATTGGCTTTTTTCCACCTCAAGAGTTCTTGAATTTCTGCAGGAGAACACAAAGTGTTAATAGTGAAAACTGCTCAATATTGTCTGGTGTTCTGATGGATGGCAGTATCCTTGCTCTGTGTCTCTCGGTACAGAAAAACTCTTCAGCTGAAGAGGTTTTAAAAATCTATTTTGGCTACTTGAATACACGAGTTCTGTGGTAATGAACAGCCTTCTTACCAAGGTCAGATCAGACTAATTGCCACTAAGCAGATTTGTTAGTGAAAACAAGGCTGTATTATTTGATAAGAGAGTATCTTGCTTGTTCTGGTCTGTACTGAGAATTTGCCGGAAACTGGGAGATTTATTCCTTCTTCTTTTGCCCTTCCCATTGCCCAGTGTGGGCACAGTCTACATCTTGTAATGGCAAAGTTCTGTCATCACCAGTATCCATTTATACAAATCATGGTCAGGATCCAGCCCAGTGCTATGAATAGTCCTCAGACAACTGCATCTTGACCAGCTTTTATTTTATTTATGACATTTATTTATTTTTATATTGTATTTATGATATTTATTTTGTTCCATACCCATTCTCTGGCTGGTTGCCCATGTACTATGGATATCCTCCACCCTTGGTCTCCCAAGCCTGGCATGTCATTTGTCTTCATAGGAAAAAAATAATTGTCAGCTTTATGTGGAACAGCAGAGATTGGCTATGACAAGAAATAGGATGATGACCAGAACCACAGAGGTGCTCCTAGAGGTGCTAGATATCTTGCTTCAGAGTTTTGTTCATTCAACATGGGTTAAAATGACTCTCAGACATATAGTTTAGAGGATATTTTTTTCCATTTTGGATGATTAAAACCTGGGTTGTTGTTTATTTTTTTCTTTTGTTATTTCTGTAGCCTAGCATATAATCCACATTGTGAATGAAGAGGGTATTTTCACTTGAGTGCTTTTGCAATTGAAGGAATGAAGTCCTGGACCTCTCCTGTTCTCTTCCCCTCTCTTGTGTAGTTCTGGTCATTTTTGATCCTTTGTATATTTACACTCCTGTGGTCTGCAAAGATGACTTGAGCTGAGGTTTTGTGGGCACTTCCAGATGAAATGTTTCCATAATTACCTACAATTGCAAAGGCTGAGTGCAGGCCCAGCTGGTCTCATCTATCCTGTGTTCCCAGTGTACCTACATACCCATCCTACATGCAAAGAATCAGAGTTATTTTCAAAAGTCCCTTTGAGCATCCTTGCTTAAACTCTGCCAGTGCAGCCTCAACCTTCATTTCTGACTGGGGATGTCATTCTGGCGTCCTGCTCTGTATAAATAACTGTGTAGCACTGCTGTCATTGCCCTCCATGATGGGCTGTGCAAGGGACTTCCTTATACATTTCCAAACAGTACAGCCCTTTGACCTGGAGAGGAAAATGAGTGCAGCCTAATTCTTGGAGTATTTGTAGCAAATCATTACATAATTGTCACAGTTTTAGTTGCCCAGCCAAGCCATCCAAGGTGAGTTGTTTTAATGACAGGATTTTAAGCCTGGGATATTTCCCACATAATTTTATTTAATGAAATGAGACAGTCTGCTCAGAAGACAAAAGGCACCACTCCATTGCTCCTGAGATCCATGTGGCATGAGTGAGTTTGCTTTTGGAATGGGTCCTAATCAGCTGGCATGACCAGAAAATGTGTCTAACTCCGGTTTTCATGGGTGACAGGGTGAGGCTCCATGTGTTGGCACCGTTGTGCAGATCTACCACTGTGTAACACTGGTGATAATCTCTGTTGGTTTCTCTCCTTGAACCGTGGTGAGGCTCATGACAAGGAAAGCTCTCTCAGTATATTCCTATCTTTCCTGACTCTCCTCCCAGCTGGCAAAGTGATTTCTACAAAAGAAAGGATGTCTATCTTGCAGAAACCTGTGCTGCTGGCCTATTCTTCTCCCTTTTTGATTTTCTTCTTTTTAATGATTTTTTGGTTTTGTTTTTTTTTTCTTTTTGAGTAAAGACAATTCTGAATTGATTCAAAGTAGAACCAAACTCACAAGGGTTGGGTAGGGGGTTAGAAAGGCACAGTAAGAATTTACCCAGAGCAAATTAATTTGAGGATCTACCTCAAATGAAGTAAATGAACCTCAGAAGTATTATGGAATTCAATTACTGCAAAATTTCTTCAGGCCTAATCATTAAAGGTCTAGTTAAAAGAACATTATTTGACAGTATAGTGTCCCACTACCTTGTAAAATATATTAGGCTGGGACCTTCCTTCCTTCCTTCCTTCCTTC
>VZRR01003973.1:151322-171069 GCA_013398015.1 Oreocharis arfaki | reverse complement strand
CTTCCTTCCTTCCTTCCCTCCTTCCTCCCTCCCTTCCTCCCTTCCTTCTTTCTTTCCTCCCTACCTTCCTACCTACCTACCTTCCTTTCTACCTACCTACCTATCTTCCTTCCTTCCTCTCTTTCCCTTCTCCTCTTCCTCCCTTTCTTCCCCTTTCTCCTTCCCTATGTCCTTCCCTCCCTTGGTGTTCCTCAGCAGCCTGTGCAGAAAAATTAATTGTTTTATTTTGAACACGGAATTGCGGTTTCCAACCCGAGGTTTGGAGACCCTCAGGGCTACTTGTAAGAAGGGATAAATATGAAAAGGAGCTAGGAAAAGCAAATTGAGGTACTAAATCCCTGTATGATAGTTATGCCTCTGAAAATAAAATTGGACTTTCACAAAGTAAAATAGTTGGAAGCTACCAGGAAAGAAGGAATTATTACAAGAAAAAACATCAGGAGGTTTGGAAGGTCATTATGGTCAAATATATAGTGTAGGTAAACTTCAGAAGAAATCTGTTCAGTGTTAATGCAGCTTTAGATCAAAGGAATAACATAGTACCTGAGCTGTAGACAGTTAGTGGAATTAAACTTTTGAACCTCTCTAAGACTTTCCTGTCATTTTATATAGCCAGTGGAAAAAAAAAAAAAAAATCCTGGTTCCTTCCCTGCAGTAAATTGCCAGAAGTTCATTAATGAATTTGAACTCAAGTATTAAAGCTCTGACGCACCATGCTTTTGCTTATGTAGGGACTTTCATTCCAGTGAACTCAAAATGATTTATGGACATGCATTTCATGGGGCACAGGTGGCATCAGAAGCCACATTTCATACTGCTGTATCTGGTGCTAAATAACATCGCAAAAACATTTAGGTTGAATTTTTTGAGAGCTTTGCAAACAAGTGATTTGTTTACGAAACACAGCAAAACTGCATGAATATGCCAGGTCTGGAAGTGATGAATTCTTCGTCAAGGCACAAGGATCAAGAATAAAAATTATTTGCAATTCAAACACAGCAGCATTATGTAATTAAAGCACACAGGTTTTAGTCAGGGGAGTCTCTGTGCATGCAAAACTGTCCAGCAGTTCTTGGATCAGGCCACCAGTGTCCCAACTGTCTGTCTAAAACACTGCAATTTAATAGTACTTGCTCTTGAGAACAGGTCTCAGACTCTTTGCATAGATAGGTTGAAAGGAACACCACCTCCCCAAAAAGAAAACACTACCGCAGAACAACACCCCAGATCATTTCCATGCAAATGTTTGCCACACCAGGGGATGGCAGAATCATTACTTACTTCCTTCCCACCCTTACCCCTAGGAGTGGGTAAAATGATGGCTAGGTTTAGGGGTTCAGATTCTAAATCTTTTTGCATTCAAAATCTAAACCCAAGCAAACTAACCAGCTATTTCAAGTTGGAGCCTTCATGTCTGATTCTCTCAGACTTTTCTGTATAGCTGTCACATCAACAGATAATTTTTTTTCTTTATTTTGCCCAAAGCAGAGATTCTTGTGTAATCATATAACTCAAGGAGCTGAGGCTTTAGAAAAATGCTGAATATTATGTTATACTGTTGCAATTTGTCAGAAGAATTGCATCTCCAAGCTATTGAGATTTACAAGGTTCAGTTTAGATTATCCAGAATAAATTGTCCCTTGACTGACAATCCGAAAGAATAGCTCCATGATTATTGTTTTGGGACTACCTTAAAGTAGGATTTCCCTTTCCTTTTTTTGCCCTTGGCCCTGCATGCAGCCTCACTCAGCTCTATCCAACAATCAGTTAATTTCTTTAGAGAGATTCTCCCCAGCCACGAGCTGGGTTTCACAGGGGCTGTGGGTGCACGGTTGTCTGCAGCAGTTGAAATGTGTGCAATAAAATAAATACTGTGTTTTCTGAAGCACATTCTCAGTAGTTGTACATAGTGACTAACATCTTTGGCTCTTTTCTGTACCCTCAATACCCCTGTTAGGCAGAGCCTAAATTTGGAATTGGGGAGCAGTTGCAGAGGGGTGTATTGAAGCCAAACCTCTGACACTGCAGTGCCAGGGGACATTACGCAGGACCATCTCCACTCTGTGTTAACCAACTTTTATTCTGTCAGAGCAGCGGAAAAACCCTTCATATAAGTGAAAATCAGCCTCTTCCTATGCAATCCCAGTGCTGTTTCCAGCTGCACAGATGAAGACTTTGTCCACCTTCCCCACCCAGATCCCCAGTGACCAGACAGAGAGGGCCCAGTGGGTCCCTAGTGTTGATGTGGGGAGCCTCAACAATCTGCAGACACTCATTTAATTGCCTGCCAGAACCTTTGTGTTTCCAAAGGGGAGGATTTATGTCCAAAGTGTGCTCATATCACTGCTGTGGGGAGCCAAGACTTGTCAAATCCACTGCCGGCTGCTGGTGACTCACGAGATGTCCAAGACAAGCAGCTTAACTTTCTTTTTCCTCTGTTTCTGTTTTCAAAGAAACCACTTCTCCGCTGCACACCAGGGGGCTGTTGTGAGTTTGAATTAATTTGAGGCTTCCAAATTAAAATTGCTGCAATACAGCAATTCATTTCACCCTGTGAGGAATATCTCAGATCCGCTGACTCTTCCTGTGGAGGCACCTGTTTCTCTCCAAAGCCAGCTCAGCTAACAAGCTTAGGCATTTCACTGACTCTGATGAGCTCCCTCAGAGTGTTAACTCTTCTCTTTGCAGGTCTTAGGACCCCATGGGCAGGAAACAGAATCCTTACTTGCATCACATGGGAAGTTAAAGGAATATTGTGAGCAAACCCTATTTCCAGCCAGAACAGGCCTGCTGCTGTTATATTTATGCTGTGGCTTAAAAACATTCAATTGAGGATGTCGTTAGGGGGTTAATGGAAGCATTGTACTTAGAAAGTCTCTCTGCAAGCTAGGCTAGCCTCCTTACCTTACTGTGTGATCAAAGTCTTTATTTTCCAGCTCCTGCTGTGATTGTAAACAGTCAGATTTGAGCAAGTGAGCTGCAGATGCATTTGTATCAAGACAATAACATGAGGGGGGTTTAGAATGGCATGCTATGGCCTGCTCAAGGAATAATGTAATTAAATTATTGTTTACAGAAAGAAAACTGACCCTTCTGGGTAGATTATATTTTTAAGCTTTCTTGAAAAGAAACTTGAGTCTGAAGCATCCTTTAAAAACAGAAATTAGATGAGATAGCAAGAACAGAAGAATTCCATCTCCATAACTTCGTTAGCAGCACATTCACATCACACACATACGATTACACCTTGTGTTTGTGGATATCTTAGGCAGAATGAGACCACTGTACTATCAAGGCATCCATCACTTAAGGGTTGTGTGAGCAACTACTAAACCCACAATTTCCCAACCTTCAGAGACTGAGTTTGCCTGAACTTGACATAAAAAATGGGTGCAAGATGTCAAAATATTGTCTTCATTTTATGAATGAGGGAATGCATTGGTCAAAGACTTCTTGGGTTTTTTTCTCTTTCATTTGGGGAGGACTAGAGTGGGGCAGGGGGACACAGGACTTTGGGAGAGGGGGAAGAAGAGTTATCATTTTGAACTCAATTTGTTTAACAACTGGTGACATTTGAGATATTTCAAAGTATCAGTATGGGATGGTAAGTAGGACTCAGAGAAAATCTCCCATTACAGCACCATGTCTGTGCAAATAAACCAAGCCCCAGATCCCCAGTAATGATAAGGGAAGACGTAGGCACCTTGCCTACATATAGATGTATAAACATGAGCACAGCCTGTGTTAAGTCTCAGAATTAACACTGCCTTGATGCTTGTATTTTGTTTGGGATTTTTATTTCAAAGAAAGATTGATTATTTTCATACTTGCATCTCTCATAACAGCTGGGTTACTACTGTGACCAGGTAAATAGTGCTGAGTGACTTTCATGGGCTGCTTCTCACTGTTCTCCTGTTTTAGTGCTGTCACGACACAGGAGAGGTATGCTGTGACCACGCTTGGACATTGTGCAACTGTTCAATTTTCCTGTTTTAGCTTCTGTACAACATCCTAGACAATCTCTCCAATCGTGGCTGCCAACCCCCAAACACTTGACAGCTTCATCTGATGGCATTTAGGCTGAATTGAAACATGTGCAAAGCCTGGCCTGACTCCAGAGCCAAAGTAGAGAGCCACCTCCACCAGCATAAGCTGTTTGCATCTTGTTCCTGTTTCAGGAGAAACTTGGAGGCCACAAAAAACATGCAGTCTGCTATGCAATCACTGTGCCACAGCTTCTGCAGCCAAACCACTCATCCCTGTTGTGCCTGTAGCAGCTGGGATTGTAAATCCTTGTTTATTCATCAGACTTCATCAGGACCATGGCCCAAAACATGAGTCTCTGCTGTAGGTCACCTCCTATCTCCCTTGACATTACAACATTGCCCCTACAATCTACCGACCCTTTTATCTTCTCAGAAAACTTTTGGATGTGACACTTTTCTTTCTTCCCAATCTCAGTTTGATCACTCCTCCAGTTTTCATGCTCATTTACTCCTCAGAGTAGAGAGATCCAACATTGCTAATACAGCACTTGTTTGTGTATGTTAGAAGAGTGCAGAGAGCAGACTGGAAAATGTGTCAGACCTTTAGAATTGCCCCTACACAGCTCCTACTCTGTTTCTGGAAGAACACCTGGATGGACCACTGGTCTGAGCTAGCAGGACACTTCTTTGATATCTCTTTTCCAGACTACTGGGTATTCAGATAGGTCATGCAGTTCACCTGAAAAATGTTGGGGGAAAAAGTTTTTGGCTTCTCAAATTGTAGAAAATATGCCTTGTAAGGAGATATATCAGACGAGGAGGTTACTGCCTTTTCCCCCACCTCAGCTGAATTCCTATCTCCCACCTTGACCTGGAAATTGTCACGCTTGCAGGGCTGGTGGAAAAGATATGGGATAAACTCCTGTCCTGTTTCTGTCAAAATGACCCACAATAGAAAAGACATTCCAGTTATCCTGAGTAATCTAACACCTTTCAGCTTTCCTTCCCAAAATGAAAGCAGATATCATCAATTGGATAAAAACTGCTGTGATTGAGAGAGAATACTGTGGGCAGGTTCAGAGGTGTGGTTTGATCCTCAAGTCTGCACAGAAGTCTGTTCCCATTAAGGAAAGAGGTGGGAAGAAGACTGTGAAGTTGTTGTGGTTTAACCCCAGCCAGCAGCCCAGCCCCACGCAGCCACTCGCTCACTCCCCCACCAGCAGAACTGGGGAGAGGGTCAGAATGGCAAAAGCTGGAAAACTCGTGGGTTTGATAAACATGGTTTAAAAGGGAAAGCAAAAGCCAAGCACACAAGCGAAAAATCCAAGGAATTAATTTTCCTTGCTTCCCACAGGCAGGCGGGTGTTCAGCCGTCTCCAGGACAGCAGGGCCCCATCACAAACAACGGTTACTTGGGAAGGCAAAAGTCATCACTCCAAATGTGCCCCTTTCCTCCTCCTTCCCCCCACTTTATATACTGAGCATGATGTCACCTGGTCTGGAATGTCCCTCTGGTCAGTTTGGGTCACCTGTCCCGGCTGTGTCTCCTCCCACCCTCCCCTGCACCCTCAGGGCTGCAACTTCCTCCCCAGGCCATACGAAAAGCAGAAAAGGCCTTGGTTCTGTGTAGGCCCTGCTCAGCAATAACAAAAATATCTCTGTGTTATCAACCCTGTGTTCAGCACAAATCCAAAACACAGCCCCACACTGGCCGCTGTAAAGAAGATTAACTCCACCCGAGATGAAATCAGCACAGAAAGCAACATGGGAGAACCTCCCAATGATGCTCCTACCTGTGGAAGGTGTGAACACTCCATTTCAAAGATACATCAACAAGTATAAAATATTTTGGTTAAACAGAACCATTTCGTTCTTAAACTAGAGCAGAGCTGCTGTCTTTTATGTACTAGGGAGGATGTGAAAAAATCAGCTCTCAGATTTTGCTCTTTTTGAACACTGCTAAGGAGGCTTCACAGAATGGTACTGAATGTGCCAAAATGGGGTAGTATATTCCATTTCCATTCACCCTTCAAATGGAAACTCACATATTCTCATATTTGAATTCCTTCATTTTTAAGGAGGAAGGGATCCTTCTGACCAGTAGTATAATCAACTTCTATGGTGACAAGATGGCTCACAATGTCATTCTGCATCCGTGGAAGAACTCTGTGAATTTTGGTTTTTTTCAGAGTATCTTTTTTAGAAAAAATCATATTTTATTTTTCACTAAATTCTGTGAAGGAATATCCAGCATAGTACTCCCAAGTATAAAAGAAGTAAGCCGGAAATAAAGTTGTCTTGTCCTTTATAACCAAAGTGCAGTTAATAATCAGAACAGCATAGATAATTTATTTTGTTTCTAAATTGATACTCTGGGCTCAGTAAGTTTTCAGAGAATGCTTGATTCACTATCAGAAACTGAAACAGAGACCATGAGTTCTGACTCTCAACCGCATTTTAGATCCAAGGGAACCAGGACTGTCCCTGAGGAAAAGTTGAATTAAAATTAATTTCTAATGCACTCCAAAGGCCACAGTTCTGTGGCTCTCTTCATCGCTGGATTATTACTGATGATCTGTTCCAATTTGGAACAGAGACAAGATGACAATTATGCTTCCTAACAAGTCTTGAAATAACCCATCAGCTTTGAGGTACTGCAAGAAAATTCTCTTTTCACATACTATTATTGGCTGAGAACACCAGGTTCTAATCCCATTTCTCTGCAAGTATCCCTTTGCACCAAATTCCAATTTCTTACTTATTTAGTGAGCACAGAGCCACAAAAAGCAAAAAACAACAACAACAACAAAAAAAAAAAAAAAAAAAAAAAAAAAAAAAAAAAAAAAAAAAAAAAAAAAAAAAAAAAAAAAAAAAAAAAAAAAAAAAAAAAAAAAAAAAAAAAAAAAAAAAAAAAAAAAAAAAAAAAAAAAAAAAAAAAAAAAAAAAAAAAAAAAAAAAAAAAAAAAAAAAAAAAAAAAAAAAAAAAAAAAAAAAAAAAAAAAAAAAAAAAAAAAAAAAAAAAAAAAAAAAAAAAAAAAAAAAAAAAAAAAAAAAAAAAAAAAAAAAAAAAAAAAAAAAAAAAAAAAAAAAAAAAAAAAAAAAAAAAAAAAAAAAAAAAAAAAAAAAAAAAAAAAAAAAAAAAAAAAAAAAAAAAAAAAAAAAAAAAAAAAAAAAAAAAAAAAAAAAAAAAAAAAAAAAAAAAAAAAAAAAAAAAAAAAAAAAAAAAAAAAAAAAAAAAAAAAAAAAAAAAAAAAAAAAAAAAAAAAAAAAAAAAAAAAAAAAAAAAAAAAAAAAAAAAAAAAAAAAAAAAAAAAAAAAAAAAAAAAAAAAAAAAAAAAAAAAAAAAAAAAAAAAAAAACCAAAAACCACAAAAAAAAAAAAAAAACAAAAAAAAAAAAACCAAAACAACAAACAAACAAAAAAAACCCACCACAAACCCAAAACCAAGGTAAATACATAATAGGGGAAGTTATCAGATCCAATATAGGAATAAAATTCAAAGAACCCTAGGAGAGACATCTAGGAGAACACTAGAATGTCATACTCTTTGTCCCAGAATCCTGAAAACCTGGCATATTGATTTTCATATGAGTATTTTCACCAAATCTATCAAACTGATAGAGGCATGGCCAGCATGTTACCTGTAGTCAAATGGTGAGAAGCTGGTCTGTGTAGATTCCAGCTGGCACTCTGGCCTCAGGAACAGAGAGGGCTGTTAGTGTTTCTTTACTTTAAAAGACAGAAATAAACAGAAAATTTAAGGCGGCTATGAAAGAGCTGATGTACTTGTAGGATGCATCAGAAGTTTTTGTCCTAGGGAAGAGGAAGTACTCCTGAGAGACTAAGATCTAAAATACTGCAAACCTGTGGGTTTTGTTTGAGGTCCATGGAGTACTTGTAGACATTGAACAAAAGGCAGGTCAGAAAATCAGCTTTGCTTTCCAGATGCCTGCAGGCATTTGGAAAGGATCCCCAACTTCATTAGAAGATTTCCAGAAGACAGAGACTGAGAAAGCTGCAGCCCATATCTATATACAAATTTGGCCATCTATATTCAGAGCAGAGAAGTTCAAACTAGATCAGGTGTAGAGGTGAACCACGGGATAATGACAAAACAGAGAGATTATTTTCTTATGAGGAGAGACACACTGAGTCAGCTTGTTTAACTTCAGCAAAGTGGAGGCTGCAGAAATATATGTTGTCTGTCAATACATCAGTGTGTGATCACTGAGGAGGCAAACACAATTGTTAGCAGACAGGACAGTGCTGGCAGAACCAAATGTGAATATATTGCTCATGATTATTTTAGGCTGAAAACAAGACTAATACTTGTTTTTAAACTAAGACATAACTAGTGTTATGACTAGTTGAGGAGTAAGATTATGTGGCACTCTTGCATCAGAAGCACCAGAGGAGAGAAGATCAGAGCAATGGAGATGCAGTCTGACCTGCTTTTGCACAGGATTATGTGACATCCCATGGTAGGAGGGATGTAATGACCCAAAGAAATTATTTCCCTCAGATGTTTTATTTTTCTGTAATTTGCCTAACTTCCCACTGGTCTTCTAATCCCATACCCTGTCAGACTGAAAAATCCCAGTAACATCAAGGTTAAGGAATTTCCTAATCAGTTTAGAAGCAGGAAGACAGGGCTAAACCATGTCACTCTAGAATGCCTTGGACATTGGTAGATGTCACAGACTGTGTAGGTGAGGCCTCTCAAGGCTGTTAGACCTGTTATACATTCCAGCTACAAGAAATCCTAAAAAGGTGTAATTATTCAGCCAGAACCACTAGACTTGCCTCCCAGCCTAGAAAAGGAGTTATGTTTGGTGCAGGGGCAGAATAAACAGACACGGTGATGGGAAGTTCACCAGTCTCCTTCCCTGCATTTTTTAAATATTGTTGACAACATCAAGGATCATGGGTGTAGCAGAGTCATAATATAAAAGCAAGTGTTTTTTAATGCAGTGGGACAACTTAATGCTAGAAAGATAACAATGACAGAACATATGACTTATTGAATATATGCTTTTGCAACCTCTTTAGCATCTCTCCACATGAAAAATCAATTCATTGGAGCTGTCAAATTTTGAAACATTAGTGAAAATCAGTGAGAACTTTACAAGCTTTCAGGAGACAAACATCAAGCTTTTATTTGCCATGTTGTGACCTAATCTGTTGATGAATCAAAATGTGTTGCTGTGTGGCTCCTTGTAATACGTGAAGGAACATTCTGCAGTCCCTCACAGTCCTCCTTTGTCTGGGGTGTTTGCTTTTAGGGCTCTGATTTGCAAAACATGGTGATGTTATCACTTTATTCATAACACTGAATACATCACTGATGTTATATGGTGATGTATCACTTTATTCACAAGATACATTCCCTACTTATTACCAAAAGTTCTGGGAATTTTTCTGGGATAAAAATAGAGATTGGTCTTGCTTTAAAGAATCTAGAATCATACAGAGTCAGGTAGCTCTGGGTGAGTACTCTGCAGGTTTCCTCTCTCTAAGGGTCAGCAGTAGAATTTATAATTTTTTTTAATTTGAAGCCATTAATTACTTCAGCTCTCTTTCAATTGCCTCTTTTCATATTTTGTTGCCTTGTCTTTTCGTAGTGCAGCCTAACACCATCCTTGTGGTTGCCCAGCACAGAGCACTGAACAGATGTTTTCTTTGAGCTGTGCTCAGCCATATCTAGGCCCTTTCCCTCAGTAATTACAGTTAATTCTAGGAATCTTTAGTGAATATTAATAGTGGAAATGGTTCCATCAAATACCCATAACATTACACTGAATGCTCTTTCACAATGCAGTGCTCAGTTACGCAGATGCATTACATCATCCTGAAGTGGCATGTGTTTTTCTTTATGCTTAATTAGATTGAAAAAGAGTGCCTGGAGGAATGGGGGAATGGGCTCTGGCTTGCCATAAATCCCTAAAGCACATTATATCTCGCACTCAGAAATGTCTTTCTCCCTAATGTTCCCCTCTGATTTTTCAGTATTTTCAACATACATCATCTAACGTGATGGAAAGGAGATGGTTGCCTTAAAGTATATAGAGGTTTTCCCTCCTTTACCCTGCTAAGTTTCTCGTGTTTGATCCTGCAGTAAAAATGCAGATCTGCCATCATTACAGTCAGACCAAAATACTGCCTGTAACTATGTCATTGACTGTCATCATCACAGGCTTAGCCTGTGACTTCATCCCCGGGCCAGAGAGGGGAGTGGAATGGGAAGCAAAGGAGAATGGCTGTGATTAAGAACAAATCACCAGAGCAATTGGAGAACGTGACCAGACTGTAAAAAGCACAGGGAGACATCTCTCAGTCTCAATTGTTCACAGGTTTTTTTCCTACTTAAAAAAGCCTACTTTTGATGTTTACCACCTTCTTTGCTCCTGCTCTGTTTAAGGAAGGTTGGCTGGGCATAAAGGGAAGCTAGAAAGGCAAATAGCCTGGTCTTTGTATCTAGCAGCTGTAGTACTGCACCCATGGTGGAGGGCAGAGAGACAATTCTCTGAAGCACATGGTGCTCCGTGAAGCCAACAGGAGCATGGCTCTGTCTGACCTCTTGACTCAGGCAAGCAACTCCTACAGATCTCTCTTTATTGACCGATTTATTGAAAGAAATCTCTGATGCATTTCTGTTGGCTCCTGTTATCAAAACAGGCACTCACAAAAATGTGGTTCTCTTTCAGTCATGCAGAAATTTACCCTACAAAGCTGGAATCATAATGTACGTAATTAGCCCTCTAGGTAATTGTCCATACCTTGCAGTCAGTCATTAAGCAGGACTGAACACTGCACAAAGTCTTGTGAAAATAGGACTTTGCTTAACACAATAAAAATTTTACTAACGGTGTTTCAGATCGAAGAAGGAAAGACTTACTGTAAAGGATGAGAAAGAAGCTAAGGAATTATCTATTGTAGGGATGTCAAGCTGTCCAGGTGCCTCTGCAAAATGTTGATGCAACAATTTGGGCAACATTTGGGGCACCATGAATATCAAAGTAATTGTTTCTTCTAATGAAACGTGCAACCAGTGCCAAGTATAGTCCTTGTTAAATGACATAACCACTCAAGGATGCTGTTGCAATCATGCTCCTGTAAAAAGAGAAGAGAAATAAGTCCAGTGGCCCAATGCTGTCCAGTAAAGTGCGTGCATCTGCATTCAACTTGAAGGCATTATGTTGTACGTTTGGCTTTCTCATAAATATTAATACTGATCCTTTTGCACCTTTTGTCTAAGGATCCCAAAGCAGCTGACAAGTACGAATTACCAAAGCTTTGCAACACCCAGAAGAGGAGGGTAAATGCTGCATTCTTCTAACACTCAGGCATAAAATAAGTGAGGTTAACTGACTTGTCTGGGGTCAGGCAGTGAGTCAGAATGGGAGCTGGAAAGTGGTGCCCAGGAGTCATTGTTCTGCTGCTGCTGAACAAGCACAAGAAGAGGAAATTGGGGAGCTGCTTGAACACTGTTTGCTACAGCTGGTGCTGCGTCTCACAGCCCCTTATCTCTGTGCACGGTGCCCTCAGGAGCTGAAGCACAAACACACTCTAGCCCATATGCTCAGGTACTGGGAATGCCCCAGAGAGCTCCTACAGGTGCTGTGAAGAGGATTCCTCTGGGCTGATCAATGTAGAGAATAATTTTAAAAACAGTGTGAGTTCAGTATGAAAGGGGAATAGGCAGGATTCCCTTTCCCAGCAACTTCTTTAGTTTCTGTTGCCACAGTCCTTCCCGTTAGGAAAAGATATAGGGATTTTTTTTGTTTGTTTTGTTGATTTGTTTTTGGGGGTTGTTTTTGGTTTTGGGGTGGGTATTTTTTTTGTTGTTGTTGTTGTTTGGTTGGTTTTTTGGGGGGTTTTATCCTGCATTGATAACAACAACAATAATACTGATACGTTTCCTGATTTCAAGTTGCTGAAATTGCAAGCATTTCATTGGAACCCTAAATCATAGGGTTTCCATTTCACAGATGAATAGGTGGAGGCTAAAGACGTGCATCTGTAGTAGGACTAAGAACCAGAAATTCTTTACTGACACTGGACAGATTTCCTTTGGTGGCTACAGGGAAGTTTTATATATGTACATGATAAAAGATTTAGATTAATCCACTGAGGTATTGCCCTGTAGACTGACATTAAAGACACTGTCTAAACCAGAGAACAGTAAAGATCATTACCATAATTTCCAGCCTAGGAAAAGCTATTGCCAAAGCCAAAGCTATGGCTGAAATCACTGATTGTGCCATGGTTAAGAAGTTCATGTTCTAAGCTAGAATGTTTTATTTCGCAGCTGTAGAGGGCTGTGGATGCATGGCCACTTACCGTGCCCAGCTGATACCTGTTACACAATGATGCACTGATTGCTTTGACTTAAGAAATTGCTCAGACCTCTAGTCTGAATTTTGGCTACATCAAAATAACCTTCATCTACCAGGTTTTTTCTCAGTGAGAGGTGGAGTTTTTCCTGTCCCACATATGCACTAGGGAGTGGCTGCTTTCCTGCTCCTGTCCAATGGCCACTGGCAATGGACACACACTCTGTGTGCCATCCCAAAATAAATTCTGCTCGAGTGAGCTATAAATCAGTAGATGATCTCTGAGGCACAGTGGTTCTGTGTTGCTCAGCCTGCACTGATACAATGTAGGGCACAGTGCCACAATCCAGCTGTTGATATATGAATAAACGACAAGGAATTATGTACAGACAAATTTAAATACTGCTGACTTAGGGGAAATAAAATCACTGAGGCACTGAACAATGCTGCAGGCTTGAAGCCAAAATCACATTTGCTTTTGTTCTGCTCTGACATGGGGTATAATTGGGTTACAGTGGCAACATTGAAATAATCTTTTTTTTTTTTAAGGTGAAGAACGCAGATACACATCTGACAGTGGTCAGTAGCATGTGAACAACACTAATTGTTCATCGTAAATCAGGTTGAATCACAGAATCATAGAATATGTTGAGTTGGAAGGGACCCATCAGCATCATTGAATCCAGCTCCTGGCCCTGCACAGGACACTCCAAGGATCACCCCCTGTGCCTGAGAGCATTATCCAAGTGCTTCTTGAACAGCAGGTGTGGTGCTGTGACCACTTCCCTGGGGAGCCTGTTCCAGTGCCCAACCACCCTCTGGGTGAAGAACCTTTTCCTGATATCCAACCTAAACCTCCCCTGACACAACTTCAGGCCATTCCCTTGGCTCCTGTCACTGGTCACCAGAGAGAAGAGATCAGTGCCTGCCCCTCCTCTTCCCCTCACAAGGAGGTTGTATCATTCAGTGAGGTCTCACCTCAGTCTCCTCCAGGCTGAACAATCCAAGTGACCTCAGCTGCTCCTCATATGGCTTCCCCTCCACATCTTTGATGTGGTCCCCCCTTCACCATCTTCATAGTACCTGACTTGGGTGCTCACTAATAACTCAGTATCTTCATACTGTGGTTCCCAATACTAAAGGTGAAGCTGCCCAAGGCAGAACAGAGCAGGACAATTCCCTCCTTTGCCCAGCTGGCAATGCTGTCCCTGATGCCAGGACAGGGATGTCCCTCCTGGCTGCCAGGGCACTGCTGACTCATGTTCAACTTTCCACAGACCAGGATCTCCGAGTGCCTTCCCACAGCACTGCTCTCCAGCCTCATTGCCCAGTCTGTTCACACAACCAGGGTTGCCCCTGCCTATGACTGTGACTCTGGCCTTCCAGACACTCGGAGAGCCACTGGTCATTACAGTGAGGGTCATTACAGTTTACTCCAGTAAGGTACTAGCAACAATAAAAACAAATCCTCTAGAATGAGTGTCCAAATAATATTTTTTTTCTTTTTTTTTCCTTTTTGTTTTTAACTTTGGGTTAAGTAACAGTGAAAACAGTAAAACATCCGGAATGTATAACCTGGTTTACCAGTGATGGTTGTTCCAAACTTTCTGAGGGAAATATGGACTGAAAACACTTCCCCCCACACTGAGGAGCACACGGGCGAGGATGGGGCTGCGGTTGGTCCCACAGCCCCTCTGGGGTGCTTCTCCTGCCTCTCCCTTCTCCCTGCCCCAGCACAGGCCATTCCCCAGGCTGCAGCCCTTCAGTGAGGAACTGTGCAGCACAGGCAGCTGGCACAGCTCCCTGGGATAAGCAGGAGAGCAACAGATGGCTGAGACAGAAAATAGTGCTGAGACTGGAAAGGAATTTCAGCATTTCAAAGCCTTTGGCCTTTACAGTGCTAAGAATGGATTTGGAGGATAGTTGCAATTCTATTTTTGGTTGTCTGGTTTGGGGACTCTCGGTTTTGCCAATCTCATGTATCACCAGGCACTGCCTGCAGGAACCAAGGCGGGTCCAGCTGTATCATTTCTTGGAGCCAATCCACCACTGCAAGTGACAACTTCAAGGATTTCACTTTGACATTTACTTGGCTCATGCTATCTTACCATTAACACACTTCTGGAGCCTCCTTGAGAGAAACACAGGACACCAAAAATACCTTTAAAACACCTGTTTCAGCCATAAAATTTCATTCAGTAAGGATGAGTTCCTGTCATTGGGCAGCACTGGTCACTTCTTCGTGCCCTTGGCTCTCCAGCCTGTCAGACTGAGTGGTTCATCCTGGGCTGCCTGGTGGCACTGCTTTTACCCTTGTGAGTACTTGCAGAAGGTGTTGAATTCCTACCTTCCTCTGCACAGCTATTATTTATTAATGTATTAGACCTTCACTCACTATATATTCTTGGGTTTAGCTTGCAGTGAGATACACAGACATTCAGCCTGTTCAGCTAACCACCAAAAGTCAATAAAATGCTGTAATCTGAGGAGGGAGAGAAGTTGCACATTCAAGGGTCTGAATCAGTCCACCTGAAACCACAGTGGTGTCTCTTTCCCAGTAGGATTGGAATGGTGATTATCCCAAGAGAGCTGGTAGGTGAGGGCAGACTTCATCCTTTTAAGTGTTTAATCTCTCAGAGCCAGAAGGCTGTATATTAAAATGAAAGGTAAATGGATAAATATTTAAAGCAGACTAGGAAGAGTTCATTTAGATACTTTGAAAGTGGTAGCAATGTTTCGCTAAGATGAGAAAGGAGTTGCTGGAGAGATATCTTGGCTTTTTTTTTTTCCCCCAGCAAAATGTTTTGATTAGTTTTTTTCTTGTCTAGGACAAACTCTGTATCTCTTTGTAGTGCAAAGTGCTGTGTGTCCTCTGGGTGGGAAGGTGCAAGCAAGAGATTAAAAAAAAAGAGCAGTGGGCAGTTACAAGGTAAATTTCAAGGTCTTTTGGCACTGAAAAGCCTTAGAGGCAAAAAAAACCCCATTAAATGGTCTTTTGTGTACATCCCAGGAGAATGTTTTCTCCTTTGGTGTGTTGAATCCGTGTGTTTACTCATGTATTAAAATTACTGCTTGGTCTGCAGTGTAAAGATAACATAAAATGAATCCTAAATACCAGATATAGGTTTACAGCCCGAGATGCTTTCCAGAGCTGTCATCACTTCTGGGTTGTGGTTGTGATGGGATGTAATGTTTTATGCTCTGCAGCTTCTGGACAAAGCCAAGGCTAAAGGGATTTCGAGAAACTGTCCGACAGATGTAGGCTAGGAGGCTGCTAGAGAAACACACGGCAAGTAATGAGGAATTGCCAAGGAAGAGAAAAAGTCCAGAGGAACAAGGTTAAAAATGTAGGTTATCACCTTGCTAAGTTTATCCTGCCTTGCTGTGTTAAAACCTTGGCTATGGACTGGAGCTCATGGGGACTTGGGGACCAATGCAAGTGGGACGGAGAAGAGGAGGGGGGAGCAAGTCACACCTCTCAGGCAGGCAGAAACTGATCTCATTCCTTCAGCAAGGTCACAGCAGCCACTGTGCACTAGATGAAGTTGTTTTACCTCTGTATTCATAGTGCCAAAATCACTTACTTTGGTGGGGTGGAGAGAGGTCAGTCTTGGAACACAGTGGCACCCAAGGGTGGCTGTCTTTAGTGTGGTCCTACATAACCAAAAGTAACTCACCTTTCCTTGTGATGGTGTTACCGGTGAGGTTGTTGCCAGTGTCCCCCCTTACATACAGCCTGGGAGCCTGCAGCACTGGAGAAATGAACTTCTGCGCAAGGAGATCTCTGATTTGTCTGATGTGCCATGTCACATGATTTTTAGCCAATTTCTCAGGAGGATAAGTGCTACTGGAAGTGGGGCAGGAGCTGAGGTCATTGAAATAGGGTGTGTTGGCAGACGCCGTCTGGGACATGTGGCATTTGGGGATGGAGCAGCAAGGGAGGGGGGTCCTTGTTCTTACTCTGCATACACCTCCTCCTTGTGCTGTGAGCCAGTGGCTGCTTGATGGCAGGGTTTCATTTGTGATTAATGAGCTATTATCAGCATCGTTAGAAAATCCACCATGGGTGTCACCAAATAACCCTCATCTCCTACTCAGTTCCTGCTTTTGGCTGTCAAACTTTGGCTGAAATCAGACACTAAGGTGGAAACATGGGAAAGCAATGGATGGCTTCAGTTTAGGCTGTATAAAGAGACCAGTTGCTCTGTGAAAGCCCACCTGTGTGTGTTTGGTATTGATAGCATTAGTGCAAAGTAATTAATATTCCAAGCTTGTAAACCTGCTCCAGATTAAATAATATGCCCTGCAAAGGAAATTACCAAGCCATTGTTTCTTAATAACACTGAACAGGCATTTATTTTCGTAGTGAATTTTGAGTGCTAGCCTCACACTTCAGCACTGTCTCAAAAAGCCTTCCTTAATTAAAGTTTTGTTAGTACAGGATTTCCTTGAACTTTCCAGAAAATATTGGACCAGTAACCTTTGTAAATTTGTACTTCCTGAAGTCTCCTTCAGTCAGACTCTGTATTTGTGCTGCAAGCTGTGGTTACCCGTGTAACGCAGGGGAAATCTGCACTAGGTGTGGTCTGACATCACCCAGGAGAATTGTGAAGGTAGTGGAGTTAATTTACTGGGTTATTGTTAGCACGGTTCAAATAAAAACCTCCTGGTAGAGATGTTACCTCTGTTGTTTTGGATCCTGCCTCTGTGGGGTGTTTCAGACATATGGGAATCACAAGACCACTGCCAGACTGCACTGAGAGGCTGTACGTAGAGTTACCCCTCAGCTCTCCATCTGCAAGAATACATTACTGAGGCACAGTGCTTTAAGTGTGCTTGCAGTCAAACATCAGACTGATACCAGAAAGCAAAAAAAACCCCATAATTTTAAGAAATGTGATTAGAGTCAAGCAGCTCCTTTGAATTATCTTATGTTGAATTGTGTGGACAATATCTCATACTCATAAGATAGAAAAGTGTAATTTTATAGCTTCTGGCCTGCATTTGTGTGCAATGACAATTTCAGTTCCTGCTTGAGGTCTCTTCCTTGTCATCAGCAAGCAAACATCAGGCAGGTGAAGTAACCTTCTGTCTCATATTTGTCAGTCTATGGAAAGCAGCAGGGCATGCAGCACACAGAGGTTAGATAGGTCGTCTTCAGCAGTAGGGTTTAGATGTTTTGAACGTGGACATGTTGAATAAATGAAATAGTTTCATTCTGGCACCAGGCTCTATAGAAGCCAGGGGCTCACTCTGAATGTAAACCTATCTGCTGGCTGTGCACCACTCTTCTGTCCTGTTCTTCCTTCTTTCCATCATTACGTGCAAGACAGTAGAGATCTTACTCAGTTTGAAACTTCTCACCACAAATATTTGCATTGAAGAGGATTGCAGAGACACCATAACACTAAGCTTGCATAAGGATGCCTGCCACTTTCTGGCTTTAAATAGTTTTCAGGTCCCCTTAGCAACTGGATTTTACATGTGCAATAAAGTGTTTTTCATGATTGCTAATCATCAGACATTGGTGCCCATGCTGGAGAGTTAACATTGATGCCCTCTTCATGCTGCAGCTGTTACTCAGAGATTTGCTCACATTATATGATTAGGTCAAATGATCCTCTCTAACATTTCCTTGAGGGTGAATGGAAGGGTCTACTTAATAAGTAATTTTGTTATTTATTTCTCCCTTGGTTTGTTCTAGCTTTGAAAGCAGACACAGTTTCAAATTAGCACTGATACTGATGGAAAACTTTACTCCGTTGGTTTGCAGTGGGATGCCATCCCACAAACCCATGAGATGATAACCACTTTCATTGTTTATTGAATCACTTCATTTTAAATTAACATAAAGCTTCATCCACTTATAAGTAGCTCTTTTCAGCAGCTAGTGGCCTCCTTCGTTGTTACTTCATGGTAAAACCTCCATTATGTTGCCAGACAGTTTGATCCAGAGCTTCATTTTGCCAAAAATAGCCTGAAACCTCTCATTTTTCTAACACTTTTCTCTCTCCAGTTTAAGGTAAAATATTCTCTCTAATCTTTAGCTGTCAATTGCCTCCTAGAACAACAACTGTGGATTTTTTAAAAGAGAATTAGTTAATGGAGGCACAGAGGGAAGAGTACACTGCTATTTTGTATTCTCCTACAAAGGGGCAATGAAGCATCTCAGGTTTTTAACCTTGACTTTGAAATGGCTTTGTAATTATGCCTTCTTAAGACAGTAGACTTTAAAGTCTGCTCATCACTAGCTGAGTGGGAGAAGGAATCTTGTCATTCATGATGGCTGATAACTCACTTGCCAGATCAAAATTAAGAATAACCTTTCACCGGCAGCTCTAGCACAGCCATCATCCTTTCTGCCTTCTCAGTGGGTACCAATGAGATTACAGCCAGATTGCACATGACAAACCAAAAATATCCCCAGCAGTCTGTTAAAATTTAACTCCCCCAGAAGATTACATCCTCAGGAGCTCTGCAGCCTGGTGTAGTTCAGCTGATCAATGGGAGCTGAATCACACGCTTTATTTTTTTCAGAGTTTTCAGAAATCTCAATCGCAAAAGAGTCTGTGCTGCAAACAGGGAATGATGGATCATGGTGTAAAATCCAGCACAGATTGCATGGTAAAGTCTTTGCAGGATTAAAGCCCCAGGCCTTTAGAACTGACACTGTAAAATTCAAAACTAATTCTTCTAATAAAACCTTAGCTAAATCCTGTCTGCTTCCCTTCCCTGAGCTTTTCATTGCTCTAGTAGGTTTCTCCTGTTCTGTTGGAAAACACATAAAATGACAGCATTACCTAAAGGCACCTCAATTTATCACCCATATTCCAAGCTATTACAATGAGAAGGGTTTTTTTACAGTTGTAAGATCTCTATTTAAGACTTCTCCCATTCACCAGAGACAGAGGTACTCAGAACTGGCGGGGTAAAAATTCCTGAACTGACAGCAGATAGGCTGGGGGGGAAAAAAAAAAAAAAAGAGAGAAAACATCAAAGAAAAATAATCAGCAACTTTGAACATCTTGAGTTCAGGGCACAGTGGCAGTATGTTAGGGGCCATCTTCCCTAAAGAGGGGAATTACCAGACATCAGAAGTGCTTAGGTCATCGAAGTGTGGAGCTTTTCACAGGAAAGAGTTTGGCTTTGGGCTTTGCTGTCTGACTGTCACCATTTCTGTGTGCCTACTGTCTTTCATCATTACCCTGTTCTTTTCTTCCCCTCTTGGGCTCATGCTTTGAGCTCTGGTCTTTTCACTATTAAAATCACTGAGAGTTTGCCAGTAATTTCTATAAGCGTAAGATCAAGCTCTTGCTTTCCTTTCATACTCTTTCTTAAGTTTCCCAAATGTTTCTTTCTAGGCTTTGTTCCCCAAAGCACAGGTGTTTATTCTGTCTCTCTCTTTCTTTTTCTTTTTTTTTTTTTTTT
>VZRR01003973.1:113082-151299 GCA_013398015.1 Oreocharis arfaki | reverse complement strand
TTTTTTTTTTTTTGCTAAAGAGTAGAAACACTTCCAAAAAAATCAATTAATAATTTGATTTGCCAAGCATTCTGGGAAATCCTCTTTAGGATAGGGGTGATGATCAAGGTAGTTTAGATTTAATCTCTCCTTGAAATAGTAAACCAATATCTGTAGGACGTTTAGTTGCCAGAAAATAAATTCAGAATACACATGCCCATGCTCACTCCCACATACAAATTTTCCTGAAAGTAATTTGGTATTCATGTTTTAAAATAATTAAATAATTGCTGTTTGCTCTCATCCAAGCCCTGTGAACAATGCATGCAGTTTAAGCTGCTAAATTAAACCTTCCTGACTCCATAATGCGGGTACATCGAGCTGATGTGTTCCGGAGTACTACCCACTGCCTCGGTATCTCCTGAATAGCTGCACAGAAAGAGAGAACACTCATATAACACTGTCTACAAATATAGCAACCAGAATACACTCCGGAGATGTGAGGGCTCCAAAGTTAAGTTTAGTTTGAGGTTTTGAGCTCAAATCAGAACTAAAACTGATGTTATAATGATTGAATACACTTTCCCGATTTAACATCTTTACAACCCTATTTAATTTCCTGTAATATTTTTAGTTCACATGAAAAGATGTTCTCCCTATTCATCAAAAATTATTTTAAACCTGACAGGAGGAAAATGAAGTTACTGATGTCTACTTCCTTTATTTAGTACTTTTCACTTACATGCTGTGCTCTCACATCAGCTTCTTACATCTGTTTTGGGAACCAGGGAGAAGAGCTGGTCAGTAAAATTGCAGGAAGTGTAGGAAGGCAGAATAAGGAGAAAGATGTGCATCTCGGACCTGAAGTTATACTGATTAAGTCTGGTGATCATACTAAACTGGGAGGAGCTGTCAACTCCCTTGAGGACAGAGAGGCCTCAACAAATGAAAGACATGGGCAATCACCAACCAAATGAAGCTCAGCAAGGGTAGGTGCTGGATTCTGCACCTGGGAAAAGGCACCCCTGGTTGTGGGGACAGACTGGGGAATGAGAGGCTGGAGAGCAGCACTATGGAAAGGCACCTGGAGGTCCTGGTTGACAGAAAGTTGAACATGAGTCAGAGGAGCCCTGGCAGCCAGGAGGGACATCCCTGTTCTGGGGGGCATCAAGCACAGCATCACCAGACGGGCAAGGGAGGGGATTGTCCTGCTCTGTTCTGCACTGGGGCGGCCTCACTTCAAGTCCTATGTGCTGTTTTGGTCACCACAATTTAAAAAAAAAAAAAAAATCTATTAGAGAGCATGCAGAGGAGGCCATGAGGTGGTGAAGAGCCTTGAGGTGAAGGCATAAGAGATGTAGCTGAGGTCACTTGGTTTGTTCAGCCTGGAGAAGAAGAGACTGAGGGGAGGCCTCATTGCAATTAAAAATACCTTATGGGGGAAAAGGAGGGNGGGGAAAAGGAGGGGCAGACACTGACCACTTCTCTCTGGTGACCAGTGACAGGACCTGAGGGAATGGCCTGGAGCTGTGCCAGGGGAGGTTTAGGCTGGATATTAATAAAAGGTTCTTCACCCAGAAGGTGGTTGGGCACTGGAACAGACTCCCCAGGGAAGTGATCACAGCACCTGACAGAGCGTGAGAGAGCTCAAGAAGCACTTGGACAATTCCCTCAGGCACAGGGGGTGATTCTCATGGTACCCTCTGCAAGGCCAAAAGCTGAATTCTATGATGCCGATGGGTCCCTTCCAACTCAGCATATTCTATGATTCTGCAATCTTTCTGGATTTATTTCAGTGGTCTTCCACTGCATGTGCAGGATTTAAACCCCTCCTGGACCTCTGGCCCTTCATAGTCAGGCTCCAGGATATGAAGATGGGGTCCTCTGTTTCATTGCAAAGTCTGCAAGGACCAACAGCTTCAGTCATATGCAGTTACAGAAAATTAAGTATTTTCTTCAGATTATATCAGAGACAATCTACTTATGCACTGCATTCACCAGAGCAATGACAGTCACCTCTACAACGAGCCTGAAGCATTGAAAAAAGACCTGTACTGAAGACCAAATGTCTCAAAAGTGACACACTAATCATTTCCTGCTATAACGAAATAATTCCCAGATTAGCCTAAGAAACAGACGATGCCTTATGTTCTAGGAAAAAGAAAAGAAAATATCCGGGCCTAAGCCAATGCTCGATGCCAGACTGAAGTGAAGAGCTATCCCTTCCTGATGCCAAATCTGGTGCTTGGCTTAAATCAGACTGTAGAAGTAAGATGTAAGTGTGTCATCCTGTGCATCAAAGACTTCCTGGGTTTTATTGCACTTCTGCTCAAGCTGTAAATACTTTCCTTAAATGGTGGCCTTTGTGTATGTACTGCTTCTAAGAAACAAAAAATACGAACATGGAACAGGTTTCAGTGGGATGTTGAAATACCTGAGCCTGCTTTAACCAGGCTAACAGTCCTAATGGAAGCAGATTAACTTAGAAAGCATAGGAGTTTGTGCCCTCATGTTAATTAATTTCTTCGTAGTATGAAAAGTTAACCCATTCCACTACAGCTACATTTGTCTTAATGCCCTTGATAGACTCATTAATTCTGACACTCTCATACTGACACACCCTACAATTAAGTTAGAGGTGCTAACAAGTAACAGCAATAGTATTTGCTGTTTGACCAGATCTGGTTCTCCAGCTTCAAGGTAAGGTTTTAAGGGTGTTTGTACACGAACTTGTTCTCAGGGGTCACAGATATTTTTTTTTTATTCAGAGGGATTGAAGTCCCATCACAGAGTAACTAGAGGTATGTCAATATAAATCTGTGAAGCTTAGTGAAGATTGGGCAACAGATTCCCATGGCCTGAAGTCCCCCTAAACCCAGTATAGCCAAGGTGATGAGATCCAGCCTACAAGGCTGAGGGTGGGGTAGAGTTAAGGTTATCTGAATCTTTCCAGTTTGGTATTTCATGTTTTCTCAGTTCCCATTGGGGACCAAAAAGTGACAGAGAAGAACTTGTCATCTTGCAGGTGGAGTAGATGAAGGGGAGAGGAGGACCTGAGGGGGCAGACAGAAGCATGCAAACCACACCAGTGCATGCTGACTCTAAAACAGGAACTGGTAGCTCACAAAAAGCTATATGTTTCGTATATACCTATGAAATAAATCTGGATTTTTTAATATCTGAATCCTAGAAAATTAAACTATACTTAGTTTGTTCCTAGCTGAATGGAGGTAATTAAGGAAACTCATGCATGCAAAAAATGTCTGATCTGATGCACTGCTACCTTATCAATTAGGAACATTGTGTGACTCCAATCTAGCTAACTTGCTGTACCATAAAAGCTAGTGGAGAGGAGCCAATAAGCCCTGAATTCAATCTGGTTTTAGCTGTTATTTCTTGTTTCTTCTTTTATCATCTAACTCATGAAGTTAGGGTCTGTGGGCCATCAACTGACTGATTGGGATTGCTGCTAAATTAGCCGATGAAGTCATTGCTGGATCTAATGGTTGCAATATAAACACTGCTTTTGAGCAGATAATGGAAAGGTTAATGCTGTAATAAAGGATGAATAGACACACATGTGCAATTTATTCCCTGCTCTGTAAGCTAGGGCACTAATAAAAACTGTGCTGGAAATAAAAAAACAGGGTAAAATAAATAAATAAATAGAACAGAAAAACTGAAACTACTTTGAGGATGTGAGAAAACATTTATATTTGACAGTATTCTCCAACATAAAGAACTTATGTATGCTAAATAATTACAGAATGAATAAAACTGACGTGAGTTTAAGCAGTAGAGCAATGTTGAAAGATGCAACTGAATGTACAAAATGAAGACTGCACTATTAATTTCTACTGTGAGGCCCAAGGGAAAAGCTGCTCCTGTTTTTGTGCACAGTGTGACATTTCTTGCATAAAGACAGTGACTCAAAATTCCTGGCAAAACAATATTTGTGTTTGAAACATTTCACACACTTTTGTATTCTTCTGTCCTATGAAGGAAAGAACATAATGATCCATGCTGGAAGAAGGAGCACAAGTTCCCCCAAGAGTCTAAAGAGTGAAATATTTCTTAGTCTGCCCCATAACTCCAATAATGGTGTGTGCAGAAGTTAATTACATGCTTTCTATTGTGGGCATGTTGAATCACTTGTGTTAGATAAACAGCATCCACAGCCACATTACATCTGTTTAGTGTACACTTAAAGCAGGCACCTTGAGATGCATCTAATAACCTTACAAGCAAGCTGAGTATAACCATGTGCTTATTTTTAAAATGTCACAGTGACCAAAATAGTGCCAGTAATTTAATGTGAAGCATTCACCATGAAACCCTTTCAAATTTTGTTGTAATTCGCTTTATCATTAGACTTACCACAGCATCCCCAGAATTCAAATAACTTGAAAACTAGCAGTTACTGGGTCTTATAATTTTACTGGAATTTCAGTACTTGGTTTCTTTGATTTTTTTCTAGCTATAAGTCTCCTTACAGGAGAAACTAAGCTTTTTTACTTTGGAAACTCTTACTTTTATAGTTGTCTTTTCTGTGGGAAAACAGTAGAAGTCATGCACACTCAAGGGTAAAAATGGTACTGGTGAGGTATTTCTAAGAACAGCTCGTTATTAATTTTGGCTCCCCAGATGAGCTGCCTGGGACCAGCTTCTTAATTTCCTATTTAAAAAAATATGGACTACTTCGAGTATAGACCAGAATTCTGAACCTTTCTGGGACTCCTGCTGCTATTAAGCAATGGAAAAATCAATGTACAATCAGTCATGAGGATCTTGATCAAGACTACTCAGAAAACACCCCTGAAACAGTTAGAGCCTATGAGCTAAATAATTAATCAGTGTTGAGAACAACTCCAAGCCACATTATACCAAATACAAATGTACAGCCAATGCTGTAGATAGCCAAATCAAAGATCCCTATTTAATCACAGCATTGAGATACTGGAAGGATCATTTGAGTTAGCAGGTCTTCCTTTCACCCAGGAAAGAGTTACAGCCTAGTGTTCACTTACTAATGCTTTCCATAGTAACATGGCAAGTGTGCCACCCTATCCCATGGACATGTCCTGGACACCCCACTGGACATGTCCTGGTGGGATGTCGAGGGAGAAAAACCTGACTTTCCACACACTTCAGATACCTGAGTCAACCCTCATGGTTGTATGGGAGGTCAATAAAAACCTACACCTGAAATTTGTCCCTCTGCAACAGTCTTAATTTTACAGAAAAAAGGGAAAAGCTCTACATGCCTAGTGCAAACCTTCCCCGTCCCCCAGTATTCAGAACTGGCAGAGGCACTGCCAGCTGGGAGCAGAACATCAGTGTTGTTACTTTCTGCTACGGACTTTCTGTTTCTGTTCACCACTGTGAGATGAGATTCAAGGCATGATTTGGATATTCAATTCAGGCACCCAAATATCTGTGTGTGTAAAGATGATTTAAGTGTCTACTGTCCCACTAATTTATCTGGTACTGTCTGTGATGCTCAGAGGTCTGTTCAGCTCACTGAGCTTTATTGGCTGTCTGGCTGGTCAGATCTCTCATTCTATACCTGAAAATGGATTTAACTCTCCACCCTTATTGATTCATTATTATGCTGGAATTCCAGCCACTCTCTGCACTGATACCACAACAAAAGAAGGTGGCAAAGCTTGAATTAGGAACAGGAATTCCTGTTCCCATGGATGTCAAGTGAGAATAGGAAAGTAATGTCAAGGCTGTGTCCCACTGAGCCTAGTATTCCTCTGTTACAGAGGACCTTTTTTCTGTAAAACCAACTGTTCCATCTAGGAGACATAGAGATTCATGGTTCTTGAGGATAAAAACATATGAGTCCTAACAGAGTTTCTTAGCACAAATTTAACTGCTTTGCTAGATTATATTCTGCATGCAGGACTTCTCATTACTGCAATTTTTCTTTTTTCTAAACGTACTTTACATATGCTGAAATCTCCGCCATTTCAATTTACTTATTAAACTCAATAGATTTCTTTCTTCAAATAAAAACAAAAATATCTCCTTCTATATTGCCATTTTTTCCTGAGGGTTTGATAGAACTGTCATTGTTTGAATCCCAGGTTAAACAGGGATAATGCAATCTGGGACATTAACGAGTCAGCTGAACAAAAGGGCCATCAGACATTGTGTTGAGAAGCATTGTTGCAGATGCTGGTGAAACATTTCAGGAATAAAATTGGACAGGTCTGAAAAAGACTGATAACCTCCTCCAAAGACTTCAACTTCAGGCATCAAATGAAATGTTACATGCTTACAGATGATCGTTCTGAATTTTGAATGCTGATTAATCGTTTATGGTAATGCAAACCAGCAGAAATACTTTAAAACAGCATCAGATTTACATAGGTACAAATACTGTGTGCTAATGATACCATTCTGTTGTGTAAATCACAGTCCTGAGGATACAATGACCTCCAAAGAGCTTATCCAAAGTTCACCTCCAGTGCATTTGTGATTCATTTGCCATGCAAACACAACTCATCATTTGCTAATGAATGTGAACTAGAGATGGGAAAGGAGCACAAATAACTTATCTGCACCCCACGCTTCAGCTGTTGCTGTGTTGGCCTCAGCGCTCCATCAGCACTGTGGGTCTGCAGCTGCAGACCCTTCAATGCTCTTTCCTGTGGAGATGCAGATCTTAGAGAAATTCCACATACACACCATCTGTAAGCACCTTTGCTGAAACACTTTAAAGTTATTGACTTATTTTCATTATTTTAAAGTCAAGATGTTGAAAAAACCACTATTATAAAGGGATTTGCACTTAACAATTGACCATGCCCCTTACATTTCTGTCCAGACCACATAGCTTGTCATGTGTCAAACTGTCAATGCAGCAGCTGACATTTTAGGCTTGAAATCCAATTTTTGTCCCTCTTTTATCGTCCCAACAAATAGATACTAAAAAAAAAATCCCAGTGTTCATATAAAACTATCGGAGAAGAGAAGCCCTCAAATATATTTTGAAAGGCAGGTATCAAAAGACAGAAGACGTGTGGCAGTGGTTCGATTGGTGTGAGGCTGAGTTACAGGGACTGGTTTCATTTCTTCACTGAGGAGAAGGGCATGACATCAAGCATTTGGCCATCTGGGGAAGATGTGATTAGGAGACCATGCTCAGGTTCACATCCCAAAAGGATTTTCATCCATGTGACACTGAGCTCAGCACCAGGACTCTGGCAATACCCTTGATTGGTATAATGGAGCCATCACCTTCAAACACACAAAAATTTGGGGCTTGGGTCACATGCACCAAGGGCACTGTGAGACTCCATGGGGGGTCTTCAGTTTCCATACAGGGCTGGAAGTATTCAACAGAACCTATGGGAGGAACATCTGTTTCCTTTCGGAGAAGCAGCATGAGAGTGGTGTTGAACTGTGGTGTCCATCATTACTGGATAAAAGCCCATCCCTTGGGATCAGACTGAGATAGATTCCTACACTGATATGCTTAAAAATGGCTATTTTATCTGAGATAATCTAGAGCCTCTGAGACATTCCCAGTTCTGTTCTAGAGAGATATTTAAGAATATTCTGCATTCAGTTGCCTTCCCTTGGCCTCCAGCTAATGTCATTTTCTGGGTACTGGAAATGAGCCAGAGCTGTGGATCCTTGTTGTCTGACTGATCACAAATGCCAAACTACAACCTGCTATGGAGCATAAAGCAAAAGTGAGGAGTCTAGTGGAAGAAAAGATTTATAGGAACAGCATCAAGTCAAACTGGATTAAAAATCTGGTTTAATTTCCAGTGAAATTTGGTCTATTAACATGGTATTTTGTCTGTGTCAAATTGTGTATTCCAAGAAAAAGCATTCCTCTAAACCACCACTGTTCGTTTTATCTGCAGCTCCTGTAATGTGAGATTTAGCCCTTGCATCTTTTAGCACAGATCCTTTTTCCTCTTCTTCTCTCCTTCTGGATAAAGTGAGGGCAGCTCATCCTCTTTGCATTCTGCACAGTAAGAAATACTTCATGCTTTTTTTTAACTGATTGATGTAAGGTTTTTTTACAGCACCACTGCATCTGTGAATGGGTCACAGTCTACAGACCAGATTGTTAAGACATCTGATGTGCAGTGTTGTCAAATAATCGAAGTTGCAGTAATGACTCTGCACTCTTTACTTACAGAAAAATTTCAGAAAGTCCTCTTGGATTTAAAAAACCCCAACAACTGGATGGTTCAAAGCAACGGTCTGAGACCTTTGTCTGATTTTCTCCAGGTCAGACAGTGATTAAACACTATGTGGAAAAGATCTGTCTTTCATTCTAGCTGTAATACTTCATGCTTTTAGCTGGACAAGTCCTGAGTCAAGTGCCCTGTGTCACAAGCACAACTGTGACCACCTCAGGTGCAAAATGATAGAGGTCACTCTGGAGTTTATGCCAAAAATCCAGAGATCCTACTTAATGTGAGAGAACTGAGCCATATGTGTGGTTGCAGAGGAGCTGCATTTTCAGGACACCCTTCATTACCCATAATGGAAAACCCACTGAACTGTTACCTGGACCTGGAATGTACTGGCAGTGTTGTTGTGGGGTGCAGGTCATGTGCAGCCATGCACCTCTGCCTTACACAGCTGCAAATCTTTGACCAGGCTAAAAGGTCCACTGGGAATGGCACCATGCAGCTTTTCTTCTGAATGTCTCACTCCAAGTGAGAACTGAGACCCTTGCAGAAAGTGCTCATGTTCTCACGTGAGTGTGTGATGAGTTTGAGAAGGCACAGGCAAAGAAGGTACAGTCCCAGCTGGAAATTGTTTTTTCAATTGGCAATCCCACATGGCTGAAGTGCTACATGGGCTGGAAGTATTGGCATTTTTTAAAGTATGGGCTTTGCAATGTAGAGTCAAAAATAGAAGAAAATCCAACTATCAGAACTCCCAAATGGGTTGAAGTCTTGCATAAAGAGTAAAGATTCTCTTTTCAGATCATTGTAAGAATCTGTCTGGCTGCCAAATTATTATCAATTTCCTACCTAGTAACTCTGTATTAGAGATTACAGAGGCTTTTTCTGGACAGTGCTGCCTTCATATTTCTCCACTTTCAGCTATGCCACCTTTGGAGGGCCTAATATATTTGATGTGAGTGCCTATGAGAAAACGGAATTTGGTCAGGTGGAAGAAAGGGTGGGTGGGCTCTTTGACTGTTTTTTTCTGCTTGTTTGTTTTTACCGTCTCCTACAGTCTTTTGATCTTTATTGATTTCAAATGGGAAGGTAGAAAATATCCCAACAGTGTTCAATCACGGCAGAAGTCACAAGTGTGAGTTCAGAAATTATGCTCATTTGCATTCTTTGGAGATTTCTGAAGATTTACTCAGAGGGTATAACTCACTCCTCTCCTTTCTAAAGAAACAGGAAGGGTTTGTGGGGGAGATCAGTGCATGTCCATATGAGACATCCTAAATCTTGTGTACCCCTGAGATTTTGTCATGTTTGGAAGTAGACTCCTAGATCTTTTGTCCCTCTGGACGCAGCACTCTTGGTGACATGTAAAAAGGTGTCTTCCTAGAAATTTTTCTCCAGATGTTCAAGCAGTGATATGGGTGATTGCTACTCTTACCTTAGGCTCTTTCTATAATGTAAATTCACTTCTTAACAGAGTTTGCTGGAGGCTGGGTACTTGAATACTCAATTACAGACTGGCTTTCAAAAGTCCTGCACTTTTATTTTGCAAAATTTAGCAGAAACCAATGTCGGAATCGTAAGGTTTACCTTCAAATGGCTTCATGAAAGTTTTTTAATGTCCTCTGGAGAATGCCCTGTCAGAAGCATTTCTGCAACTCATTTGATTTGTGGATTTTTTCAGCTGGGGCTGCTGGGTGATGTGGTTTGGCTCCGTGCTCTCCCTGATTTGCTGCACTGCATGGCTCGCTGTGTTCTGTAGCCTGTGTGTCTCAACTCAATTAGCAGCTTGCTGCCAGCCCGAGATAAGCCCATGGATAGGCATTCTGGTCATGGCAGATAAAAGCCCCAAACAATAGTTCAGTCTGACATCCTTCACTTAATATAAAAATAGAATTTAAAACCACTAATTAAGAAACCCAGAATATTTTGTTGCAATGGTCAGAAGCTTTTCCATCCTTACTCAATCTGCAGGGGAATAGGAGACATCTAAACCCTTGGGAGCTAATGCTGTCATTGCCTCTCCTTTGCTTCTGTCAGCTGTCCCTCAGTCAGTCACCCATGAGAGAAGATGCCTTGGTCTCTCCCAGTAACTTATACGTGCCAGGAATTTTGCAGCACTTTTAACATTTGTCCCATGAAGGAAATAGGATATTGGTATGTGACTCTCGTCTTCTAAAGTGAGAAAAAACAGGCAGGAAAAATCTAGTGCTCTGGGCTATTTTTCAGTCTCATACCAGCAAACCTGGGAAATGTGTCAGGCCATTCTTCTGAAATGTCCCAGTGAGCAGAAAATCTGGGTTGATGGTGTCTGTGCTGTCTGACATTGCTGACCCAAAATCTACCACCATGCCAGACTCCCTGAGAAAGATGGCAGGTCAACAAGAGTGGTCAGCAGGGCTCAGAAGAAAAAGGTTTTTAGGACTGGACCTGAAAAAAAAAGCAGGACAAGGGAGTGTTAACCTGTCTCTCGGCTTGTACATGGAGGAGAGGAAAGAGGAACCATCTGATATAAAAACTGTTCTTTTTCACCCTAAAGGCTCTGCTGTGAAACAGAGCTTTCCTCTCCCAGATCTTCAAAGCTTTCCAGACTTAGGGAAGTAGCAGTGAAGCGCATTCAGAGGCGTTCCTGCCAATGAGAGCCCAAGGTCATCAAAAACATGGCATGAGTAAAGGTTTGGGCTTTTCTACCTCAGCTTCCTACTGTGTGAGGGATAATGTCTTTCACTGCTGCCACCCATGGACAAGTGTCATTCTGGGCTGCCTCACCACCTGCCAGGTCAGCTTGTGTGCCAGTGAGACTAGGGCTCTTGTGGTGATCTTTCCTTACTTCCTAGGGTTTCCCTCAGCATCATGTGGAGGACTTTTTTCTGCCTCTGCCGTCACAGCAGAGCAAGAGTGCAAAACAGCTTTCTGAGCGTGGCATTTCTACCCTGTCCTTGCTGTATAATGGCAGTGGGACAGGGACTTCTGCATGGAGCTGTGTGTGGGCACTCAGTGGAATCTGTGGATGCAAAGAGAGAGGAACCTTAGGACATCCCTTCTGCAGGACTTGCTGCTTTTTATCTTCTCTTCCAGGACCTCCACTAAGTTTCTCCATGCTTTTCCCTGCACCCTCTGCCCTTTTGTAGCCTCACAAAATGTTTGGATTTTTCCTGTCACCCTTAACTTATCTCTGGCCTGTTGCTTGGAAGTGCAGAGATTCAAGAATCTAAATATTAAACAGTGAATATTCCCGAGTCTGTGGAAATCAGGCATGCATTCCCTTCTCTCTGAAGAGCTGTTCTCAAATATTTGGTAATGTCATTTTTTTCAGTGTTAAAAACCCTGACTCAAGCTTCTCATTAGCAACCATAAAACGATCAGTGCAAGATACTGCAGATGTTCTGTGAAAAATGAAGTTTGGAAGAAGAGAAAAAGATGGTGGGTAGGAATATAGAGCAACTGAAAGAACTGTGAGAAAAGATGCATTTTTAATTCTTATGGGTAAAAGCCAATAGCTGAAGAAAATAAGATTGTTCCAATATGAAATTTGGGAAACTGTGTGGGAATCATGGTTTAGAACCATATTGCTTTGGATACCCTAAACCAAAAATTTAACAGAACACTGCCAGATTTTCCTTACATATCACAATCTTAGAGAATTCCATTAGCATTTACCAGGTGGCAGAGCATAATGAAACCAGAGCACAAGCTTTAAGGGAAGAAAATAAAGTACCAAGTGAAGCAAAGCAGAAAAATCTAAGATTCTTAAGAAAATTTGGAGACAGAAAAGTTCCAGTGTCTTTCAAGAAGTGGCATTGAAGATGAGAGAGCAAACAGAAACCTGTGCACTGTTGGAGTGGGGGGATCATTTACCAGTAACTGTGCAAGAGGCTTTGCTGACCAGAGCCTGGGTTATAATTTTGTAACCAGGATCCTTGACCACATGTAGATGTGATACCTAAATTTACAGCAAGGGATTTCAGAAAAACCTGGTCCTGTAGGACTTCTGTGGCTGGCTGGCTGGCTAATTTTTTCAATAGTAAAAATGCATAAACATTATTAAGAGGTGGTGTTTGTAATTATATCCAAACCAGGGGTGAACATAAGGGGTGGCATTCAGCTAATTTACACAGTAAACATCTCCACAGGAGCTCGTCACCAGTCTGTCCTCACAGTTAAAGAGAAGAAATGGCCTCTGTACCTGCTCCTGTCCAACTTGAGCTATTTGCTTTAAATCAACCTGAGCTGTACACTAGAAGCACACATTCCTCTCTATTAACTAAACTAACTGAGACTTAACACTTTGTCCCACAGCACAAAAATTTGTCAAAATGATACCAGATGCAAATGTTTGGCCGGCCTGTGACGTATCTAGTGCTAAAAACAGCTTCATAGGGAAGCTGCTTAGAAATAGATTACAGGCAAATTACTACAGGATCTGGTCCTACAATTTTGAAGGAAGGGATGGCAAACAGGAAGTATGATGAGAAGATGTATATATAAAACACATAAATGTTCTCAGCTAGATCTGCATTCTGTTGGCTTCAAATGAAATGAGATATAGAAGAAAAACTCAAAAGAATGGGAAATATTAAAATAAGTAAAAATTTACAAAACAAAACAGTCTGTGATGTTCATACAAGAAACATTATATTCATGATCATGCAGAGTCATAAATTATTAATTTTCTGGGAAAGATTTTTTTTTTAATACTCTTCTTAATACACCAAAATAGTGCAATTAGAAAATATGAGTATTAAACATGCAATTTCTAAAACTAAGAAAATATATTGAGCTGAATAATATATTATTTGTGACACTGACAAAAGAGCACTCTCTTTTGGTGGTCTGGAACTTACGCATACAACAAACTAATCAGATTTTTAAGGCATAATGCTGCAAATAGGAACCATGTAACGTGCTGTGAAAAATTATGTAAAATAGTGGCAAGGATGATTCTAAAAAGCTGAAGAACACATTCAGATCCTCATTTGGCATATGTGATATGCATTCTTGAAGTCTGGACTGCCACCTGCTGAAAGCCTGTTTAATAGGAAGCTTTGACTTAATAGGACTCAATTTTCATTTTAAACCTTGATTTTCACCCAGTTTCTTTCTTCTAACCCTTAGTGCTCTATGTCCCACGAATCATTGTTAACTGTGAGTAAATTTCCGATTCCCTCCCCTTCTGTCCCTTGATTCCCCCGGTCAGTGGCAGCCTTCCTCCTGCTCATCCTCTGTGATTTCAGCAGTTTCTCACCCTGTGATTTGCCTGTTATGATTTTACAGCCAGACTCGGCCACTCAGCCCACACTGCTGCCTCTGCAAGATGAAATTAGGCAGCGTAGACTCAGGTATTGTCCTGTTGCCAACTGTCTTTATGTTTGCATGGCCACGATATGGCCATAGGTGTGCCCACAATAAGGGCGGAAGCAAGGGGAAGATGAACCTTGTTATAATCTTTGCTGAGCAAGGGGGACTGATGTGAGAAGGATGGCAACTGAGTAACAGGTTTCATAGAAAGAGGATGCAAGGAGACTTGCAGGCTTCAAAACCACCAAGATCCAGACCAGAAGAGGCTGGGTCGCGTAGCATCAATGCAGATTAAAATCGATGTTGTGCTCTGAGCCGCAGCCATAATTATTGCAGATGCTGAGGAGGGCTGCTGACATGTGAGCTGATTAACTTGTGGGTGCTTGCAGTTGGTGTTTATCCCTTGGAAATGTTGCAGCAGGAGGAAAGCTGACCCTTCCAAGATGCATTGTGGTTATGGGTACAAATGCAGGCTTTCCATCCCTTCACACCCCGGTGTCCTACAGGAAAGAGCAGGAGTGTGGCTCTGTGGGCTCTGTGGTTTTGGGAACTGCAGTTGCCACTCAGCAATGGCACCTCCGAGGTGCTTTCATGCACTTCCTGCAATGGGGGGTTCAGGCCACAATCTCTTCTTGGATTTGCCCTCAAGATTTATTCATGACAGCTTGTGATCTTCAGTATGACCCTCTCATCCGATTTATAGTGGGGTTTTTGTCCTACATGATCTGTTGTTCTCATGCGTGGGCTCTCACTTGGAGCTGGAACTTGCAGTGTGGGCTGTGCCGTACGGTGGGATTGAACAAGCAGCACCCCCAAAAGCACTAAGCAGTTGCCCCTCGGTGTCAACATCTGGGATTTTTATTGACCAAAGCCTTTCATCACTGAGAGCTCCCTTTTCTCCTATCACACACGTGGGTGCGATCACCTGAACATATCCTGCATTTGGTCTGTTTCATGGGGAAGGAAAACCAGGGAGCTGTATCCTCTCGCTCTGTGGAGCACCGGTACCCTCTAGTGGTAAAACCGCAGGCATTTTTTAGGCAGAAAAGATGACGATTTCACTACTAACTTATCTTCTGTCTTCCTTTTGGACTAAAGTCTGTGCATCATCTTTAATTGACAGTGTTGTTTTGTTAAATTATATCATAAATTCATGCCTGCAGTTTAAGTAGCCTATGATGTAATGCAATGATGTCATTTCCTTGGACTGCTTTCAGTGTGTTTCACCTTTCATTAAATCATTAAAATGATACTTGTGAGCTGATAGGTGACCGAATTTTCACATGGTGTAAAGAAGTGGCTGTAATGGAAAGTGCCAAGCAGCAGCTGCTCACGGCTCTAAATGCAGTGTTAGTGGTGGTACCACTGTGAAGGCTGTACTGTGGCAGAGCATAGATGGCTTAGACTTAATCGAATGAATCATGTTGTCTTTGTTTAGTTTTCACCAGTTTGCTCTTGGGGGTTCAGGACAGCTGGATCATGGGTCTTGTGAAGACAGGGAGCTGCTTTATAACTGCAAGGTGGGGACAAGGTGTGGTGTGACAGAGCAAGCTCAAGGGCATGGCAGGAGCACTGCAAAATTGCTAAATGAACTGCCAGATGTCTTGAGCAGCAAGAGGGTGGCTGTAGGTAGATGGCAAAAGACACATTTTGGTCTGTTTCCTCCCAACTACATAACCCATGCTCTAGAGCAAGGCTGGGGAGTGGGAAAAGGTGAAAGTTGCCAAAGAAATACAAAATTGTTTAGCATGAGCAAAGACATTTACTTCTGTTCCAACCTTGCTTGAAATGGCTGATGTGAAATTTTCCTTGCATAAGAGCAGTGAATTTCAGAAAAGCCACAGCAAAATGATCCTTCAGGTTTGCTGTGAAGTGTTTCACTGTTGTCTTTTCCTTCCATGGAGGGTGCTAGTGGGTAGTGCTTGGAGGAAATTCCCCCCAGAAGGCAGCAGGAGCTATCTGGAGAGCTCACCTCTGTCCTTTCAATCCAGCTGCAAATAAGTTGCACATTCTCAGAATACCATTGTTTAGCCCTGGCATTTCTCAGACATGAAGGAAATGAAAACCCAAGGCAGGTTAGAGGACAAGTGTTGCTGGGCTGAGCTGAGTCCGTGGTCACTGCCTCCATTCTGCAGGCTCTGGCTCTGCTCATTTCACTCAGTGAAACAAAGTGGAGTTTTACTCAGCAAGAAATGAAATCACACTACAGGAACCAGATTGAAATTCAAAACAGGTAGTACACATAAACACAGCTTGATTCTTCACAAGCTTTTTTCCCTGGATGATTTCAGTACCTAATGCCTATCATTTCTTTGATGTACCCTAGCTATGAAAGCAGGGGATCCAGAGCTTTTACAAAGACATCCTTGTAATTTATTCATTAAACTCAAAATATTTCCATGGCCACCTGCCCCTCTGTTCCTGTGGTTCAGGTTTTGGAAACAGATTAAAATGCCCATGATCTGGGTACATGAAGTACCAGAATATGAGCTTGCCCCACTTTGCTTCACAGTAATCACTTTTATAAAAGAATTTGAATAGCTTGAACCTGGGAATAGTTTTGCAAAGCAGATCAATTAGAATGAACTGGATTTTCCAGCAGTGGGAGTTAAATTTTTAGTCAAATCTCTGTGTTCTGGAGCTTTACAGACAGAAAATAACACAGGGGCAGTGATTTATCACACATTGTGTTTACTGGAGATCAGAAATTTACCCTCTCTTGTTACTCTTTCAAACCTTTTCGTCTTTTCATCTGCATAGAAATGAGTGCAAAAAGAGAAGAAAAAATAAGAGAAATGCAATGCAGTTTTCAAGGGAGGATTTGTCCTGGTGCTGCATTATAGTGAAACGTTTACTGCTTCCCAGGCCTCGGGATGTGCCAAGCAGATCCATTGCACTGTAACTGCAGTGCCATGCTGGGCAGCACACGGCTTGGAATAGACCTCCCTCCTGAGCAGTGCAATCCTCTGCCGTATCATTCAATCCCTTCCCAAAATGCACTATCACCCATTTCATTCTTGAAGAATGTGAGTTAATTAAAGCACGTCTGGCCCAGGAACATTCTGACTCAGGATGTTGCCATGACTGCCAGTTCCCCCTGCTCCATCTTGGTTGAGAACCCTTGATCTCCATAAAAGCCCACCTCACTGCTTGCCAATGGGAAGCGGCTGTCCCATGGAGGTCTCTGCTCAGGATTTTATGGGCAATGTCTCCAGTGCCAATACAGAGAGGAGTAACAATGCTGTGGTTTTTTTTCTTTTATTTCATTCCAGGTTTCTGATTGTCTTGGGGTGTTTGATCTTAGCCGTCCTGACAACTTTCAAGGAGTATGAGACGGTTTCTGGAGACTGGCTGCTCTTGCTGGTAAGTAAACTGTGGCATCCCCTTGGTAAGGCCCTGTGATTGAAATCAGCCCCATCATCAGGGACAGAAACTTACTCCCAGCTCTGCATGCAATGAGGTTTCTGCTGTTGGTCCTGAAGCAGTGACTGTACACTTATATATTGGAGAGTTCCCAGTCCATTGTCAACACCAACCGAGTAAAAAGAAAGTGAGGTTCCTGAGCAAAAAGAAAATGAGAGGAAAAATCCTAGCCTGAGGCTTTTAAATAATGGCTTTCAGCATTTGTCTAATAGTCCTTCCATCAGATTATCAGTGCATTTCCTTCTGACCATGCCAGACCTAAGCACACTTGAAAACTACTTTTTGGGGGAATCTTTCGACACTTTTGATTCATTCTATAGTATTCTACTAATCCTAGTATTACTTTCAAGGGAGGTCATCAGAGTTGGACTCATGCTTGTGTCCAATAGCAATATAACTGAAATTGCTGCAGGCAGCGCCTTTGACTGAAAATGTGTTCACAGCAAATACATTCCAGATTGCTTGTTCTATAAATTCTGAAGTTCATGCTCAAGACTTTATTTTGGTAAGGCCTCCCATTTAGCAAAAGAATTTAAAAATAGAAAAAAACCCTCACTAAATATAAAATGGCAAATCCAACATTTTATGAAAATGACCCTAAAAATGAACTTCCTTTTCTCCCATAGCTATCATAAAATACAGGGCACAATGTCTCTCTTAACCTGGCCCCATTTAAAGCATCCCTAGGGAAACTGTACAGCAAAATTAGTTCCAGGATCTCAATTTCCATTTCCCCTTGTACCCCCAGAGACATATAGAGCCGAGCAAGAGCTAAGTACCAAAAGGAATGAAAGGTGAATTCCCCTTGCATGTTCCTTCTCAAAAAGTGCCTGTATGAAAACACCCTCATCCCTCAGGGAATGTGAAACTCGCTTTTGGTCTCTGTTACCCTGCTTAGACCCATCTTTCACATTTGAAGAAGCCTGAGGTTATTTTTCCTTCTCCTGTGCCTGTTTTTATGTGACTCTCAGCAGTTTTCAGAAGCACCTGTGAGCATGAGGAAAAGTCCCCTTTTCCCTCTTGCCATCAATTCACAGAGAGGAAAAGTAACCACGTGCCCCAGGCTGCCCTTGGCCCATCACTGCTGATCACCTCAGAGAAGCTCTCTGCTCCCCATTCTCTCCCCATGCTTAGAAAGGTTCTGGAGCAAGGTGGAAAATCCCATTATTTCATCCACCAGAAATTTAAGGGAACAATATATGCCTTAAATTTGTCTTATATATGTCTTTATCATTGCCTTAAACTTACGACCATGTGAATATCCTGTATCCTGCCCCTGTCTCGACAGATATGGCTGCATGAATGAGCTGCTGGTGGGTGACCCTGGGGGTGGGTACAGAGTGCCCTGGGGACTTTGCAGTCACCACTCATGTAAGTCTGCTCATTTTGTGTGGAGCAGGAGGTCTTTCTGTGAAGTAACTGCCCTTCCATTAAGGCAGGGTAAGCACTTCACATTTACCCAACAGCAGGGGCAAATCCTTCCTGCTGAGTACTTAGCGGGCTGGAAAACTCTGCCCCCCTTTGCCTTGCCTCTTTCATCAATCTCGATTCTCCCCCACTTTTTCCTCTCTCTCACACACTTATCCTAACACTTGCACCTCATTTGTTTCCTTCAGCTGTATCCTTGTGTCCAGAACTACTGCAAAACTTGTGAAACTAACAGTGTAGTTTGTGTCTTGATACAGGAAACTTTTGCCATTTTCATCTTTGGAGCAGAGTTTGCCTTAAGAATCTGGGCTGCTGGCTGTTGCTGTCGCTACAAAGGATGGAGGGGGAGACTCAAATTTGCCCGGAAGCCTTTGTGCATGCTGGGTAGGCACATGCTCTCTATTACAGTTTTCCCCATTATGTCCTTTTCCTTCTAAGCCAGTTTGGGGGATGTCAAAGAACTGGTGACTGGCAGCACACAGAGCACTGAAATCAGATCTGCCCTGTATGCCAGGACCTGTGTCCTGCTTGGAGTACTTATTTGAAGTAGCCAGCAATACCAACCAATTTGAGAGACACTTGGCTACCTAGTTAGTGAGAAAAAAATCAGTCCTTCTACTCTTCAAATACATTTTCCTTGTCCTGAGTCCCACTGCACTTTTCTTAAGTTCATTCCCAGGAACACTCTCTCTGCCTTCAGTTTCAAACCACTGGAGATCCCAACTCTATACCATCTTCCCCAACCCTCTTTCATATTTATGTTGTGTTTTACAATTTTATTGTTGGTCTGCATTTGCAAACAAGTATCTTTGTAATTTCACCCATGTTGTCTTTCAAGCTTGGAAGGCACTGCCTATAATTATCCACAAAATTACTCATTATTCATGTTTGAATACCCTCCTGCAACTCCTCATTATATCCACAAACCAACCAGCCAACATGTAGGAGCTCGCTCTGCCCGGAGCACCTGTCACCCCCGTTCGTTCACTGATTTTAGGATACCCTCACTTGTTTTGATGCTCTTCAGGCCAAGCACTGGGATTTTGTTCTCTATTTGTACAGCACATAGCACTCTGGAGAGCCGTGGTGCTGCATGAATACAAGCCTCTCTTTCCTCTCTCTCTTTTGTTCAACTCATGGGTCTAAATGATAGACAAAATTGTAACAGATTTTCTTTGTGCATCTGTGCTATTCTCAATTTAGTAATGCTCCTTTGGGTGCTACTGTTGCACAGATACTTCTTATGCTTCTAGTAGGTTTGTGAAGGCAGAGTGTGAGCAAGTGGGATTGATACTGTCTCATACCTTCTCAGTAGAAGTGTCATCTCACTTCTGAGAATGAATCCTCCTTGATATCTGGGTAAAGAACACAAGATATCCTGGATTTATTAATATCATCTCTCATTTGTCACTGGTACAAGTTTGTTTTGAGAATGATTGGAAGTGAATAAATCTGAAATCCACTCTTTTTGGCTGGAAAGAGAATATAAAGACAACTCAAAGACTGAGTACCCAGAAAATGTTTGAAGCTGTTTGGTACCACTTTCTTGTGGAGATCAAAAAGCAGGGGGAAACAAGGAAAAGAAAGAAAACAAAAAGAAGTTATGTAATTTGCATTTCAAACATCTTCAGTTATCAGCAAGTCGTTCCTGTGAGCATTTACAAAAAATAATAGTAGTACTGGCTTTGAGATTTTAGTGTGAAAACTCAGCCAAAGAATAAAATGGTAAGTCTACCATCAAACCTGAATTTCTTATCTGCTGACCTGTTTGCTGTGGTGTTCCAGTGGTACAGATGAAGGCTGGTTTTCTGTCAGCAGTAGGACACTGCTTCTGTGCATCTCTAAGCGAGCTCAGTATCTCAAGTCCAGTGCATCGATCTGTAAACAGATCCCAAGGCTCTCTGGGGGGTTCTGTGCCTGATACAGACTGTGGCAGGTGCAGATATCTGATTAACTGGCAAGAGAAGGCATTTTCAGGCAGCTTCTAAGTCTGCCTAGGGAAATTTGCAGCACAACCAGATGGGATTAAGAAGCAGGTGATGGGGCCACTTTTGTTGGCAGGCTTTGTTCTTTTCGCCTTGCAGATATCTTTGTGCTGATTGCTTCAGTGCCAGTGGTTGCTGTTGGGAACCAGGGCAATGTTCTGGCAACGTCTCTCAGAAGCCTCCGCTTCCTTCAGATCCTACGGATGCTCCGAATGGACAGGCGGGGCGGCACGTGGAAGCTTTTAGGATCAGCTATTTGTGCACATAGCAAAGTAAGTGAGGAGCTTGCAGGGCTCAGCTGGGGCTTGGGGAGAAAGAGTGAAAGGAAAGAGAGGGGATGCACAGGTACAGCAGTGCCTTGGGGTTATGTTTAGCAGCTCAAAATACAGTTTTGTTCTTTCAGCTTTGTTCTATTTTCCATTCTCTGAACCATTTCTGCCCCTTGTTTTACCTTTCTGTGCTCAATAGTCATGCTGGGAAATGAGAGCATGTTCATTCCCACACATTACAACAGGAATTTTGCCTTTACTCTGAATGGGAGTAGAGACATCCCTTTTATAGTGAGGGATGCTGAAATCCTTGACAAAAATGCCTGTGAAGTTGCAACACGTTTGTAGTGGCTTCTCAGACTTGTCTGATCAACAGATGGAGCAGGACTCTGAAGAGATGAAAAGAGGTTGATTAGCCTGAGAAATGTGCACAGAAATGTGGTTTCAGAGGGAGCTACTGGGGGTAAAATTTCTCTTTGGAAGCATAGGTCAGACAATACAGAGATTTTGCCCAGACAGGCAAAAATTTCTAAAGTAATCTTTTCTTGATCTAACTTGATGCTGTAGTCAGACACACCCTGTCTTGCACCAGACAGATACTTGTGTTCTTGAATTTTAACAAAACATTATTACAAGTTAATAACTATTTGCTTAAAAATCCTCTAGATGAGATTTCTCATCTGCACAGGATGTAGAAAAATTACGTATACTCCCCTACGTACTGCTTTTTCTTACCCATGAATGACATTCCTGACATTTTAGGGGGTTTTGAAAGTTAAAATGCCAGCTGGCACAGCATATTTAGACTTTGCATCTGTGTCGGGGCTGATGGGGATACCCAGCGTGCTTCATTTCTTACCAACTTCTGCTTCTTCCTCATATAAACTTGCTACAAGAGAGGTGGCAGATAAACACTTATGTCAAAAATGTTTCTCAGGAAACAGATCGTGGAAGAAGTCTGTGTACCAAAGACATTGTTTAGAAATTGTTAAAGGCTTCATTGTGTGGGATTTCATTCAGATATTACCTGTTTGGCTCCCCACCAGGCACGTTTTAGACCTCAGCTGGCTGAGGGAGATTAGAAGGGGTTGTGGGAACTTTGCTTTACTGGAGACAGTGACAAAACAATTTTGCTAACAATTTCCTGCTGTGATTGCACACCAGAAATTAGCTAAGAAAGTTTTTCACTTGTCTCAAGATTCAATCACAAAGTTCTCAGCTGCAATGGTTTTTTCTTTTTTTGTCCTAATACAGTTCTCATAAAATGAATTGGAATATTTATTTTTTTACCTACTTTGGAAGACCTTCAAAAGAATGTTTCTGCCTTGTTTCAGATATTGCTGGGATTTTGGGTGGCTGCATGTCCCACCTCAGTGGGATTAGACACACACTCCACTTCAGTCATTCTCTCTAAAACAGAGAAGTTCAGGGTGTGTTTGCACACAGATTATTTTCAAGGTCTGTTATTGCATGAATTCATGTTGGAAACATCATTCATGATGGGATCTGCTTTGATATGGCTGAAGAGATGGAAGTGCATCCTGCAGCCTTGGCTCTCTGGGGGTAGGGAGAGGGCAGAGCTGTTGATTTGCTTGCTGAGACTGACCAAGCCCAGAGGCAGAAGGAACAAGGAAGAGTCAAGGTCAGGGACAGAGCCCTCAGCCCCCTGTGCCCTGGGTGCAGCTAAGCCCCTAGCCCAGCTTTATGCAGAACCCTTACTGCAGATTCCTCCAGGCTGCTCTCAAGGACGACTCCATGTAAGGGCTAATTCTTGTAAATCTCTGCATTATTTCCCACTAAGTGCTGAGCTGGGCTGGTCATGGGTGTGACCAAAGCCAGCAGTGACAGCTCTGCTGTTACCCTCTGTGCTTCTCCCTCTTCCTGATGTTTACTCTGCCACTGTGGATATTGTGGATATCTTTTCAGCCCCTCCATGTTTATTTGTTTCTTTTGCAGGAACTCATCACTGCTTGGTACATCGGGTTCCTGACGCTCATCTTATCCTCATTTCTTGTTTATCTGGTTGAAAAAGATGTTCCCGAGAAAGATGCTAATGGGGTGGAGATGAAAGAGGAGTTTGAAACCTATGCAGATGCACTGTGGTGGGGGCTGGTAAGTGACTCCAAAAATACCTTATCCCCTTCTGAAAAACTTCATATCCAAGAGGAGATAAGGTTTTAGAGATCACAGTGCAAGTGCTGCTATATTGGGGTGAAAGGCACATTACTCATATTACCAAAGCAGGGGTGTCCCTACAACCAATTAACAGAACCTACAACCCTGTTGATTTTCAGGTTGATTTTCAGACAAAGGCCCTTAGGTGCTTAAACCTCCTTCAGAAATAAAGCTATGTTCCTGGTGTCTGGGAACCCTCTCTTTTAGAGGAGCGTCTCTTCAGGTATAACTGCAGTATGGGAGACTGAGCTCTCATGCCAGCCTGTGAGAGCTGTGCCCCTCAGAAAATGGCAGAACCAGAGCTGGCCAATGGACAGGTCTGTTGGGCTATCAAAGAGCACCAAACATTTGGGCAGTTGAGGTAGACACCCATGGAAGTTTGGTTCTTAAGGAGCCAGTGACTAAAGATGCCTCCGGGTTCAGATGCAGGAAGTAGAAAAATATTCCTGGAAGGGTTAACTCAACAATTCTCGTGTCTTACACACATTCCCTAAAGATCAGGAAATGCCATTGGTGGTAGGCTGCTGAACAAGAGGGACCTTTGATCCTTCTGTTTTTGTCTCTTCTGATGAAGAGAGGACTATGGGTTTGTACCACTACTCATTCAATCACAGAAAGTTCCTGCCATTCTAGAACTTATGATGCTTTGCTACTGACAGTCAAGGAAGTCTATGTCATGCTGTGACTAAAATTCAGCAGCATATTTTTTATTTAATGTAGTTCAGTCATAAATTTAAAATCCCCCCCCCCCCCCCCCCCATTATTAGTCAAAAGATACCAAACATCAGTTGTTTTCATATCCTTTTATATCCAAGCACATTGAGATAGTATCTCAGTGGTTAGAAAAAGTACACAGCTGGAGATTAACAATTGTGCCAGAAAACAGCAAGCTTTCACAAAGTCATCTTTGTTTTAAGAAGACCAGGACTTCAGGTAGAGCTAGTCCTGGCTTAGCCCTAAGGATTTGCAAGCTGTTAACTGGCACATGCCATTCCTAGCTGTGATGCTCGCTCGGGCAGCCCGGACAGGGCAGCATCGGAGGTCGGCCGGAGCCCCCAGAGGACGCGCGCCTCAGGGCGCGGCCCGTGCCCCACGCCGCCGAACCAGAAGGTGCAGAGGGGTGCGGTGAGCCCGAGGGGCAGGCAGAGAATAGCACAGCCAAGACAAAAGAGAAGAGGGAAGGCTTCTGTGTGTGGCTCCAGGTGGTTTATTCCAAAATGGACAACAACACACACTGGAGAGAAGCAGGGACAAAAGGCAGATTTTGGGGGCTGACAGGGGTTTTATAGTGGGAAAGGGGGGCGGAGAAAGCACAAAGGACCAATGGCAGGGAAGGACAGGGGAGGAGTAAAGGGTGCAACAACGAATGGGATTTAACAAAGGGCGGTACAACAAATTGACAACCTAGAGAACCAATGGGGCGTCGAGCAGGACAGAACTTTCTGGAACATATGCATATTAGCAAAGGTGGGGAATGACTCTTCAAGACTCTATACATAAAACAGGGAGGGGAGAACAGGGGCTGATAACAACAAAATATGTAAAACGTGGAAATTGGGGAATTATGGGTTCTCACCCTAACTTAAAAGGGGGGAATAGGGCTCATGCCCTGTGTGAGTGTGGGGGCAGCATCATGCTCAATGTCCTGGGTGGCCTCAGCCACATGCACCACCACAGAACTGTGCAGTGATGGTGGGCAGGAGACTCAGGAGTTGCTCTCTTGCAGCAAATGCATCCCAAAGAGACGGCTGTTTTGAGACTAAATCCATTCTCCATGCAATGCCTTGGGAATAGGATGCCACCAAAAAAATTTGTTGGCCCATCATCAAGATCCCATTTCACAAAGCTGGGCAAAAGCACCCATAGGTCTAAGTGAGTTTTGCAGCTTTCATGGTGACATTTACACAGGGCTGTTGGCTTTGTTTTTCTTACATCAAGTCGTGGTCCTTCTGCCCCCAGATCACCCTCGCTACGATTGGATATGGTGACAAGACCCCCAAAACATGGGAGGGACGGCTGATTGCAGCCACATTCTCTCTCATTGGAGTGTCTTTCTTTGCTCTTCCTGCAGTAAGTACCTTCCCCTCCTCTGTTAGACCCAGCCCAGCACTGTGCACTTGAAAAAAAGAAGGTAAAGTTAATAAAATCACCAGTAGAACGAAATCCCTTTCTAAGAAGTACTCCAGAGACTTGAGTGGGTCTGTATCAGTAAATGGAACTTGTTTCTTCCCAACTTTGCACAGAGCCTATTGGGAAAAATATACCACCCCAATACTCCTCAAATCTCTATGTGGGCACTTTCTGACAGTGCTAGTTGGCGCAGGACAAAATTAATCCAGCAAGTGAACAATCTAGGAAACCACAAGGCAGTTCATGAGACTGTACACTGGCATGTGGTAGTTGACTGGTATTGACAAGACATATTTTCAAGGTATTTAGGGCCCACTATTTTAATAATTAGAATTGGACCCATATTTCCTTTGTCTGCAGTCTTCAGATAAGAATGAGACAGGATCCGGCTGAGATGGGCTGAACAGCAACAGAAATTGTCCCAAGCCCAGAGTTTAGGATGTTTTTCCTTTAGATCCAGACTTGGGAAGATTTCCACAGAGGATGACAAGTCCTGCACACCCAAAACCAAAGTATTTTCTAGCACAGCTCTTGTGTCACACACGCCGAGTTTCACTCTACCTTGAGTGGAAAGTAACACAGCACCTGGCCACCTCCAGCTTGGAAAGGCAGTAGACATTCAAGAAGCCTGTCGAGGACCTTAGAATGATTTGGTGTGGCCTGTGGTCCTTGAGAGGATCATGACAACCTCCTGTCCCATGAGTGGAGCAGCAGAAAAGGCGTGGGAACTGCACAAGGATTCCATGTAGCCATCCCCATCTCCACCCACAGACCTGCTTCCTCATTAATATCTTATTTTTTCTGAGTAAGAAATATCTAAAATCTTGCATCACTCTGTGCTTTCAGGGCATTTTGGGGTCAGGGCTGGCACTGAAGGTCCAGGAACAACATCGTCAAAAACATTTTGAGAAAAGAAGAAAGCCAGCAGCTGAGCTCATTCAGGTTTGCAGCCGCTTTCCTCTTCCTTGAAAAAGTGTTGTGCATGAAGGCTGCTGCATCATGTTACCCAGGGCCACCACTCCTCCCCTGCCCAAATTCTCACTTCCCATTGCAGGTGGTGAGAAGCTGTGTTTGTCAGTTTTTTCACACCGAGCTAGATAATCCAGAGGCCCTTGCAGTTTTGAGGAATCTTTCAGCTCCCAGAATATCTTTCAGAAGATAAATGTCTTTTGAAGAAATGGTCTCATCTGCTAGCTTCTGGAAACCACCTGGCTTCTGCATCACTGCCACGAAATCACAGAAAACAAGCTTTCAAAAATGCATTCTTTACAAAATCCAGATTTTTTCAGTGTAACTCAGAAAATGCTTTTCTGTGCAAACAGACTTACGTTGTTACTGATATGAAAACAGCAATGTAACACAATAGACAGTGACAGTTTTAATCAAGGCAAATAACATAAATAATATGTATGGGTTTTAAAAACTAAAACATACCCTGTATCTTCTGTTATGTCACTGGATGATCCAAAAATTCCATGAGAAGTCCTTAGCTCACTTGGTCTCCAGTTATGGTCTTTGTTATGAATTCAGGATATTAAGCTTAAAATCATTAGTCTGTGTGCTGAAAAGTTTGGGAGTATTTACTTTTACTAGGTATGGAGCACATCCTGATGGCAGTGAAGTAAAAGGCAGCATTTTCACAGAGGGACGGAGAAAGTTTCTGTGATATCAAATGGAAGCATTGGTGCTCAGGATCAAACCAGTCCTCAGGAGAAACAGACTGAGTGGCATTAAAATTAATGACTGTTCTCATTAAAAACACACTTTAGAAAACAGAGGGGGCTGCAGGCATGAGTTGTGAATGGAATTCACCTTTTAAATAAAAGCATCTCCTCTCATCAGGTAGCTTATTTAGCTACAGTAGGTTTTAGGTATGTGCTTAGAGAAAATTTTTTGGAGAATTTTAATTTGAACTCAATGCTGAAGTAGAAAATTGCTGAGCAAGATTTCCTCTGATGATACATTAGGAGGCAAACTATCTTAAGCACTTCCAGAATTACTGGACAAGTCCAGCAGTGCTTGAAGCTCTTTTAGATGTACCAGACAGGACAATAAAACCAGTTAAGTCTAATGTAATGTCATGTTCTGTTGATGGTTCTCTCCATGTCCTATCTCCTTTAACAGCCCTCCCAAATCATAATCCAGGGTCAAGAGTTTTTCCATACAGTGACACTCATTTGGTATGGATGATTAGTAATTAATTTCCAGATAGTCACTCAGGTGCATCGTTACATTCTTTGAAACAGTCTGACTGCAGTCAGCTGGGAAATAACTTTACCTAACACTAATTATTGCTTCTTACTTGTAATTCAGGCTGCCTGGAGATACTATGCTACTAACCCCAACAGGATTGATTTAGTTGCTACTTGGAGGTTTTATGAATCAATTGTATCATTTCCATTTTTCAGGTAAGTGTATTTTCTACCTCTCTATCATCATTTTCTGCAGGACAGGGGGCATAGACTTTATATAAATGTCAGTGAGACTTTTGTAGGTAACACATAGTTTCCAGAAAACTCTTCTGGGGAAGAAGAATCTTTTTTGAGGTAGTGATTTAATTTCTGTCACTGCTTCTGAGTTCAGTGAAAGTCTTCCATACATAAAGACATTCAGATATAACGGATGCTCATATATTTATAGCTATTAGACTGTTCCTTACTCTCCTTGCCTGTCAAACAGGCCCCTTTCTCACATTTAGGTCTTAACATTTTAAAATGTCGTTTTGAAAAACCTATATAGCCGAATGAAAAGCCAAGACTTTAGCTACAGACTATCAGCTACTAAAATGGGCATTATGTATCCAAGTTAGTGCTTTAAACTTTTTTCTGGACTTGCTGTTCTGCCTCATTCTGAAAAAAGTGCCCTTAAACTTGTGTTCAGCTCAGAGGTCTCCACGTGTAGTTGTACTCACTGCACTGATACTGAAGCTCCAGCTGTTGCTCAAAACTGACTTGAAATGTTTCAGCCTGCTGCTTTCTCAAAGGGCAAATTACAAATACTCACCCTTTGTTTTATTCACGGTATCTTTTTAGAATTGAATTCACATACTTCAAAAAGGAAACCTCTACAAAAAACAAACAAAAAACCCCAACACCATAAGTGATTAATTAAGGCTCAGTACCTTTCTTTCCTTTTCTTTATCTCTTGTCTGTCTATTCCCACATTTTCCATTACAGAGTAATTTCATTAGGATTTCTTGACTGCAGGGTTTTTCAGAGAATAATTCTCAGACTCATAAGGAGTCTGGACTCATTACTGTGACTTCAAGCTTCCTCATTGTGTGTAGATTCTTCTGTGATTCAAATGCAACCTGTGATTTAATAGGTGTTTTGCAAATAAGGTCCTGGGGAAGAGGGCAGGGGAGATCACTTCTCACCAAAGGCTGGATTGCCAATCTAAGCAGCACAGATTGGTTTCAGGAATCTATATCACTTTTTTTTTTTTTTTTTTTTTTTTTCCTTTATGGCTAGTTGAAACTGTAGCTTTTATTCCACTTTTCTGTCAGTTATGGTCACAGAGCAAAAGATGAATAAGGTATTCACAGTAGATAAGCAATTTATATTTTAAAAATATGCTGAATTTATTATGTGATTCTTCTCTGTTTTCTTGTAATGCATCCTCTCTTCTACAAAAGGAAAGAGCAATTGGATGCTACTGCCAGGTATGTAGCTGCCATTATTATGCATATATATATATATGTTTTAATACAGCTATTGGAGGATGCAAGCTAAATAGTTCTTTATGGATTCATGTTAGCTAAAACATGCTACTAACACCACAGGTAATCATTAAAAGTTATTAACAAATCCATTTCCTAACTGCTTGCTTTTCTTTCTAGTTTAACAATACAGCTAACATGCTAATTGTACAAAGGCAGTGTTGCTTGCTGATTGTCTGTAAACAGCTTTATTGTTTGTTATGACTAATAATGGTCTAGATTTCTCCTGATCTGTACTGTAGAGCCAGGGTTTAGCATCCAGGCTGTTCGGGGGGGAGTTCAAGATTCTTGTTGCTGTTTTTGCTCCGCAGTCTTGTACAGAGCAATGTTGTGGTGTGGGTCGGTGTCAGTTCAACATGTGCAGATATTTCTTGACAATAAAGACAAAGATGGGTGTCTGAGATGGAACAGCAGGATAGTCAATCTCTGGCAGTACTGTAAAAGCTACATTAGGTTTGAGCCCCTGGTCCCTCACCTGCTGAAAAAAATGGGAAAGCTCCATATCACACTGTGGAATTTACAAGCAAAGAGAGTGAAGGGATCATCAATCCTAATACTAGTCAGTCACTGAAGACTACAGCAGAGCAGCTGCTGTCAGTCAACGTGCATGCTCTCAAATAGAAATTATTTATTTACAACTCTCCTCAGCTGAGTGGAGGAGTCAAATGCACTTATAATAATTTTAAGTGAAAGCTTAATGTTAAACTCCTATCAATGGGTCACTCACAATGAAATTCAATAGTAATTAAAGGATAAATAGTTCCACAGACTCATGCTGAAGCTACTTCCATTTGCATTCCCATCTACAGTGCAGAGAAAAGGAACAAGAATTGTAGCAATATTTAAAAACAGTAAGCCAGAAGTCAGGTCTGAGTTCTAGTCCCTGGCCTGATGAATAATTATGTTTCTTGTTTTGTTTTTTAAACATTTCATGCAACATGTGACAACTCCAATAAAGGAAGGTGAACAAAAAAATAAAGATTAACACTTGCTCTTCTCCTATGTTTTTTTTGGATTCGTGCCTCATTCAGCAGAAAAGAAAAACCTATCCCAAGTTTTCTAACAATACAGGCAAATGCTGTAGTGACAAATTACTGGGAAAGGATGTCTTCCTCCTCCTGCCACCGAAAACATGAGCTCACCTGCCCTTCCTCAAAGACTGACTGGGTGGGAGGTACCCAATTTATGAACCCTCACAGACCTTAAGTTCTTTACAACCATGGCACTGCCCAGGCTAAGCAGTCATGAGCGAGCTCAATTGCATTAATGCAGATGTCTGGAGAATTTAGCCATCTCCAGTGTTGGTAACAGCTGAATTTTGGTCTTTAGTATGTAGGGGAGAGCTTAGGAGCTGAAATTCTTTTGAGTATGTAATTCCATACCTTGAGTCAAAATGTTCTGGCTGAGATGCAGCAGCAGATTAAAATTAGGTAAGAGAATGACTGCTGCAATTTACTGCTGGTCACAGCCCCCTTAGCTCCTGTACCTGCAGCAGTTCATGGAGTAGCGTCTGAGTTACTGCAGCTTTCAGGCCAATAGAAATCATTTTATGTCGACACACTGAATTAAAAATGGAAAAGTATGACTCAGCTCAAAATCTTTAAAACTATAATCCCAAGGCCCCTCATTCTAGCTGGATATATCCTAGTTTTATTTTCTTATATATGTAATAACCCTCAGCAAAATCATTAGTACACCTGCATGGGAGCCTTCCTGCTAGCAGGAATGTGTTTATGAAATGAAGCATTCAATTAAAGGGATTGGAAACCATCCAGGTAAACAGACATATAATGGTACTTGTGGGAACATCCATTGACTTCAGTACAAATGGGATTGAGCCATAAAATCTGGTTGTTTTGACAGTACCACCTCCCATCTCTCATAAAACTCTTATTTACAAACCATATAATTTAAAAACAAAAAATGAAAAGAAAATATTCTTTCTCCTACAGTGATTTAGTATAGAAATTATTACTCATATTCCACTGAAGTTTGTGGTTTGTATTGAAACAAATGAGCAATAAGGGAATGTGATTCTAATGGGAGAACAGCCCATAAGTGCCCTCAGTCTCCAGGTTCTTCCATCAGTTAAGTACTTAATGAGAAAGCTGCTGTAGTAATCAATGGCATTGTCTGATCTGTGGTTAACAAAGGAGAGAGAAGAATTGGTCCAAAACTTTCACAGAAGCTTTTAATAAACTAAAAATGAGGCCTGGTTGTGTCGAAATTTGGGGGTGGGAAGTGGTAGGGTTTCTACGGAGTAGTCTAAAATCTCTTTAGGAACTCCACCGTTCTAGGGTTGAACTTTGTGACAGATCCTTCTAGGATCTCTACTAGATAGGAGAGAAGCAGGAGCTGTCATCATGATGAAGTCACAGATACAGGTCCTTGTTTTTAGACCATTTGGGAAAGTGAGTGGAAAAGTCCATTTCAGAAGTTGGATCCCAAGGCAAGGCTGCAGGGAAGGACTTTTCATAGTGGAGAATCAAGTAAATTTTTGCAACAGCCCTAGGCTTTATTGAAGCTCCCTTTCAACTAAAACTGTGAAGATGAGAGATATGATGAAGAGGATATTGGTGTGCCCTGGAATTCAACTCTGTCCTGTAAACAGTGAAGGAAAGTGGTAGCTATGATGCTGCTCTTTGAGAACAGCATCTTCCCTTTAGGCCCTGTATAGTCCCCCCAAACCAGGAGGAGCTGGAGCTGTGCTCTCTGTGGCTCATTGATTGTGAGTTTACTGACTTCATGCCAGAGGTGCCACTAGCTTTTTCTTCCTTAATCAATGCCTAGCCCACACAGCCCCATGAAATCTCAGATGGCAATTGCTTTTCTCTGCCTATTGCAAAGCCTTTTAATCAGTTCAGCTCTCAAGAAGGGAGATTTATGAGGAAGAGATACTAGTGCTCAATTCTGCTGGAGTGCAGAGAATCATTCAGCAAACATTTGTGAGCCTGACCTACATTTAGGGTGGGCGTTTGCTTGCTGGACATCTTGTTTATTCTAGACCAAAGTTTTATCTCTATGTTTGGGGAATGAATATTGGGGCCTGATTTTTTAGGGCTGCTGTTAGCAGCTGTTCCACTGATTTTGACCAGTGTTGAAACTTGTATGTACAGGCATTTAATGAAGAATTTTGAACTTTCTCCTAGGGTCTTGTTCCTAATCCTCATTGTCCAACTGCAGAACTAGACATCAGGATATATATTCCTAGACCTATTATTATGTGATTGCAGTAAAGTAATTTATCCCTGTTTCCTTATCTCTACAAGATAAATAGTATTTCTGTGCCATTTGAAAGTTGGTTTGATTTTTTTAAGTGGCATGATCAGTACCTGTCCTTCCTATTACGTGAGTATGGAAGAATTCATGAAATATGGTGCATTTTTGTATTGCAAGTGCTAACAACAAAATGAAAATAAAACCATACTTTGCAAGGTGTAAAATTTCACTGCCAGCATTTCATCCTAATACATCTGCCCAAAACAGGAAGGAAAAAAGCCACTCTGATCTGCACACTACATTAACTACAAATGAAAGGCTGTTCCCATTCTTTTTCATAGAGCTTTTCATGGGTAATCATTAATGTCTCATCTTAATAACTTTTCTTCACTTTACAGTAATGTCATGTTTAGTAGGGAGTCATTCTTTGGATCAAGCCTCACAAGAAAACTTAGGTATATACATTCAAGTAACAGTTGAGCCTTATTCTTTTCATATTTCTTGCATGCCATTCTCTGCCTGCACTTTCTGTTTTTACTACAGTAGTTCACCTAACCACCGTCAAAAATAAGGGACAATAAGACTGAAAAGTTATTAAGCATAAAAAGAAAGTTGCATGACCTTGCAAATAATTAGTTGTTCTGCTGTTCAGAAAACATGGGATATTATCCTGGCTCTCCCAATTATCTGCTTAGAAACAGGTGCTTTTCTCTGCTTCCATAGAATGGAAAGGAAATTAGCCTAGTCTCTAATCATTTTGAAATTTACTGTGAGAAAAATACACTGTGAGAGCTGAACGCTGTTGCTTATGCAGTCCCTACCCTGCCAACACAATTCATGCAAATTACTTTGAATTTGAGTTCAGTGGAACAACATCTTTGCATGTGTATTTGCAGGTTCTGGTTCAGCAAATGGAAAACGAGTGGATGCTTTTGACCATCTAAATAAAGTTAGTGACATGCTTAAATATCTTGCTGAACTGTGACCTAAGATGTGGGGCAAGAACTTTACCTTCCTGCAAAGAGACATAGAAATAATTTGTGGCATTTCAGGAATATGAAAGACACATCATTAGAAATAATATTTTGACTGAATTGCAAAGTATTTTACTCTATCCCACACCTTGCTGTCATTCAGCTTTAGCTGGTTGTTCTCATTCCAGCTTCATTCCACAAACATGAAAACATCAACATGCAACTCAGCTTATCTAGCTGGAGCTCTTCAGCTTTTGAGAGCCACAATTAAAGCATTCCATTATTTCATTTGATGATTGGCCCATGCAAAATAGTCAAGAGACTTTGATTTTGCAGTTTGATTTGCTTTTTAGTGATTGATACATGATATGTTCACTTCAAAGCAAAAAGTGGGTCAGCATCCATATGGTTTCTACCTACAATCGCTGCATCCATTGGTGAAAAATACCCATCCTGTTTTCACAAGTTGGATTTGGATTATTCTTCTCATAGATTTATGTGACATTGTTTATTTTTATCCGTCTCAAATCCCTTAGAAAGTGTGGATGAGAGAAGGGGCTTAGCAAAGGCCTTTAGTGTGTGTAGAAGCTCTTTCTTTTTCTGAAGGGTATCAGAGTTGAGCTGAAGTTTTGACTTGTGCTTGTGTTTATGGGCAGATAATCTGGATGGTTGGTGAGTCTGGATTTTGAGTCATACCCACCCTTAAATACCAATGAGGATGTACACCACCAGTTGACTTAGAAGGGATGTTTTCTCCTCGGACATCAGAAACCTGCCAATTTAGACCTCGAGATTCAGGATGCAAAGTGAAGTCTTTAGTTTTCAGGACACTGTAGTCAACTATTTTGAGACAACATTTCTGTGAGATCCTCTCTGAAGAAAAGAATGCTACTTAATAAAAGGGAAAGCTGATTGGCTAAAGTTTAGAACTACCTTGGAAGTGCAAAATGTTCTTTGTTTTATCTTGTGAAAACTCGTGGACTCTCTGAGATCAGTTGAACATATTCACTGCAGAATTCACATCTGTCTTAACATTAGTTTGGTGCTAATTTCTATTAGGAAGTGTTCAAATGATAATACAGAATACTTCTGGAAACCTCATTCAGAATGTTTGATTTTCCAAAGCTAAGCTCACCCATATGAGTTCAGCTGATAAGGTACAAAAATACTGGAGCAAACATGACTTCCTTCTGCTTCCGGTTACTTGAGACTAATTACATCTAGTGATTCTAAAATGTGAAAAACAAGGAAAAACCTCCTGATTATCGTTTGTCCGTGTTAGGTGAAAGTGGTAAATCCATGGCAGAGGGCTGTTTGATTCACTCTTAGAATTAATTCAATATTTTTCTCCTCATACACATACCATTTGTTTATGAAACACCAATACTAGGAAGAGGATAGAGAGGAGAGTATCTGGCTTGCATGATGGGATGTAAATGCATTATTTCTTTGCATGACTGTTTCTGGAAAATATTTCTAGTTCAGTGGTTCCCACTCTTTATTCTGAGCAAGGGTAAAACGTGCTGCAGAAGCCAGCCATCTCTTGTATATCCAGTCACCAAATTAATCTCTCAGATGGTCCAAAATAATTCCCACTGCTGTTGGGGAACAAAAATTTAAGAGCTGAATTTTCCTTTAGGTAGGAAGAAACTGTCTGCACTGCTTTCACCTTCCTCCCTTTCTGGTGATCTATATCTGCCACAGAGTTAAGGAATTTTCATCCTGGGTCCCATTTCAAAGATACAGGGTTTAGAGCCCACGAGGGAGAGGATGCAGTAGCATGCAAGACAAGCAATGGCAATGTATCCGAGCTAGTCAGAGGAACTACCCTGCATTTTTGTCAGCATGTTTGGGGTGGGTTTGGATCTCCTCGTGGAACCATGCTGGAAGTTGAGAATCATATTTTATTGAATGTAAGGAGGCCAAATGAAGTGGCACCACTGTACCAAGGGGAGGAAGAGTAGCTAACATCAGGAGGAGTGTGAAAGACTAGCAGCAGCACGTGAATCTGTGGGTGGGAACCACTGTCCTAGCCCCTCTCATGAAGGATCGTGTGATCTGCGCATGCTTCGTGCCCCGGGACTGAGCCATGCGCATGCTGCTTTAATGAAGGCGATTGCGTCACGAGAACAGATGTTCCCTCAGCACTTTTTAAAAGATCAATGAAAACTAAAACCCCAACAGATCCAGATTTCGTCCCTTGGAAATGAGAGTAAAGTCCGTTTTTTTCCTGATGACAGATAGTTGTTATCTGGAAAGAAGCTTGGGTTTTGTTTTGGGTTCTTTTGTATACAACACACAGTTGTATATTTTAATGTGAAGCTGATGAATTATTTTCTAGTGATTTTACTGCTCTGGCTGCCGGATATGAACACAATTGTCTATATTTGTTGCATAAACATACTGTTATGAATCTGAATGTTACTTTAAGGGTTAATTTTCAGGATTCAATTAATGAGGAAGGCTTCAGCTCAGGTAACTTTAACTTAGACTAGAGAGCTGCTTTTTAGATGACTTCTCATCTAGATCTTTCTGTAGTCAATAACAAGAGCCAAGTTGCCCAAGTGTAAAGTCATCCCAAGCTGAACCACACTCTTGCCTCTCACTGGTTAGGGTTGCTGATTCACAGTGATTATAGAAAAAGGTCTAAAGTTTAACTTTTTTAACAGCTTAAGACAGATCAGATGGGTTCTAGCTCCTAAACGTAAGATGCTCAAACAACAGTCTTGGGTGAACAGTTTCTGCCTAAACTGACACTTATCACCAGGGGTAGCTGAGAAACTCTCTGAAAAGAGAATTTGGGAATCCTTTCAGTTTATATTATCTACCTTAAGTTCCATCCCACTGAAAAAAACACCAAAAAAATACCCCACCCCACAAGTGAGTGTGCCAACATATGCAGTGAAAAACATCACTGCAAATAAGTAGGGTTTTGTACTGAATGCAGAGGAGTATTTTGTTCTGATTTAATCTATGAGGAGGATATCCAATCTTGTTCAGTCGTGGTCTTGCATATCTCTATGATAGATTTCTGCATATCTTGCTTATATTTCTGTTCTATACTTTAAAAAAAAAAATCACTAGGTTAATATTTTGGGTACTTTGTTTCATCCACTGACCCTTTTCCTTCTGGTCTGATCCCTATAGATCCTCGCCTCGCTTTATGCCTCCTTTTTTTCTAGTATGCAAGGCAGTTATCACAGGAGTTTTAAGGAGCAAACTTTGGCACAAATGGATATGTATTTTGAAGAACTAAGCAAGTTTCTGTAGAGAGAGTCAGAGGCCACATGTAATGACAACTATATTATTTTAATATACTACTAAATGGCTTTTAATAAACAACAGCAGTCTTTTGCCTCACCTATTTTTCTGCTTCTTTGCCTTTCAGGTTCTGTTCCTTAAAGATATTTTTCTCTTGAGAGCTTCTCTGTAGTGTTACTAACTCAACTCTTGTGACATTTAGAATGTTGCTGGAAGCCAGTGTGTAGTATGTGACCAATTGACTCTTCCTTTCATTTCAGATTCATCTGTCAATCATCTGTTGTCAGTGGCCTGTAATCTCCCCACCTGGAGAAAGCTGATCTCCAAAGAGCCTGTTGCATGATTTTTCCAGACCCAGAAACAAACTTTTTCATTTTATTATCACTGAACAGATCTCCTCATCCTAAACCTGCTTTGGTTTCTTCCTTCTTGTATCTTATTCACAGTCTTCTTCAGTCTGCAAAGATCACCACCAGGGTGTGCATGCCTCATTGCTCTTTTTTCTTTATATTAAGAAAATGCTCACTCTCACAAGCTCACTCTCTCTAACACCTTCAGGCCCATCAGTTTATATTGCCTGGCTGACTCTGTTATCACTTAGCTAGATTTTTGGTGCATTTCTTTGCATTAAAATTCTTTTCAGTGATATGCCATGATTCCAGACTCTTTTTGACCGTCCTTCTCAAAATTAATTCCTCCTTCAGACTTTGATTTTATTATTATTGAGGCATGAGAATTTATTTTCCCTACTTTACCCACCCAAAAAACCCACACGCAAATCATTCCGTAGACTTTTACTTCCTCACCTTTATATTTCATGCCCTTCCAAAATTGCTTATTAGCTATTTTCTCCTGTATATATTTGTCCTTTTTATGGCACCTGAGTGCTTGAAGAATCCAAGTTTCACAGACAGTTGAGACGTTTGTCTTGTAAAGCAATACTGCTCTCAAATGTGGCCTCTGAAGCAGAGAAGTGAAAATGATGCAGAAAAGAGAATGCAGGATTCTCCCAGACTTAGTAGAACACAAATCACTTTCTGGGACTCTGCTCCTACCATCAGTTTGGCATCAACAGAACCTTGGTGGGCAAAGCAGAGCAAGATTCCACCCCAAAATCAAGATCTATGGAAATAATTTTTAAAATGAGTTCTTAAGCTCAAACATGACACTGCCCAAAGCATATTTTGTCACAGATGTCAATAAGCAGCATCTCATATTTTTCTACAAATAAGGAAATAATCCCTGATTTTTGCTCAATACATTTTTCTGCACTTTGTGCATCGTTTCCCTATGCCATGTATTCTTCAGGACATGACATTAGGGCATTAGATATCATTCATTTAGACTGTTCTTATTCTTCACTCAAATCCATGCTTTTATCTCCTGGAAATGCTGATATATCAGGACTAATTCTGTGTCTCCATACCCGGGTCCTACTTAGTTGCCACTTCAGTACTCACACACTCATGTGTACTTCATGCATGTGATGACAGGGCAAGTGTCTGAATTTCCTAGGCTGGAGAAATTACATTCACAAGTATTTTCATATCAAAAAGAAAAATCAGAAGGGTTGAAAAAACTTCCAACCCAAAGGTTTAGTGCCTGCATCTTTTCTGACAGGGAAGCTTGTATTTCATTACTCCCTGGGTCAAAGATACGCTAATCAGAAACAGATAGTGAAGATGAGGACCCAATAATTTATGGAAAAAAAAGAAAAACAACACACAAACTTGAGACAGATGTTCAGTGCTCAGATAACATCTGTTGTGGTGGAATACTGCAACAGACAGAGCTCTGAGATAGAAACAGGTCCTCTTTCACACTTGCAGGGTCTGCACACATCTCCATCTTTGTGCTCTACGTCTCTGCACAGTGGACCCTACCCACGCTTGGTTGCCTGCCAGCAGGTTTAGTGGCTGCAGCTGAGCCTCCTGCACAGATCCCTCGCTGAAGACCTGTTAACTCTTTCTCCTGGTAACCATGGCTGTTCATCCTACAGCTCTGCTCTCACCTGTGGCTCTTAGAAACCTGCCAGCTCTAGCAGCTTCTTCCCTCCCCACACTCAACTTGCTTGACCTGGTGTCCCGCACAGAACTGCCTCATGTTCATGTGGGCACAATTTACCTCTCCCTAGCGCTATCCCAGCACCCAGGAATGTGTTAAAAAGCAGGCTTTCTTCACATGGCTTAGATCTGCTTT
>VZRR01003973.1:0-113057 GCA_013398015.1 Oreocharis arfaki | reverse complement strand
TTTTTTTTTTTTTTTTTTTTTTTTTAACAAATGTGCAATGAACAAATGTTTGAGCAGCAAAGTGAACAATCAAATCAAATATTTATACCATCTATCACCTAAAAAATATTCAGAACATATATAAGCTGATATACTCACTAGCAAATTTCTTTTCTGTTGCTCTTTTCAGCGGTATTAGTGATTACCTTTACGACCATTACAGTCACCAGGTTGTCAGGGGGGTTAGCGATGCTGGCAAAATGGCAGGTCAATGAAATTCTATCTCTGTGTTGTCACTGAAGGACAAATGTATTCAGGCAGTAAATCTCTAAGAGGACAGATAGTGCAAGGAATCATCAGAGGAATAAAATTTGTCACTTCACTGCAACTCATCACGGTGGAGAGAAAACAGGGTAGCCTGCCCTGCCATGTCCCTAATCAGTGCTTGGCAATGCCTTGCCAGAGTTTTGCTGGTGATTTATTTGGTTCACAGCACATCTGACCTTATTTTATTCCTGGCTGAGAGGGTTGGGGTTGTTACGTCTGGATTAGAGAAGGCTTTGGGGAGACTTGAGAGCACCTTCCATACCTAAAGGGAGACTGCAAGAAAACAGGAGAGGGACTTTTAACAAGGGCGTGTAGTGGCAGGATGAGGAGGAATAGCCTCAAACTGAAGGAGGGCAGGTTTAGATTAGATGTTAGGAATAAATTCATCACTGTGAGGGAGGTCAGGCACTGGAACAGGTTGCCCAGAGAAGTTGTGGATGTTCCATCTCTGGAAGTGTTTTAAGGCCAAGCTGGATGGGGCTCTGAGCAACTTGGTCTAGTGAATGACATCCCTGCCCATGGCAGCAGTGTTATTTCATGTCTTAATAATAAAACTACTTCTTCAGTTGTGCTACGTGAGCTGAAGCACTGTGATACCTTGCGTGGAGAGGATAGCACGACCCTCTGGTAACATTTTCAACATTGATACCAAAAAATGCTCATAAAAAGCAGTAAATTATCTGTGGAGCTTAACTGTTGTTTACAAAGACATTGATTTATTATGGTAGCCCCAGCAGTGTCCTTGTATACAAAACAAATTTTTGGCCCATTATATACTTAAAGCATCATGAAAACAAGTTCATAGTGTACAAAGGAGGAAAATGATTACTTTTGCTTATTTTGTAGCCAAAAGCTGGGTCTCTTGGATCGGGTTCGTGGTACCAATACTAAAGGAAAGCTATTTACCCCTCTGAATGTAGATGCCATTGAAGAAAGTCCTTCAAAAGAGCCTAAGAATGTTGTCTTGAATAATAAGGAGCGTTTTCGCACTGCATTCCGAATGAAAGCATACGCTTTTTGGCAAAGCTCAGAAGGTAGCCTATCTGTGTTGATTTCTTTCTGTGCATCCCCTGTTCTCTCCATTTTACTTTGTTCCTCTGCATATTCTATTGAAGGTTTGTGACTTTCTGGGACAAGCATGTCTAGTACCTGGTTTTATGTGGTACGTTTGGGGAACCCCAAGAAAAAGAGTCTTGGAGTGCAGGCAACATGGTGCTTGAAATCAAACAGCCCTTCTTAAAAACAGCAATTGATATGGGATAAAGCCAGTGCTGGATTCTGCTTATTTGACCTGCAAAAAGTGGGCACACTGGGCAGTCAATCTCTGTCCCCCAAAAAGCACATGCCATCATGGCTTGGTTTATAGGCAGGTTGCTGTGCTAAGGCAGCTGCCTCCTGGACTGCATCCAGCCCTGCAGCAGCCTCTCTCCAGTCATCTCAAATATGCCCTCACTGCCATCTCATAAAACCTTGTTTACAGAGTCAGTATCTTCTTCCCTCCCCCTCTCTCCCCAAACCTGGTTCCCTTAAGAGATTTCCATTGGGTCTCCATGCAACACTATAGGGCATTTTTCCTCTCAGCTTCCCTGAGCACACATTTTCTTCTTCTTGCCCATAACATCTAAGTGGTCTTTAAATAACAGTTTCCCCTTCCTTGTGCCATCTGGCACCAATGCATGCTGGACATGCTGCCATGGATGTAACCTGGGTGTCCACACTGGGAGTGTGATTTTCTCCTTCACGAAGGTACATGAGCTCCAGGCAGTGCCAGTGAGAGGAGAACTTGGCCTGTGGCTTCTACAACCTGCTTTAGCCTTTATGTAAAATAATTTGGGCAAAGATCCATCGGAAAAGAAGAAAAGTTCCCAGTGTTTCAGAAATGCTGGAATCTGAGAGGAGATCCTTCAAATAATGTGTCTTATGACTGTCCCAAAATAATTAAATCCTGTCCAAGACCTGACCAGTCAAAGAAGAAGCTGTAATAGATATTCCTTTATTAAATTGCACTTACTTTATGTAGTGCTTTATTCAACAAGACATCCCTCTAAATATTGTGTGGTGAGATGTTCACACAGCTGGTTTTTTGACCTGCTTTGCAGATGCAGGAACAGGGGAACCCATGGCAGAAGACAGAGGTGACAGTAGTGATTTCCCTATGGAAGATATGATCCCCACTTTCAAGACAGCCATCCGAGCTGTCAGGTAAATGTCTTTTTGAAAGCTTGTGCTTCAGGATATAACATTTCCATGTTGAACGTGTTAATTCACTGTTTCTGTTATTGCTTTTTTTAGATGCAATAGATGAGATAATTCTAATGTTTTCAGAAACGTGGGACAGACCCTATTCAGTCTGTTGAAAGTATGCAGAAGGGAGAAAGTTTTTCAGTAACATTGACTACATCATTTTGCGAGATACTCCATAGTGTATTTGTTATAAAATAATATTGTGTACTGTTCCTTGTTAAAATATTATATGAATATGGTATCTTGATCAATTTAGTGACTAATATTTATATGAAACTGATGTTTTTGCTTAACAAAAAACTCTGAGCTGACTCAATTCTTCTTTATTCACAGTTACATGAGTGTGCAATCTATTTTTCAGCTGTCATATTTTAATAGATGCTGAGGTTTCCATTTCAGCAGGTTTTGGCTTGTGACGTGCCACCTCTATTTTCATGTCACAAGAGATATTTCCTAGGTTAGAAAACTCCTAGTAAGCTTTGGTCATGTGTTTAGCACATCATGTAAATAAAATTCATTCACTGATGCTCTGTTACCCCTTGATGCAGTATTTTTTACTCTCCTCCCATGAAAAATGTCCCCATGGGAAAAATACTCTGTTTTCATTACATTACTGTTTATTCCAGAAGTTATTAATTTTTGAACCAGGGACTTACCACCTTCCAGGTGAAATACTGCAAGTCTGGAGTGTCTCATGTTTATCTTAGAAAACTCCAGGGAAGATGAAGTTTTTATATTATAAAAATATAATCATGTATTTACACGTATATAACTGTGATATGTACCCTCTCAGTTCTTTTCGAATTGGGTGCAGGAGAACCACTTACTAAAAATTCCAAGCTTTCTTAAGGCTGCCGAAAGCCAAGCCAGACAGGCTTTGCCCATGTTTCCCGTGACTGCTTCTCTGCCATTGGAAGTCTCTTCATCCCTATGTCCTCCATAGCTTTCTCTTTCTTTCCCTGATACCTGCTTGCTTTCAAACAGATACATGTCATTATTACTTTTGAAAAACTTCTTTCCCACATCCTGTCCAAATCTAATTGATTCGTGCAATTTCCCTTTAAACTCAATCAGGAGCCAAGATTTTTTTTTTTTTTCTTGTGTCATGTACCCAGATCCTGAACATTAATTGAGAGTAATTCTTTCAGACAAAACCACTTACTGGATTTCAGGGTCATGATCAAGGAGTTTTTAAATTAGAATTGCTAACATTGTGATCCCTATTTTTTATTTAGGTCTTTTAATGTGTGGTTTTGCTGTTATCATATGTATTTTGGGTAAAATAGGCAAAGATATAATTTTGAAACCTTGAAAGATTTATAAGCAACAGAGTTAAAGAATCAGCTGCCCTTAAAAATTTGTAATAGAGTTATCTTTGCTGAATCAAAGTTTATACAGATTTAAAAAACATTAGAAAACCAACCAACCTTAAATTAAAAACAAGTCAGAATCTTAAGATGACAGCAATTTTCCAGTTCAGACCAACAAGTACCTGGAGACTCTAGTAAGAAGTAAACATCCAAAACCAATTCTACACCAGATGAAGATTTCATTATTTAGATATGTTTCTTCTTTTTGTTTAATCTACCAAGAGATATGCATTTAAAATAATGTATGAACAGAAAATGATGAAAAGAAAGAATGCCAAACATTTTTCAAGTGCTCTGGCCAGCAATGTTCCTTGTTATAAGAATTCTGTTACTAATTACTAGGTAATTTTATAATAATAGTAATAATAACAACAATTGTATTATTATCATTACAACAACAACAACAATAATGTGATACTGCTGTTTTCTTCAAGGACACTTCAGGCTGTTGTAAAAATTTTTCACCTCTTCACAACCCAAACTGCTGCTAACTTCTTAACTTCCACATTTGTATCTATTTAGCATTTTCTATCGAAAACTTTCCCCAGTGCAAAATTAAAACCAAGATGAGAATGATTCAGCACTGCATATACTATAAATTAGTTTTATAATAGGCTGAAGCATAAAAAAGCAGCTTCAACGTCATGGCTTCAAAATTTCCTGCAACTTGTGTTGTTCAAAGTCAAACTCCAACTGTAATTCTGAAGCTTTAAACCACTTGTTTTAGACTATTAATTAGAAAAAGCCAACTGTTATAAATTTTCAGATGTGGACTAGACTCTCTGTTTGTGTTTTATTGCCTTGTTTGGAAATAACACACTCAATTTCCAAACACCCAGAGAATTTATCCATATTTTGATAAAACTGGAGATTTTAATCATTGAATTTATATAAGAAATTAATTTTTTTCTGTTTATTATGCAGAATACTACAGTTTCGTCTCTACAAAAAAAAATTCAAGGAGACTTTGAGGCCTTATGATGTAAAGGATGTGATAGAGCAATACTCAGCAGGGCATCTTGATATGCTTTCCAGAATAAAATATCTTCAGGCAAGGTAAGAATCTTTTGATAAAAGGGGAAAATGTATAGCTTTGCTGGTAAAAAAAACCTCATACCTGGCCTATTTGTGTACAAGGCCACCCAGAAACTATGTCTTTGCATAATGTAGCTGGTCCATGAGAAAACCTTTTCCCGAGTGAGTAGCTAGCAGGAATAACTGCAGCAAGAAACCACTGGCTCAGATTTAGAAGGAGGACATCAGAGTAAAAAAATTCCTGTGAATTTTTTTGACCTTATTTGATCAGGATCAAGTTTCTCCCCTCCCCATTTTACAGATGGTAAATAAAAGCAATAGTTTCTCTCCATGAGCTTTTCCTTGGGCTGGATTCTCTGCTGACCTCTACCTAGCAAAGCATACCACAAAAGTACAAAAATACATCAGCACAGAAGGTTTCACATCCTCTTCATTCAGGTGTAATTGACCTGAATTTACTGAAATTATCTAAAAAAAAAATTTGGAATTTCAGGCCTCGTTGTTCAGGTGCAATCTGCCCCCACATCTGTTTCCCCACAGAAGTGCTTCATTGCAATGTGCTTTTGAGGCACATCTACAAAACTTTGTGCTGCTCATACCATGAGCCATGAGCCCAGGTCAGAGCTTGGGGCTGTAAACTTGTGTGGGGCTGTAAACATGTGCAGATGTGCGTGCAGATGTGTGGAGCTGTCCGTGCTCAGTCTCTGCTCAGCACATTCCCTGAGGCCCTCAGTGACCCTGAACAGCAAAATGCCACACAAACACCTTAATTCCTCTCAAGATTGGGCTGAAGCAGTGCAACTCTTGCTGCATATTTGGGCCTTGTCTGGACTTACTTTGGCTTTGTAAGGCTGAAATCTTACTGAAAACTCTGATCTTTCTGCTGAACTTTGTAATTTCTTATTTCAAAGTGATTTTCCATGCACTGGGCTATCTCTTTTTCGAGTATATAACATGTCTGTCAGCATTGCCTGGGGACCAAGCCAAGATCTAGCTAGCTTCATGAGGCTTGCCTGGAGAATTTCCAAGTTACATTTTCAAAACTCCGTGGGGCACTGTGAAACCATGCAAGGTATCTGCATGGATTGTCCAATAATACAGATAACTGGTCTGTGGACTAGTGCTGATTGATATGTGGCCATTTTGGGGTATGGGCTGAATAAACAGAGGCTTACTTGCACCTGAGCAGTTGGATATGACAAATGAAAGAATATTTGACATAGTAAAAGAATGTAATTGCATGTGCTGGAGCAGTCCAAATAATCTTTCTGCTTTTGTGCCAAATAAAAAACCGAGTAGGCTTCCTTGTGCAGCTTCATTTAAAGTTATGTTTTTCAAGCCGAAAGAATAATTAGTGAAGACAAAAATATTGCTGACAATTAGAAACAACAACTGACAGAATGTTATTGCTTTATTAAAAATGTCAGAAATTCTACCTTTTGCCGAGTTCTGATTTTCATTACCCTGCACAAAATCTGATGGGTCCCCTGACATTTTTAAAAGCAGCTGCTATTGGGTATTTTTTGACAATCATGCTGTTTGGTTCCTTTGAAGGAAAGAAAGTCACGTGTTTCAAACGTTAAAGTTTGGGAACAGTGAGTTAGAGAATTACTTAATTACCATTAAATTACCAGGTAACTGCAATTCAGTGCATTGATTGTGTACCCTGAAGAGAGCAGATACGTCAGGACCCTCAATGTATTACCAAATCAACAAGTGCTTCCTTTCTGAATCTCTTCTTCAGAGATGCACAGCGTATTCTGTCCTGTGTTGGCATTTGGAGAACGTCTTACACAGTTGAACTTTTCTTTTTTCCAGAGTAGATATGATTTTTACACCTGGACCTCCATCTACTCCCAAGCATAAGAAATCCCAAAAGGGAGGAGCTTTTTCTTACCCTTCGCAACAGTCTCCCAGGTGAATTCTTTTATACTTAGTATTTAGCACAGCCCAATACAGAAATGAAGAGTTAATTCATTCCAATAAGCACGATCTTTGTTCATCCACTGTTACAGTAATGATACAGAGAGAATATGTTGCTATGAGATACATATGGGTAAACATTGAGCCAGAAAGTCACTAGCTTTCCTAGGAACAATGTGGGATGGAAATCTGAACAATGGCTTCTTAATTGTCCAGTTCAATTCATCTTCTCCACAGTTTGAAAATAGGGTTTTTAATTAAATACATACATTTGATGGCTGATGTGCTAAATTTCTAATATTCAACTTGTAAAGCTGCTTAAAAGCTCAATAAAAATTACCAACAGTTTGAAAGTAAACTAGTTATCTTCCTGAAATGAAAAAAGCCCCACCAAATGGCAAGCAGAGATTTTTAATGCTGCTGCTTTTAAACCAATGACTGATGAGAGGTACTTAAAATAAATTGTAATACCAGGTTTCTGGGTGTGAAAGTTGCACCATATTATTGTATTGCTGCATTCCGCATAGAAAAAATTCAATAATAAGTGGCATTTCTTCTGTTGTTTACAACTATCAATCTGTCAATAAACATCCATCAAGAACCACACAAGACCATCAACAATCTGTCCCCAAAGCTGTTGTGGTTGCTCAGAACAAAAGCAATCTTCCAGAAAATAAATTATCCCACGCAGAGAAAAATCTGAAACCACGTAAATGTGAAGACAGAGACCTAAGTACATGGAAGAGGCAGAGATCATTTGGGGAGGAAAGCAGATTGCAAAAATTGCCTGAGCCCGTATCACCAGTAACCCAATGTGGAAAATCTGATATGCTTCAGTTATAGATTTTGCACTAGTAAGATTTATTCACAGCTATATTTTGGATTTTGTCCGAAAGGATAGAACTGGACATGTTAAAAGTTTTAGAGTGTATTTGTTCCAAAGCATGTTAAAGAGCAAGTGCTCAGAAATTGTTTTTTCTGTATTTTGACGTTGGTTATGGGAAGACATTGATTCCCTTGAGGTTGGTTTGGAAACCATTTGATAAAGGTTTAACTTGATCATGAGCATCCTAGATCTCATGAAGTTATAAATCAAAGCTCTTTAGTTAGAGATCATCTTCTTACCTAATGAATTTGGTCCATCTGATGGACAGGCAGGAGAAAATTAAATAGATGAAAACCTATTCTTGAATCAGCTTTAAATCTCCAGACCAGACTGTCTCTTTTCAGTATATCCGATCTCTGACACTTACTATTTGATATAATGAAATTGAGAAAAAAAACGCACCCATCCTCAGACTCAGTCTCCAAAGACAGTAATTATAGAGAATTAAATTTAAAAACACATGGCCATCTGTAGACCCACTAACTGCACTATCTCTATAATTTTCACAAACCTGAAATTATTCCAACAAGCTGGAGAATAATTTAAATTTTATTTTGAACTTCTGGGGCTTTTTAATCTTTATCTTAAACTTGAACAACAAAAAATTAAAAATCAAGATTATATATTTTAGGAATGCATTAGCATCACATAGAATAGACTTTCACTCTTGTTTGTATAAACAACTAAAAGGGCTCCAAGGATCTATATGAATAAATCAACAAGATGCTAATTCTGTTTTCTGATATAAATTGCTTATTGTGATGCAAAGAAATTATCGAACACTAATAGAGTTATTAATTCTTTATAGAAATGAACCATATGTAGCCAAAGCATCTACAGCCGATACTGAAGACCAAAGTATGATGGGCAAATTTGTGAAAGTTGAGAGACAGGTGGGTAATTTCATGACAGGGATGGAGGCTGAGGTGCTTGTTCAGAAATGATAGAGCTGGCATAAATTCTGTATGGCTCTGGCTGACCCGGGCAGAATTGTGCTGGTGCTGGTGAAGACACAGAGATCTTGTTCTAATGATCACTGTGTTGCTAGTTTTTCATGAAAGAATTTACTTATAGAACTTCTATGCTCCTCACATCTGGTGTTTGTTGTGAGCAAGCCCTTTTTCTGCAGGGTCTGGCTCTCAGAATGATTGTCCGTTCTTGTGCTCTCTCCAAAAGAGAAAGGAAATTGGTCATGATATGTAACCCTGGTGCTGTGGGACTGTTAGGTGGTGTTAGGTCATAGGTTGTACTCAATGATCTCAAAGGTCTTTTCTAACCTAAACGATTATGTGATTCTGTGATTAAGGGACAGAGAACAGGTCTGTATGCAGAGGTAATTCCATATATTCTATTTTGGTAATAGCTATTTACCCTTGGGTTCAAGACTTTGTCCCAATGTTATTGAGTCCTGTGGAATACTGGGCTGTTAAATATCCAGCAACACTAAGAATTTTTGACACAGTTCATAGGGATGGGTCTTCATTATCTGAGGCAGAGAATGAGCAGTCATCCATTTCAGCCGAGCTTCTGAGGGAAGGTCGTGGGTACCCTGTACATACCTCCATGACCAATAAGGATGGCAGCACAACATTGCTGGGGGCAGTGCACGTATGGAATCATGGACTCTTTTAGAACAACTGACTTGAGGCAATGTCATGACATTGGTATTTTTCAGGTAAATGACATGGGGAAGAAACTGGATTTCCTTGTTGATATGCATATGCATCATATGGAACAGCTGCAGATACAAGTTGCTGAGATAAGTCCACTGAAAGAAACCGCTTCTCCTGCAAGGGAGAAGAGAGAAGAAAACAAATATTCCGAATTAAAAACAATAATATATAAATACACTGAGCAGTGTTCTCGTGAAACTCCTTACAACTTCCAGCAGGTTCCAGTCAACAAAGTCAGCCCCTATGGTTTCTCAGCACGGGGCCATATGACTCATTCACAACCTTTATCAATAGGTGGGCAAAACTCTGGCAAACTGCAAGCCACACCTTCCTCAACTTCATATGCAGAAAGGCCAACAGTTTTGCCTATATTTACATTAATGGACTCCCAGGTTAGCTACCACTCCCAAGGGGACCTTCAAAGCCCTTACTCAGATAAGGTGTCTCCGAGGCAGAGAAGGAGCCTAACGAGAGACAGCGATACTCCATTGTCCCTTCTCTCCGTCAACCACGAGGAACTCGAGCGCTCCCCGAGTGGCTTCAGCATCTCCCAAGAGAGAGACGACTTCCCCTTTGGCCCCAGTGGGGGATCGGCGTGGATGAGAGAGAAACGCTACCTGGCAGAGGGGGAGACAGACACAGACACAGACCCTTTCACACCGAGCGGCTCCATGCCTTTGTCCTCTACAGGAGATGGGATTTCAGATTCAATATGGACCCCTTCAAACAAGCCAGTTTAAAAGTGCGTGTGGGGGCAGTCACTGGTTGACTTCTCCTTGTAATGTAAGCATACTTTGTATATCTCACTTACTCTACACCCAAAGCTTACTAGTTCAAAACACCAATGGCTGCATAAGATGCATGTGGTATTAGTGGTAGTCATTCTGCACCATTTCATACAATTTACTAATGCAGTTTTTTTCATGCTACCAAAACTAAGGAGCTTAGTTTTGAGCATGGTTTGCATGACTTTGCCCTATATAAATGGTACAGCTGATTTCTTCTATGATACATATCTATCTGATACTCTTCAATACAACAATGGTGAATTGATAACAGACAAGATACAGTGGTCTTTGCTACATTTTGTAAACAGAGCAGCAAAATAAAAAGATTTTCAGGAGCAATATCCCTTTGTGGAAACACAATGTCTGAATCATTTTCCCAATATAAGCAAATCTATCTCTAATCAACCAAGCCAAGAATTTCTAATGTCAAAAGCAGGGAAAAAGCTGAGTCAAAGTATGACCTTATTGAAATGTTTTTGTGAATTAAATATTTCTCATGTGATCTCTTAAATAATGACCCCTGAAATACAATGTTAAAATGAAATAAAGGGTAGGGTTTTAAATCATCAAAGCCACCTCCTGGGATTGATCATAGGTATTTATTTATTGTAAATTGTAAATAGAAATCCCTCAAACTACTTTGAAAATCTTCACTAGTGTTTATAAAATTGCTCAAAGTAGGATTATAATGATGTTTTTCAGAAAATCTTTTGCTAAGTCTGTTTGCTACTTATGGGGCCAAATTTTCTTTCTGTTCCAAAAATAAGGTTGTTCAGTGTAGGGAACTCTAGGTTTATATACTCTACTCTTCTACTGACTTAGATGCTGCTAAGTAAGAGGCATAACGTAACTCAGCCTCAGTTTCCCAATCCGTTAATTGTGAGTTGCACTTCCACACATGCTCACAGGTTGAAAGGCTCAATTCTCTAATATTTGCCAAGTGCTTTGAGCTCCTCAGATGTGTAGAAAATTGCTATTCTGTTCCCTGCAATTCCCACAGTGTGAGATGCTGCCAGGATCTGTTTCTGTCTGCTTACTTTTTCTCTTGGAAATGGAGTGCTCCAAATCCATGAATGTGTGCTATACTTAAGATTAATGTATGAATAAATAATCACCATTTTTTTCATGTGTCCCTGAGCAACAGAGAGATAAGTACGCTCCCTAGGCCTCAGCCAAATATTTTTTCATGGAAGTTGGAAATTATTGAGAAGGAGGAGACCAGGAAAATCACTGGACCACTGGAAAGAAATAAATCAAATGTCTCACCACTACAGTGGGAATGTAGTACCTATAAAGGTGGTGAAACTAGCATATCAGAATCTCCTATGCAGACCTTACCTGGTGTCAGTACAGGTGTCCATGAAACAGCATCCATGTGACGTCCAGTGTGATGGCTGTACACTCTGTACAGCTGGTGGGAAATGAAGCTGTACAGTCAGCGAGCACAAGGTACAGGAACCAAGACACAAATCAGCTTTGGGATGAGAGTACTCTCGCCTTTAACTCGGTTATCTTCAATGGCCAAATGTCTACCAACTTCAAAGAGAGCAGAGGGTGACTTGCTTAGATGTCAGATGATCAGAGATCACGGAGTCGATGGGAAGGCTCTCACCTCTCCCTTACTGATCCAAGGAGCAGCCTCTCTGCCATGGCTCATCCCCACCTCATGTCCAGAATGACCTCATCACTCCACATGACTTCCCCACTGTGGCCAGGGCACTGACCAACAGACACAAGGATTTGGCCCAAGTAAGATGTTAGGAAAGGGACTTCCCATAGAGACTGCTTGTTTTATCCTGCAGCTGCACAACTGAGCATCCCTGGCACATCCAATCCAGCACAAGAGCACATTACTGGGCTTCCCAGTGCTTGCTTGGTATTGCAAAGCCCTGGATAGAGAGTGCTCCAGTCCATATTTTGTTGGGTTTTTCCCACCACAGTAAAGTTCTTGTTTAATTCCTCAGTATTGTTGACATCTAACAGTCATTCCATCCAGAATGACGCCAAAGAGCTTCTGTTCTTCCCCAGATGTGAGCATTGCCTTCATCTTCATTGTTTGTTCTCTATTGGAAGAGACATCTAAAGGATTAGGATCTTCTTACTTCATCTGCTTCTTCAGCTAAATAATGATTCATCCTCCTGGGATGGATCTTCAAGGAAAACAAACTGCTGTTGTTACTGGATTAAATAATGCAGACCAGTTACAGCTTTTGAAGACTGGGCTGAGTCCGTGGAGCTGTTCTGAAGCCAGTACCTGTGATGGTATGAGGCACAATTTTGATTATTACTTAATTGACAAAATAGTGTTGACCTGAAAGATAATCTGTGTTTGGCACAGTTTTGGGGATAAATTTGCGAAGAATAATACTAAAGGTCCAAAGTGTAATTCATTATGATTTGGCATATTGAGAAGAATTCTTTGGCCATCATTGATTCTTGGAAATGCCTGTATTGTACCTGCTGCAGGCTTTATGAAATAGTTATAGATGTCTGTGGCAACTTGTGAGATTTAACCCTCACATGACAAGAGAACGAAAAAGAATGAAAAATAATTTTAACATTGCTACACTTCTGAAGCTGTTGTAAGTATGCGCGAGACAAGCCTGCTTCCGTTTTCTTATACGTCAAGGGCCTGTCATTCCTATTGATTTCATCTGCGTTTGGTCCTTCTTAAAGTGCTTTCTAAATGTGAGCAATCAAAAATCAAGGCAGCCAAAAAGCAGGTGCAGTCTTAGAAATTTGTTTGTGACTGCCTTTGACAGTGTCTATGCCATGCAGTTCCCTGTCCAATTCCCATTGAAATTCTTTAGTTCAGGTTTCTGTTCTCTTCCATGACAGCTCATATAAAAGGAATCTTTTCTCAGTATTAAACCTGGCTGAAAATCCATAAATAGCCTCATTATAAAGGTATGTTCTTTCCAAAAGAAAATCCAAGAGACTTGGATGAATATTCACCTGCACACAGACTGCAGCCCCAGAGAAAGTGGAATTTGGGCTGCCCTGTGCTGTGCACACTTAGCAGCTGAACTGTCTTAAGTTAGTGTTTTCTATGCCATGTAACCACCAATTTGAAATATGCAGCTTAAAGGCGTCAGGTCAGGTATTTGTAGCCACATCATGAAATTTTAATGATACCAGAAAAGATCTGCGTCTTCTTAAAAAGCACTAGTTATAAACTCAGCAAGATCATCTGCAGTGGACATCTGTGGGTCCTGTGAAGGGATCCAAGAAATGAGACAAGGCAGATCTGATTAGCTTATTTTAATATTTATTTTTCCTTCTTAGCACTGAAACCAGTCACTGCTCTGTTCGTACAGGGGATGTTCTTAGCAGCTCTCTGCCCTTTACATCATCGGGATTAAAAATAGGGCATCCATCAGTTCTGCTGTCTGTGCTGGCAACAGATACGTGTCAAGGTGTCACCAGCAAGGTGAGATCTGGAGATCATCCCTGATCTGAGATATGCACACAAACATCATCAGACTCCAATCAGGGTGAGTCCAGGGAGTGCATCCACCTTGGAACTGCCATTTATGTGCCTGCCATAGATCCTGGACAAAGCAAAATAAACTGTGTGTGATCCCAGTAACATTAAGAAGCTCAGAACCTGTTTCCATGCACAAGAAATCTCGATTCACAATTTCATTTGAGAGAGGCATCTGGGTCAATAATAGCCTTTGTAATAGGAATTAATTAGATTTATTCCTCCTTCTTCTGCATGACATTTCAGTTTAGGAGTTATCAATTCTCTTTGGGTCAGATATTTCTAGCATCTTGACTGACACTAACAGTTTGTTTACGTGTAGTCAACATTAAAAAGTATTAATGGCTTTGATGACTCTCAACTCATTTCAGGCCTTGAGATATTTTTCATAATTAGAAAGTGTGGAGCTTTTCTCTGCTCTCCTTGAAGTTAGAAACCTTCTCAGCATGATGCACTGAGAGCAGGGCTGGGTTCTAATCTGCCTTTATTTATGAATTGCCTTGTGAAAGACAGCACTGATCTGGAGACATTTTTCTTGGCTACATTTTTAGACTGATTTTCAGTCCCTGACGAATGCCACATGTCTGGAAGTTTTCAAAAAGGTGAATCTGTGTTTACATCGTGTGCCTCTCTTTGCAGCATATTATCAATTAAGCTTCCTCACTTTAGATGCAAAATGGGAATATTTGATTAAGGCTGAAGTGAATGCTTAGTTGAAGCATGAAGGTATGGTAAATGTGGTTTGCACTCTATTTAAGGAGTTGGCACTTTAAGAAAAAAATCTAGTCAGGTAATGGCTCTTGTACTTGCCTTGGCTTTTCCCTGCACTGAATTTATCAGTCTGGCTCCTATTAAAACAGAAGAGAATTCAACCCATGGAGAGATTAATTTAAAAGCTCCTAAACTGACTTTGGCTGTATTTGCTCTGTTTTTATCTGTAACCTTGCTGCATTGTTACAGTCCAGAGTGGAAATAGTTTAGAATTCTTCTGCTTCGAATGGTGGCCCACGAGCACTGCAAACTAAAGCCCACCTGACCCCGGGCGTAGCGGGGCCGCTGCCTTGTGGCCTTCAGGAGAGCGCCCAGGTCCAACCAGTTTGCAAGATCACAGCCTAAAGCAATCAGAAAATGCAGAGTAAGAAGCAAATTCGTCCCTGCTGAGAGCCCAGCTGCTGCAGCGGTGTCACATCTGCTTAGGGGAGAACTAAATCTGTCCTGCTTACTGCAGAGCATGGGAGGAAAGAGCTGGATCTTGATTCCTTGCACCCCACAGCCCCCACCACTACTAAGCTCTAGGTGCCTGAGAGCTGCAAACCTAAACTTCCTACAGCACCTCATGAATTTGGTGGGATGTCACTTTTCCAGGAGCCCAGATAAATGTGAATGTTCACTTTGAAGGTTATTTTCAGAGGTGCCGAGGAAAAAGGGGCCATTTTCAAGTGTTTTTAGCTGGGCACTCTGGGAATGAAGGTCCTGGGTATCACTTTTGCTTCTGATTGTTTAGGCTGTAAGATTTGATCCTTCCTGATTCAGCTTTGAGTAGCTTCCCTCTGAAGTTAAGTGAAGCAAAATACTGAAAACGGGATTCTATTTCCTTCATGAAGAACACACTGAGACTGAAGGTTACATAGCCAACTGCATTTTGTTTTCTAGTTATGGCATCTTATTATTACTAGTATTTGTGCCTTGCTCACTGAAATTTTCTCCATGCTACAAAGATGCTTTTCAGATTCTGGCTGACAAGGGAACACAACTTTTATACAAGTGGCCTTTAGTGCTCTTTATAATATTATTTATTGTAATTTTTAAACTGTATGTGTAATTTCTATTCTGGCACTGTCCGATATTTGAACAAATTTAATATGTTTATTTCAATATATTATGCAAACAATACTTCTTAACTGATTTTTTTATGTTCTGTCTTTAAAAACTGCACCACTTATTAATAAATAGAAATTTCAATTATGATGTGGATGAATTTATTCTCATTTAAGTTGTGATACTTTCACACCTATTCGAAGAACACATTGTCAAATATACACCCAGCAGGGACATAGGCAAAGAACCTTTTGACTTCATGTAGGCAGGACTAAGCTCAGCTACAAGTAGGTTTTTATCTGGCTTCCATAGCCAGCCCTGTGAACACAGAGTAGATCCCATAATTTGTGACATCTTTTGATTCAGTGGCCATGTAATTTATATGGCTTTGAGCATACGTGTGGGGAAAAATAAATACATTCATATTGGAGACATTAATGTGCTAAAATATTATGAAATTGCAAACAAAATATATAGAGAACATGGTAATGGCACAAGCACGATCAGAATATCCCCTGCAGGGAATTTGCCTGAATTCTGCCCCTGGTTCTGCTGCTGCATTTCTGTGCCGTCCTGTGTCTGAATGAGACAGGAAGAGAAACAAGTGAAACATCACCTCATCCCAAAAATTTATCTGGACACAGAGAGGTATTTTTAAGGCATTCTCTGTGTCTTCAGTTTCATGGCTGTCACCAAGGCATCAGCTCTGCTGAGCACTTGAAATACAACCTAAAAAAAGGAGTTTTAATTCTTTGTGGTAGGTAAAAAAATATTCAACATTTGTGCCATGTCTTATCCCACTTCTAAATCACTGTAAAGTGAGAATAATGAAAAGATCCTTTAGTACTGCAATATTAAGTTGTAGTGCTTTTGAGTCTGTTTGTTTTAAATTATTTTATTTAAATAAAAATAATAACTAAATAACAAATAGGTGGTTGCCAGGCTCTTACAGCCAAGTTCTATCTGTTTTTTCCAAAGATTGACAGTTTGTGTTTTTTAAAGTTAATCCACCAGAATGTGGAATTCTGAACCTCTTGGGATTCAGGGTTTTTCCAAGTGTCTTCACTTTTATATATAATGTTACCCCACGTTATCATTGCTGCCTTAGCAGTGAATGTCCCAGCTTGAACTGAAGGGCTTGAACTGAACTGTCCAGCTGCCAGGCACAGAAATTACATTTACCTGAGTATTTCACAGGCAGAAGGGGTGAAACACTCGGTTTTTGTTCACCTGCACTCAAAGGTATTGCATTAAAATTTCCCCTTGGTGTCACCCAAACACAAGAGCCTGACAAATCACTGGATTTCAGTAAGGCACTGTGTCTGAGCTTTGAAGAAATGGACTCTAAAATGGGAACAAGATGTGATAACTGTTTTCAGGCAAAGCTTTGCTTACATCCAGGGAGGTTTTCCCTCCTGCAGCCCATATTTATGTCTATATGGCACTCCTGGGATCCTATAGAATTGTCCCCCACCTAAGCAGAATAAGACTTGGGCTCAGCAATTTAGAAAGGGTAAAAATTGAGTCCAGTACGGCTCAAGCAACAGTGTCAGGAGTGGAACTTTCTCAGTGCATCCTTCAGTTTCTTTGTAGGATACTCTGATTTTTAAGACTTGCCAGGGTAAAATGGTTGCTTGATAAACACAGAGCATCCTCTTGGATCACAGAGAAGGGATGGAATCAGGAAAGCCAAGTCCCAGGGCAGAGAGCAGCAGGAGAGCTAGATATTATTTAAAGAAATTGCCCCCTAAGATAATGGCTGGTAGCCCAATGGGTTTGGGAGAGCACCACAGCTTTTTTCCTGTTTTTTTGTGTCAGATGCAGACGGACAGAAGGATGCAGACCAGGGATAATGAAAAAGTTGTAATATGTGCTATGACTGTTTTGGCAGATTTGATGGGATCAGTCACATGTCTGACACATATCCTATAAGAAATAAAATCACTTGATAATTTCTTAAATAGTTTTCTAAGTAAGTTCTGGACTGTTGTAACTTCTCTGTACCTAATCAAAGCTGTATGAGGATTTATATTTACAAATGCCAAGTGCTTGATCACGAACTAACATGTTTGGCAGCCCCCACGGAGCAGTGCATAGTATTGTGCAAAAATCTCATGTATTGTAACTCACACACAGATAAGAAAACCGCTAGGATTTCATGCCTCTCGCCACTACACATTTTCATGATCTCCATGGCTCCTTTTTTCCCAGTTTGTCTCAATTTTCTCCCTCAAGAGCATGCTTGAATTCAAAAAAAGTTTCACAATGTCAGACACTTCAAAAGAAAGTGTTCCCTACTTTAGGCTAATAAATATACAAAACATTCTTACTGAAAACGGTGTAGATTTTAATGTTCATTCTGTTCAGAATGTTTTGTGGTCTTAGTACCAATCTTAACAAAATATTGATAAGAAAAAATAAAGAAAAAAATATTTAAATGGCAGGAACTATTTGCAGTTATAATACGTTTTCTGAAATCGGAAAGAAGTTCTATGAACGGGATAAATGCATGTTTATATATATAACTGTATATTTGGGGTACAACAAAACAAAGTGCTTGGTCCTGCCCTTGGGTCACAACCATCCCCTGCAGTGCTCCAGGCTGGGGGCAGAGTGCCTGGAAAGCTGCCCAGAGGAAAAGGCCCTGGGGGTGCTGGTTGACAGCAGCTGAACATGAGCCGGCATGTGCCCAGGTGAGCAAGAAGGTCAATGGCACCTGGTCTGTATCAGCAATAGTGTCACCAACAGGACCAGGGCAGGGATTGTCCCCCTGTCCTCAGCACTGATGAGGCCACACCTCAAATCTTGTGTCCAGTTTTGAGCCCCTCACTACAAGGAAGACATTTCTCCAGAGGGGCTGGAGCGTGTCCAGAGAAGGACAATGGAGCTGGGGAAGGGACTGGAGCACAAGTCTGGTGAGGAACAGCTGAGGGACCAGGGGGTGGCTCAGCCTGGAGAAAAGGACACTCAGGAGTGACCTTATTGCTCTCTACAACTCCCTGCAAGGAGGCTGGAGCCAGGTGGGGGTTGGCCTCTTCTCCCAGGTAACAAAAAACAGGAAGAAAGGAAACGGCCTGAAGCTGTGCCAGGGGAGGTTTAGATTGGATATTTGGAGCAATTTCTTCAATGGAAGGGGTGTCAAGCACTGGAACAGGCTGTCCAGGGAAGTGGCGGAATCACCCTACCTAGAGGTTTGTAAAGAATGTGTAGATGTGGCACTTGGGGAAAAGGCCCTGGGGAAGCTGTGGTTTAGTGGTGGACTTGGCAGTGCTGGGTTGATGGTTGAACTCAATGATCTTAGAGGTCTTTTCCAAACTTAATAGTTCTGTGGTTCTATATATATTTTTTCTTTTAGGAGAGGAAATGTTATTCTTCTGAAAAAGAATTGACAGAGTATTACATTTAGAGAATTGTCCTTAATAGAACTTGTGCAGAAATAAATAAAATAGAAGGATATTGGCAAAATCTGAAATTAAATTCAGATGAAAGTAAACTTTATAGAGCTAGTATTTTAGCTAGCATTTTAATAAAATGAACTAAATATCTTGTGAAACTGTAATGGTAGAGGACAAACAGAAAAGCATTGAAGTGCAATCAGGCTTTTTCAGAACAAATTGAATTTACACAATTGATACTTTTCTAAAAAAGTTTATTAAACAACCACTCAAAGACACTTTCATGGAAACATTTGCCACAGTAAAATGAAGTGTAACTGAAAATAAAGCTTCAATGCTCTGGAGTAAACTTGGGTTAAGTTTGCTTCTTTGTTCTCTATTTAAGAGCAGCATTTCCTTCTCTCTTGCACATCAGTATCTGATGAGAGAGAGGCACAGCTGGGTATGTGTTTTCCAGGCAGGCAAATCAGACAGGTTTTCAAGGTGCTTTAGGTACTGCAGTGCTCCAGGTGCCACAGCTCATCTTTTAGAGCAGAGATGGTTCATAGCCCAGGCAGGGAGGAGGTTGCCCTGTGGGCACTGTCACACCAGGACAGAGCAGGTGGGAGGGGACGCTGCTTGGTGCCACTGGCTCAGGTCACAGAGACATATGGCTGGAGCTCTTGGAGTCACTCACACATATTGCAATTGCTACAGAGAAATGTGTGCTTTTAATCACATCTAAGGGGCCAAGAAAAAGCCAGAAGGAAGAAGTAGTGCATTGCTTCCACACTGTGCTCTCAGCCCACAGAGAGCTCCAACAACCAGACTTCAATTTCTCCCTCCTTACCAGGACATCACACCACACTGTCCTCTCCCTTACAGATAAATCACAGGCGTTTCTTTGAATTGGTGTTTATTTAAATTGCAGGGCCTTACGGTTGTGCAACCTTCAGCAAATGAATGCATTTTCTGGGTAGTTTATAGGAACTATGTGCCTACACTGTGTTACTAAGAGACACTAAAAATGTCTTCTTTTCCTGTTCTGGATTTTTGGATGGTAGTTATGGACACAGTGCTGCCACACAAATGGATGCTGGAAAAAGGAGGCATGTAAAGACTATACTCCTGAGAAAGCTGCTTGCTCGGAGTGATGTTCTGAGTGAGAACACAGCATTGTCCCCAAGAGTCAAAGTTGGGGCTGAACAAAAGCCCCCTCCCGGGTCACCTGAGCATTGCTCGGCTGCTGAGGAAAGTTAAAATTACAGAGTCCCAGGGTAAAACACAGCATGAGGCAAAACCTGCTGAAAGTCTAATTATCCTCATAGGCAAACATCAAACGGCTGGAACTGATCCCAGCGCACACATTTTCCTGGCTATACCTGGTTTTGTCAGCTGTTACAGAAAGGACTTTCATCCCAGCCTTCTCGATGTGATACTGAGCAACTGGTAATTAACTCAGTAAAAGTAAGTCTTGTCAAAGAAAAGGTGTTTCCGTATTCCTCAAGCCGCAGCATTCAGCCATGAGTCACGAAAATTTTCCTTTTTGCATACCAGTAAATTCCATATAGAATTAAATAACATTAAATGCGGTGACACCTCACCATATAATGTTTTTTTTGTGAAAGGCAGAATAAAAGAAAACAAAGGTAAGATTGTGCATGCATGTGCACAGATGTGTGGGCATCTTATTTACCAGCTACAGCTCTGTTAAATGTGGCTGCAGTTGCCTTGCAGCTCCTGAAGTTCTTGGTGAAGGAAGGAGTGTTGGACAGACAGAGACACAGCCCAACCACACACATAACATGGCCACTGAAACACTTTTTATTTCATAAACTGACTATGAATCCACTTAGCTTTCATTTATTAATTGATACAAGGTTTTGAGCTATTTCACAAGTTGAAATGTTCAGTGGATTGTGGTAAAATTACTGAATGGATGATTACTGGCTTTGAACTGTGCTGCATCTAAACTCACTGATTTCAGACGAAACATTTCCAGCCCACTGGAGTAAATGGGAGCAGAATTTCACCCATGGTTTCCAACAGTGATCATCTCTGGGATACTACTAAACTTCACTCAGCATCACTGAAATTGCCTTATGTCATTGCTCTGACCAGACCTCTCTCCCTTCCTCGCCACTTCACTGTGATTCCAGGCAATTTTTCCTGTTTTAACTGCCATTTTATTCCTTTTGAGGTTCCACACTTAAGATACACTTCAGGCTTCGTCTCTGCCCTCTTGCCAATGTCCGTTGTTTGAACTGAAGGATGGCTAAAGCTTTACCGAAGGGGCTCACCCTTGCCTGCCTCTCTCCATCAAAGGTGGTGTTGGTCTAATTGCAGTAAGCTGAGCTGTTCCTTTAAAAGGGAAAAAAATCCTCTACCATTCAGTTCTACTGCCAAAAGGAGCTTCCAATCCCCACCTGACCTGCCACAGAGCCTTTCCATGCAGAATTCAACAGGCACTTTGTGTGCTTATGATTGTGTTACCTCTAGTTAGTCCTTCAGGGATTAGGATAACAATTTTCACAGGATTTTAAGGAAAGGTTATCAAGCCCGTCTACTCAAAGTTTTTCACAAAGTGTTTATTAAGACCTGGCTATAACCTCCAGTTTTATATAGGCTCTGAAGATAATAATCTTTATCAAGAGGAATCAGGTAAGTTGATATTAACTATTCCAGGTCTTGGCGGTTTCTCTTGTACTTGGAGGAAACCATTTCAGCTATGCTGTTAATGCTCAGTGGAAACGTAGCAAATTAAATGTATTTTTATTAAATGTATATTTATTGCATTTTCTTGCATTCTCACGCAAATAAATCTGAATTTAAGAAGTAATTGTTTCAATGTAATGAAGCATGATGTTGTAACACGGGCGTATTTTCACATTAACTTGAAATATTTCTTTAGACTTCGTGGATGATGATGTGCTTAAAATGAGAGATGACCTTTAGATGTTGCAACTGAATGAAGGTAAGGAAATTCACAGTCAAGGACTTTCCTCTTTTATTTCTTTGTTCTCTTAATTTCTGTTCTGCTCTGTTAAGCATGAAGACATGAGGAAACTGCTTGATATTGGAGTGCACTACGTTTGTACAGGAAAAATGGAAGCAATTCAAACTTCATGGTTACCTGCCACATTAAAATGAGTTCTACTGAACCATAGCAAATAAACACATTGGTTTAAGATTGCTGTTAATCCAGAGTAACAGGGATTTAATAAGTCTTGTTGCATGTATAAAGGTAATCTGAACTGCATTAAAATCTCCAATTCAGCAGTTCAGGGAACTCTGGATCAACAGTTCTAAATAAAATGGATTCTACCGATATCATTCAGCTTAAAATCACAGAGGAGGATTATAATATCCAGTAGAGCTGATGGAGAATTTATAACCAAAGGCTTGACCCTCAGCCTTTATCAGATAAATGTTTGGAAGGAAAACCTTCTCTGAGTCAGTTTATGGGATTTGTCTGCCAGCTCAGGGCTGTGAGGCACCTGTGCCTTCAGTGCCTGTGAATCTCAGTACAGTGTGGAATGGAAACAATGATTTTGATCTGGAGGACAACGCGGGTTTCATATTTGCAATCTGGACATGTCTTTCAGTCATCGCAGTGGTGTCGCTTCAAGAGAGATACAGTTACAAAGTAATAAAGACTTGTCCCTGATAAATAAAAACTGGATATTGGATAACCAGAGTAACGCAGATGTGACGTGTGTTGCAAGAGTTAATATTACCAATATTCACATTGCTGAGAGATAAGGTATTTCAGGCAGCAGTTCTAGGAATATTTGTCACACATGGTTTTGAAATTTAGTTGGATAGCATAAATTTCAGAGAGTTAATGCTGGAAAAAGATTTGGGGAAGCAGATAAAAGCTAACACTTCAAATTTAAAACAAAATCTCCACCAAATGAGGAGCAAGGGTAGTCCATTTTGGGGTGATATCCCTAGTATAAAGATTTACCTGCAATTTCTTTTTAAGCATCTTGTGCTGGTCAGGAAACATATAAGCGCTGAATCTGGCATTCAGGCAAAACAAGCACTCCCACCATTGGAGGATTTTCTGTGATTTTATATCAACAATACTCAATATTTCTTTGCTAGAAGTAGAACAGGATTTGTGATGACCCATCCTTACTGTGATTCATCCTTCCAGGTTATGTTTGTCTGTTATCCCTATTGTTAGATGTTTTGCCTGGTTGAGTCTGTAGTGTGATAAGGCCAGGTTAACGCCTTCTCTGAATTCCTGCTGGAAATCAGCACTGTATGTGGAGAAAATTGTGTTGATTAGCACAGAGGGGCAGCTTGGCAGGGAGGACAGCAGGGAACTGATGATTCAGGTGAGTGAGAAATCATCACCCAGTGTGTGGGGAATGCTTCCAAGCACAACCTTGTATCTTGCTCTATTTTGTTTGTACTTTCACAGCTTTTCTCTCTCTCCTAAAGTAGATGGTTCCTTCGTGTGTCAGTCCTCTTGCCTCTTCTCTGTCTTTTAGGAATGTTCTCTCTCTAGACCCTGCTCTTACTTGCTACACCAAATCCTCTGTCAAATTATTTTTCCTTGTCCTGCTGCCATGAACAACTCTAGGCCAGTTTAAATAAATCAGTACTAAGTTAGATCTCTGATAGGAAATTATCTGCTATCTACCCTTTCACTTACAAACCCTTGTAAAACAGTTGTGCTTTCACACCAGTCTCTGAAATGCTCTTACGAAGTATGTCAGTGTTAGTGTGGTTCACTGGTGGCCCAGGAGAGCCCATATTCCATAAAGCAGGTTCTGGAAATCAAGTTTCCTCACTGTGGATGACCACTGGCCATAGATCTGTAGGGACAGAGTGAAAATGGAGCAGGGGATGCCCTCTTCTCCCACCTCCTCAGTCTGGGTCTTTCACCTGCGACACAGCCAAAATCCTTGTGAAGGGCAGAGGTGTGGGGTCTTTCACCAGTCAGGGCTGCAGAGACCCTCCAGCTCACCAACCTTGCACCTCAGGGACAGCTCAGTGGCAGCACTTCTGTTGTCCATGTTTCCTGCTGATGTCCCTGTGCACAGGGACAGCCCTGGCTGTGCAGCCTGGTCACTCCTGTATGTGTGGAACAGGTCACAGAGAACGTGCTCAGAGGGTCTGTGGCCCACAAACACTGAATCATCACGAAGCACGATTCATCCTAATGCAGATTTTGCAGCGCTAAGGTGACACTTCTGAGAGTACAATCAAAATTCATAATATTCTGTTAAAAAAGAAAAAATCACCCCACTTCTCACCTCAAACAAAGACACAACCCAATAGTTCTCCTTTAATAGGACACTTGATTGTCTAGGTGCACCGGCCGCCACAGACCACCTGCTCCAAAACACATGTAGTTACAAACTTTGCTTTAAATGATCACCTGACTCTACATCTCCCAAAGCCTGGTCTCTCCAACAGCCACCTCCCAGCACCTTTGCAAAGCACCGGTTCCTCCTGCTCAGCTCCACTGAGGAGCACCTCTCACTAGCTCCTCTCTATGTCATTGAACCAAACCAAAGATGACAAAAGAATGAGCAGAATCCAGAGATGTGGATTGGTTTTACACCTATCTCCATGCAGACACCTCCTCTGTTTCCACCACATCAGCTTGTGAGCAGGCTTGAGCTAACACACTGGCCTCCCCTAATTACAGAGTCCACAGATCCATGAAAAAAAGCTGTTACAAGTCCCAGCAAGCTTCATAGCACCAGAGAGTGGAAGTGGGGATAGCCTTGCCAGGGAGTCAGGCCCTGTGATTTCGTGGCAGCAATACTTTCATGGTTCATGGTCTGTAGCCCAGCAGTTTGCCAGATCCCAAATATTGTTTCAAGAAAAGCCCGGTTTAGGATTTTAGGTGCTAGACTTGTCCATGGGATACCGGACCCTGTCCATGCATAATTACTCCATAGAAAGGTGATGGAGTATGAAGTCTGGGAATGAGATTTGGCCAACACTTTCTGCCTCAGTTCTGTTCTTCTGCACATGCTGTGCAGAAACTGTGGATGCGTCCAGGCTTGGGGCTGAGTAAAAAAGATTGCTTAGAGGGGCTGAATAGGTACCCTGAATTTCCACTTACACATTTTTGACTCATCAGACCAGCTAACGTGGACATTTCAAACACAGAAATACTTAGTATTGTTTCACCATCCTGAAGAAAATTCTCTTTAGAGCCACTAAATACAAATAAACTGTCTTCTGAATGTGCTAATTCTCTAGTGACTTTAATATGAAAAATAGTTTAAATATTGTGATAATCATTTCCTAATCAAACAGTATTATCTTCAAGATAATGATTTGCTGCATACTTGAAAGATTAGCTACTCCAAGAGGATACTAAAAAATTTTGGAATTTTTTTTTTGCTGATTTTCATATCGTCCCTCATTTTCTGACAACTGCTGAGTTATTTGGCATGTTCTGATGTTACAAAAACGGGAAACATGAAAAGAAACTTTTTTTTTTCCTCCCTAGCCACCTCTACTTATATCTTTGAAACCTGGAAAGTAGCTCATAGTCTGAAAGGCAGACCTCTGTTAATCCTTCCCAAACAGGTAGGCAAGGCAGCACAGGACACAACCTAGTGATAGTAACTGCAGAAGTACAAGACCAGGAATGATCAGACAAGCAGCATTTTTGTGGAAAAGAACCTCAGCTGACATTTCTGGTTTGAAATTAAACATAAGCAAATTTTATCTTGTTTTGACAGAAAGGCTTTAGGCACTTGATATGTCAGGTGCCTTTTAGGCACAGGTTGTCCTCCTAGAGAAGAAGGTTGTGCTGACAACCTGACCAAGTCCCCAGCAAAGCCCATTAGGAGGACTCAGAAATCAGGAGTTACGTGCTAAACTCATGACACCCACTGGCACAGAGGAAATACTGATTGTGGGACTTCTGTTTCTTCGACATTTCTATCACCAATCCTTCTCTGCATCACAGAGATCTGATATTTCTCTGGTGGTCAAATCATTCTGGGACAAGGGCTGGACAAAATCTCTCCATGCTACAAACTTTAACACCACAAAAGAGCATTTCTCTCTCATAGACCAGCCAAACCTGCTGGAAGTCAGGATCCATAATGCAGGGGTTCTGCTGGCATGCGGCAGCGAAGATGAGCCTGGGATTTCTGTGTCTCTTTCTGGTTTTCAGCACAGGTAAGGACAATGGTTTGGTGCTCCCCAGGGAATAACCCAGGTGCCTCTTTCCCAATTGCTCCCATAGCCCCATTGGCAGGCTTGGTACTTTCACCTTGTGTAGGCAAGATTGATGGGCTGGAGCTACAGGGCTGATGCCATTCAGCAGGGCCGACCAGGTGATGTCTGTTCCTGGATCCCATGCCAACAATCTGAAATCAGAAGGGTTTATAAGGAAAGAGACAGAAGGGTTAGAAGAGCTCCTGCCACCTAGATTGTAAATCCAAATTTAGCTCTGACTAATTGAGGGTTGTTAATACAGCTGATTACACTGCATCACAATTTATAAGCCCTGGATTATGCATTTTCTACTGGATATTTCTCCTTTATAAACATATATGAAGGGGAGCCTGGATGGGGTGAGGAGCTGAAGCTTCATAGGAACATGAGAGATTAGCATTTTCTAGCACTTTGGAGAGCTTTGGAGGTTCTCTCTTTGGAGAGCCTTTAGGATTACTCTTTGGAGGCACTCAGCTCTCCTCTGGTGGGATAGGAAACCTAAATCCCAAACACATATCTTCAGCTTGTCCTGCAATCTCTAAATCACTGCTCTGCACTCAATTGACCACTGAGTGAATCCCAGAAAGCCAGTCCAATCTCCTGAGCCCAGCTCCAGCCGGTTCCTGCTGCAACACAGCTCTGGAGGACAGTCCTCAATTGTATGACTGCTCTGAATAGCAAGCATGCACAGAGAAGGGAAGATTTGTTTGGGTTTGTCCTTACTGTATTCAGTACCTTGCAGCAAATGCTGTGTACAAACCTAGTGAAGATCTCTACAGATATTTACTGTTATATTTTTGTTTTGATTGATAAGGGGCAAGCTCAACAGGGAAAACTGTTCCTCAGTCTCTTTCTTCACTTTTCAGCTTCATGCATGAAGAAAGAAAACAAGAAAGAGAAGCAGGTGGCAGTACTGGCTACTGCAGGTAACAGGCAGCACACCAGGAGCCCCAGCATCGGGTGTTAATGAGAGTGAGAGGTCCTGTGTTGGGCATGGAGGTGGCAGCAGATGGGCCCTGCTCCTGCAGAGTCTGTGAACCCCATCCCACCCCTGCTGTAAGGCCACCCCACCCAACTCGGTCCCTGGCCAGGTTAACAACTGTCCTTCCCAAAATCTAATCTTCTCTCTTTCCTTTCTCTCCTTCCTAGCTCTCCATTCCCTTTTGTTTTTCCTTTCCTCCCTTCTATGCTGTGGACAAGCGCTGCTTTCAGCCCTGGGGTGCAGCTTGGCTTCAAATTGGTTATAAATAATACTGATGTCATTGGAAAATTGCATTCCTCCCCAAATTCGATTTTGTTCTCGTCTTAGCTTTCTGTGCTTCTTTTTCCATCCTGCTCTGTTCTTCCTCTCTCTGTCATGCTCACACACACCTTCCTCCCTCACACAGACACTGTACTGATCTGCTTCGGCGTGGCTTTGTGGGAGGGAAGCAAAAAAAATCTTTGAAAATTTTCACTTGAGAAAAAACAAATAAGCAACATCAACAGAAATGAAATGTGTTAAGATAAAGAGTGTGATTTGGCTACAGCAAAATTATTCTGCTGTAGCGAGCAGAATAGCCATCTATATGGCTATGTAGATGAAAAACAAAAATCTATATTTTCATGTGGATTTGGGGAAGGGAGAACATTTCCTAGACATTTTCTCTGCCTTTTGTGACCTGCACAGAGAGATCTGCTGCTCTGTTGGCAGCGAACACCCATTGCCCAGCAGGAGAGGGCACCAGCATGCCAGTGCTGGCTGAGCCCTGCAGCTGCTCAAGGGCACAGTCAAGGGCACAGCTGGCAGAGCTGAATTTTGGCCCCCCATTCCACTGTTGCTATACTTTGCTATTTTCTAGACTCATCTCCACGGTCCTGGAATTTTATTTTCTCATCAGCATTTTTTTGGTGTGCCCCAATACATAATCCACTCTTTTTGGTGTCCCCCTTCTGGCAGATTTCTAGCACTTATAAGCAGGGGATGAACAGCTGCTTCCTTGTGCCCTCATGCACCCCTTTTCTTTTAGAGCTGCCTGCAAAGTCCCTGGACCTGTCTGCTATTAACCTGACAGAGCTGGTGAACGGGATGCTGAGCACTGCTCTCAGAGGTAATGGGACACGGCTGGGCAGGTCACAGCTGCCAGCCTGGCAGTGCAGGAGAAAAGGCACTAACAGTGTTAGCAGGAGAAGCTGTAAATGTGTGCTGTCTGCCGCCAGAATTGCTTCTAGGAGCATGTTACCTTCACACATTTATAATGCAGAGAGCTGCCTGCCCCAAAGAACTTAGAAATTAGTGTGGGTTTATATATAGACACAATATAATTACTTGTGGGACGCCTTTAGAAAACGCTTTATAACCCAGTGTATGTTTCAATTAAAAGAAAAACAAAATAGAAAGGAAGAAGCAGTACAAGTGGTCCTTCCTTCAGTGGAAATGAGAACAGACTGAGTGTCAGGCGGCTGTATCACACCGGCACCTCAGGAATCCTTTAGACACTAAATGAGCAGAGTCAAAACACGCTGTTGTCACAATTTGTTCCGAGCACTAATAGCACGGGCATGTGTTTCTGCAGGGACCAAGAAACTCTTCTCTTTGCTGAGCGTCACCTCTTACAGCTCGTTCGCCTTCCACAAAGTGTCAGTCACCATTTATAACAGTGAGTGTTGGCGCTTTGCTCGGCTCAGGAGAAGTTTCTCTCCCACAGCCTGTGCAGCAAGACACTGATTTTTCTCTCTGTCTCTCCCTCCAGTCTCTAATGCAAAAAATATTGACCCTGTCAAGTTCCCTATGCACTACTGCTACTGTTTGAACAACGTGACAAACGACTTGACAGGTGGGTACACAAAAGATGTTGGCAATTGCATGTGCTTAAGCTGAATTATTTCCTTTGGAGATTAAGGCTGTAGCCTGAATTCTGCAGACTTCATCCATATGATTACCACCACCACACTGAGGTCAACAGCCATAACTCCCAAGGAGTGGCTGTTCTGACTCCATGACCTCAGTCTCAGGTGGCTGCACCCAGCCTGCCAGTCTGGGATGGAGCCATCAGTCAAGTGACTGGCATGGTTTGACTGACAAAAGGCCTCTCTTTCCTCCTTGGAATACAAATTTCAGCACAGGGGAGATGACCAGCAATGTTTTATACATCACCTTGGCCACTTTTGCTCTCCTGAGATAACCCACAGGAGGGGAACAACGGTTTCTCTGCCCAGCAACTTCAATGAGCCCAAGAGAAGGGAAAAGCAAGGACTAACACAGAACTGTTAAATGAAGTACAAAATACTTTCGGGCAAACCCTTTGCCTGAAATCCTCATTCACACCCCTGATCTCACAGAATTTAACATTTCAGGATGCATCTGGGTGCCTGGGTTCTGTGACCGGTTAATGTAAGGCATCAAGAGTAGCTACAGACCAGACTCCAAACCCGCTACGCCACCCGTGGTGACCCCGTATGAGCCTCAGTGGCTTTCACGGCTTTCCCTGGATGCACAGATCCCACAGGCCTTTATGGATAATGACCCAGTCTGCCTTAGAGAATAGCAGAGAAACTTTAATCTTTCTGCTGCAGTTCCAGGATTTCTTGGTGATTGGAGCATTCTCCAAAGCAGTAAAAATTCAGGGCTCAGGTCCATCAGTCCCTGAGTGAGAGCACTGACCTGTCACTGCCAGGAAGTACCACCACAACACCACCAGCCGCTTTTTGGGCTGACAACATCATCACTACATCCGAACCAGACCCCAGAGGAAAAAATCTGATGCCTCCTGGAAGGTCCTACATGGCAGACAGACAATTACAACAGGCAAAGCCTGCAGGCTTTAGATCTCCTTCTACATTTAAGCAGAATAAGAAAAGCATTATTTTAAAATGTTCTCTTGAACAGAAAGAAACTATTTAAGTTTACTTAAGTTTACTTAGACAAACTGATGTCATTCTGGATATCATCTTTGAAATTTGCTTCTGCAGATTATTATCGTGGCTTCTTCAGTCCACTCCAGCAAAATCCTTTTAAGCTTTAAATTACTTTGAACTTTGTCATGTATGAGTATATATCCAAAATATCATCGTGTATAAAAGTGAATTTTTGGCTTGACATAGATGATAGGATATGTGTTTTATATAATAAACTTTCTCTATTTGTTGTCTAGATTTTACAGCTTTACTTGTTGATATCATTGGAAACTCCACCAATTATCTCACAGAAATTTTCAAATCCACTTCTATTCTCTCAGGTTTGCATTTCCTTTAAACATTTATAATTTTCTTTTTTGTCTAATTTACTCCTGGCATGAAAACAAGCATAAAAATACAGATAAAAGCCTATTGCTTTTAGTCAACAGCATTTTTCTCACAACACATGGAGCAAGATATGTATATAATATGTGTGTGTGTAATATAGAGATGTACATGTTTCTACAAGCAGTTATATTGTTTGAATGTTTTATTACTAATTACTAAAAAATGATGGGTTTGAGAATTATTATCATACACTGATACTCTGAGCAATTCCGGTTCCCAGAGAATAATTATGGACTATGCTATCTGAAGAATTTTTGTCTATATCAAAATAATTGTAATTTAGAATTATAATTAGATAGAAAATTTTCCACTGACAATATTGACACTTGGATTTGATGGTGGTTTGAGATTTTCGTCGAAAATTAGAAGGCAAATATTTCTTCAGCTGCCATAGACACATACCGTTTTTGTTTGTATTTTTAACTGTTTAAGATGATGCCATAGAAGGAAAACTGGTAACAGTGATCTCTTTTATGGGTTTTTTTTGCCTTTCAGTGCATCAGAACAATGACTCTGATTGTATCTACATCTGTGTGATGGCAGGGCAGACAGGTAAAAGTTAAAATCATTCCACCTGAAAATATTGTCCTGGTTTTCGTCAGTGATGATTTATACTAGGAACAAGCCTTTCTTGATATTTATAAGCATTTATATTTGCAGGGAAAAATCTGTCTGATTTTTTGGAAATACTAGAAAAATCTCCTGTTATTAATTACACGTTTTCCAGTAACACATCATCTGACCTGGGTAAGTATTCCTGGGGAATAAAAGGAAATAGCAACAACAGTGAAAATCACATCCAGCTAGCTCTTGCAACGAGTACTCCATCTTCATTACTACTACTTTATATTTTATTATTGCTAATATATTTGCATAGTATTACATATTTCATAATATTTAAAATAGAGTAATATTTTATATTATGTAAAGGTTTAATACAGTAATTATATCATAAACGTAAGTAAACTTTACAAACTTTTAAATTACTTGTTACAAAGTCTTCTAGTGGAGGAACAAAAAAAACCTGCTGAGATGAGAGCTTTTACAGAATTCAGCACTGGGCTGGGGAGGGTCTCTAGTGATCTTAATCTAACTGGGTGCCTGCCATAGCTCTCAGCACAAATGATCTCCTACCTTTACATGAGTTACCTTCAGAGAGGAGGTGAATACATTCAGTCATTGTCCTGAGTGGTTCCTCCTCCCCAAACTGCTTTGCCAGATTGAGCTGCACTTCGGATGCTCCCCTTTCACTTCTGCCCATCACTATTTCTCATTTTCAGTGGTAGATTAAAGCAGACAGACTGAAATCAGTGGCAAGCTGTGTGTGCTGGAAGCTGTGGGATGTTTCCTTTTGAAAATAAAAAAGAAAAATATGACACTTGGCCAAAACCCCCTTTAATTAAAAAAGACAATAGCTGTTTCTATGGCAGCAGAACCTGATTTCTTTCCTTTTTCTCACACAATACGTGGTGGATAGTGAGTGCTCTAACCTTGTCTTCTCATACTTCAAAGACCTAGATTCGATATTCTCAAGTTTTGTGAAATTGCAGGAAGACCCAAACAAGACACTGGATTCATCAGCGGAACGTGTGTGGACATTTAAATGTGAGCATATGTTGTCAGACCTAAATCTGTGTTTCCTCGATTAATGTCTTGACAAGTGATCATGTGTGTTTGCTTCACAGTTAACTGTGATGTCAACTACAAATAAAGGGTAGCCTAAAACATCCTGAAACAGCAGGAGATGGTGTCACTAATGCATTGAAGAGCTGGAGGATAGAAAAACTATTGTGAAAAGCCATTTTACCAGAAAAATAAGCTTTCTAAAGAGGCAGAGAAGAAGAGAAAAACTGGTAGTTGGTTTCAAACAGAAAAATAAGATTATTTAAACTATTTCCTCTTATTTTCTGTGGTAATTTTCTTTTCTATATTCTTCTCTATCTGTTTCTTTATATGACATTCAGTTGTACTGGAGCATTTCATAAACTTTAGTACATTTAACTTTTCCATGAGGCTACAAGATAGAAAAGTGCTGCTCTGCCCCATTTTGGAAGCCAAAAAGCAAGGCTTTGTATCTGCTCACTTGTAACAGAAATCAATAGAAATTCCGACCTTGACTTCATACCTCCTTGTCATTGCAACTGCATCTCTCTCCTACAAAATGTCTGCATTTCCTGTAGTCAGTCTGCTGTCTTTCATAAACTTTTTTAATTTCCCTAACCACGTCAACCTTTGTTATCTCTCCCAGCCACGAGTGTCAATTCTCACACTGCAGTATCTGCCCTCCAGTACCTGCCTGCTCACCTTCAAACAGACAAGAGCTTTCTCTCTCTCCTCTGTAGTGAAGCAGTTTAGGAAATTACACATAAATTATGTGAAGATAAAACCCCAAAACCTGCAGGAACATTTCAGTTTCTTCTTTTTGTTTATGAAAACTCACTCATTAAAATGTTCTCGGTTAAAATTTCAAACATCATTTGTGCTCCCTTCTCCCTGCGTTTTCATATTTAAAATGAAGTGGAGAAGTGGCCACTCAAGAGCCAGAGAAGCACTCAAGGAGTAGATGGGATTTTCTGGGTTTATTTTAGATATTATTGTCCCCCAGAGTGTTGCACTCGCTGCTGCTGCAGGGGCACCAGCACCCCCAGTGTGCTGGTGCCCTCTCTCTGTCTCTTGCTTCTCCAGCTACCAGGATCCCTCTTGCCCAGAAAGGAGGGGAAATCCCCACCACGAAGTTCCCACTGTGGCCAAAGACAGTAGGAGCCAAAGGATCGTGGTTTCCATCACTCCACGTGGATGCTCCCCAGCCTCAGGGCACGGCCGGACCCCCTCTGAGCCCTGGGGGGAGCTCAGCCCCATCGCTGGCCCCGCGGCCCAGCCCCAGTGAGTACGGGGGAACCTGCCCTACCCTGCTACTGTGGGGTTTGGCCGAGTGTTTCTGAGGTGGAGGCTGCAGGGCCTTTCAAGGGGACCCACTCTGGGTTACCTGTGGGTTGATTGCTTTATTGCAGAAATGTTAAAATCAGATATAGGCTCCATCCTGTGGTTTCTCATCTTTAGGGAAAAACTTGGTATTGCTTCCCACAAACACTTCTGCCTCTTGGGTCTTCCCTCTCATTTTGCAACGAATTTGGTGAGCAGACCTGCTAAAAAACATATAGAGATGCTTCTCCTGGTCTCCCCTAAACGTGCCTTCTTGAAATCCCACCCTTCCCTAGTCCACAGGCTTTTCAAGATCTAGTCAAGTGCAGCTTTTGTCCTTCCTCTTTCATGCTGGCATTTTTACATGCTGCTGGCAGTACTGGGTGAAGGACTCTGTCTCATACATAGCAACTCCTCTCAGGAGACAGATGAATAATACCTATGAGTGACGGGAAGCGTGTGTCTCTCTGTTCTCATAGGTGACATGTCCATGTTTTGGATGCAGACAGTGTCTCCACAAGAAGCCAGCAAACTGATGCAAACAGAGCCAGGTGAGACTAATCTGGGATAGCAACAAAATGTGTCAGTTGGCACATTTATGAAATAGAAAGTAATGTATGGAATATATAGACTGATAGAATGTATTTATACATCAATATCTATGTAAGTGTTTATTAATGAGCTGTGAGTTCAGAATTAGTTTTTTTATTCTTTTCTGTTGCTCCTTCAATCAACTTTCCTTTTTGTTTTAAGGTGTCAAAGCAAGTTCTATTCTTTTCCCTCCCCGTAGATTTGCCATCCTCGGTACTGTCTATGCCACCTTCCTACAGACCTGGTGTGACACTGAAACTTTACTCAGCTACCAGTAAGTAAATGCACCTCATGCAGCAAAAATAGCAGTATGATTGAAAGTAATGCAAGATAGAAACACTCCTGTGCAGAAAAAACATACATGGTTAATTTGCTTATGATAGTTTATGCATGTAAGCCACCCAGAATGCCCAAGGGACTGCTTCCTATTTGTTTGTGAATTGTACACAATTACACATTCAAAATATAGATCATATTATGGTGACAGAATTAACATAGGTACTCTGTGTGTCAATTTTTGCATTGACTGGTTGTTGGAGAATTCATTCTTAAGAATAATTCCAAAAGAAAATATCAGACTTTAAATCTCCTAATTGATATAAACAAAATGATGAAACCAACTCATGCCACATGAAACCCCCAGAACTGTTCTGAATTTACAATACTGCAAATTACTTTCTCAGTTAAAAAAGGATCATCATCAACTAGATTTTCATGAAAGTTCAGTTCTCAGCTGCTCGTGTCTGTGTGGCAACTGTCTAAGAGAAGCTTAGATGGTGGGTAGAGCAAAGCTCATATATCAGACTAAACTGCAGAGGTCTTCATTATCCTTTGGGCTTCATATTATAGATAAGACAAGAGGAGTCTAAGGAACTAAAATGCCAGGTAAATAGTATTTTTAAAGGTCTGTTTTAACATCTAGGAAATAAAACTTGGAAATCTGATAGTATGAATGAGCAAATAAATCTTGTGAATTCTGAAGGATCATAGGCGAGGAGAGCAAAAAGAGAAGCTGATTACATGGTTTGTGATGAGTTAATAGGAAGTGTGGAAAAATAAACTTTACCACTGGTATTGTCAAAGGAAACTGTGGGTCTTTGATGTGGATTCCTAATAAATCTGATGAAGAGAAGACTGCTGCTGATAGTTAACCTGCTGAAACAGGAGACATAAGGCGAAAACAGCATCACCAGCAGGTTTGTGCACAATGGGAAACTGCAGCCTTGTGGTCCTTCTCTGCTGGTGGAGCTGACCCAGAGCACTGCTGACGCTGCCAGGTCCCTGGCTCCACATGGGCTACCCTTGGGTCTTCCTTTTGGGATTACTTGGAGCCTCAAAATCCAAGTTTTTGTCTGGATTCCCTGCTAATCTCACCATTTCTGTTGATATTTTGATTCCCGACTTCTCTTTTACTTATCTGTAAAGGTGTTTTTAGGGGGTAAACACATGTGATTCAGAGAGAAAGGTTCTTTCACAAGTCTTCTATTTTTCTGTCAGTGGGAATAACTGCACAGTAGGGGAGCAGCAGTATCTCACAATTTTGGTGTCACTTGCTTTTTCCATTGGCTTTCCTGTTGCAGCAATCCAAGACCAGGATCCTGTGTTGGTACTTGTACCTTTTGCTGATTTAGATCAGGTTTTCATAGTTTCCAGCTCCATTCTTGACTATCAGCATATGTTGGGCTGCTTGTCTTCTTTTTTTTTTTCTTTTCTTTTTTTACCCAGGCTATTAGAAAAAAAAAAAATTGAGAGCGTATTACTCAGTGGGGCATCTGTTTTCAGAATTAAGTAGCATTATCAGAGTTAAAGAGATGACCATGAAAACCAAAGTTTGACAACGTCAAGTGATCATACAAATACAACTCCTGCAGAAAAGCAGCGTCAGGGAAGAGGGGGAGGAAGCTATTGCTTGGGAGGCCTGAGAACACCGCAGAAAAAAAAAATCATCAGCTGAGACACATTTCCAAGAAAAAGGCTCACTGCCGTTGAGCCAAGGAGCAGCTCTTGTAGCGAAAGTCTTTTCAAACCACGGAGAGAGGAAACCAAATAACTTTGGTTTTCGTGGTCATCTTTTTAACTCTTATAATGCTATTTAATTCTGAAATTAGATTTATTTTTCTCTCATCTTACTTCTGTTTAAAGAGCTCCAAATACCAGAGTCCTCCTCTAGTGTGCAACACTATAGACCCTGGAGAACCTAGGACTGGGGACAGCCCATTTTGAAAAGGCTGAGAAACATGGATTTCAGTGAGATGGATGAATTGGGGTCACCAAATGCCTCTCTGTGAGAAACCATGGTGGCAGAGGCTGCCGGTTTGATTCCAACAATTGGGCATTTGGGGGAACAAATCCAACAGAGGGATCACAAAGTGAGGAAGGGCATCCACGTTGTTCTGAGGGATGACTCATTATTCCAAGAATTCATTTCTTAAATCATGAAAGTGGATGCCAATTAATAAAACATGTAAATATGTGTGTTAGATCATGCAGAGAGGGATATTTTAAGTCTGAATCATTCACAGTAGCCATAACATTGCTTTTCACTGGCAACGAAATTTAATCACAGTATCACAGGGATGTGATATTGAGTTAATAAAAGAACTGTCTGTTTACTGCAAGAGTTGGTCACTTCACTGCCCCCGACAATAATGTGGCAATTTGAAACAGAGAGGAGAAAAGCTCTGTGCAGGAGCTGTGGTTCCTGACATTTCTGGTCTCTTAACTAACTCAATTTCTTAGGAAAGAGCATTCTTAGAAAAGAAAGCTGTGAAATAAATTCCTACTTTTAATTAGCTGTATGAACTTATGCACTGAATACAAGAAATATATTTAACAGTAGAAATGTATCACAGAAGAGGTATAAAACATCACTATGGATGGGTGAAAATTTAAATTTCAATGATACGATGTGAATACACTATGCAATCAAAAGAATTAAATAGAAAATTAATTGAGAAAGAATGTCATCATTAAACAAATATAGTATTATGCAAATACAATGTTAATTTAAATTTAAGTGATTGTCAAGAATGAAAACCAAATCAATTTCTTTAGCTTTCAGCTTTTTTGTTTGACTTCTCTTTCCCACATTGATGACTCCAAATTGAAATTGCCGTCATTCAATTTGCAACTAGATAAAACTGAATTTCTGCTGGCAAAACACATAGCTTGAGTAAAGCATTTAACACCTGGCTGGAGGGATAGCAATACCCACTTTGGCGGAGGCTGAAATTCGTAGGAGGGTGGCCTTCAGCAGGTTTTAACTATTCATCAATTTTATTATTTCTCATCAACTTTACAGTTACTTTTCAGGGACAACTTGTATTAAAACCTCATTGTCCCATGCTCTGATGTTTGGTTATTAACATGAAGTGTGTTTACTTAAGCAAGGGATCATTAATTTTTAATTGATGTAGGAAAATTTCAAGGTGTGTCAAATGCTATTAAGTGGACAAAGCTTAATGACATTTATGTGAAATTGCTGAGGTGAAGAGAAATGGGGTTCCCTCTTGCCCATCTCTGACTAATTACACCTGATATTTGTGTAGTGCCTTTGACACACAACTGGTTTTCAGAGCAGCCTGTGAGTTTGGGAGCTGCCCGTGTCTGTCCCCTACTCCTCACATACTCCCGCTACGTCGGGCAAGCGCTGCCAGGAGAGAAATGGCTTCATAGCAATCTTTCTCAGGCTGGCAGAGCCTTGATTTTCCTCCTGCCCAAGAATGCCATTTTTTATTAAACTTCTTGTCAGCACTAGATGACTCAAGCTTATTTCAACAGAACTTCATTAGTCCAAATTTAACCTTCATAACCTCTGCTATCACATAACATAGCATTGCCCAGAGCTATAAAGTATGTGAGACATGTGAACCTGGAAATGCAATTACACTGTCTAAGGGGATTATACTCAGCAGGTAAGGCAGTTTATCCACACATGGCCAAAGCCTGCTGCTAGTAACACAAATGGAAAAAATAGTTGACAACACACTGCTGCCCTCTCTTTGCTTTCTTTCTTTCTTTTTGTTTCTTTGTTTTTCTTTTCCTTCCTTCCTTCCTTCCTTCCTTCCTTCCTTCCTTCCTTCCTTCCTTCCTTCCTTCCTTCCTTCCTTCCTTCTTTCCTTCCTTCTTTGCTTCCTTCCTTCCTTCCTTCCCTCCTTCCCTCCTTCCTTCCCTCCTTCCTTCCCTCCTTCCTTCCCTCCTTCCTTCCTTTTCAGAGCCCCAGGATGGCATTTGCAGGGATATCACTCATTTGTTGGAGGAGGGAACACATTGCTTTGGAGCTCATAGCCCAGATAGCAAGAAATTTAGCGGGACAAGTCAGAATTGTGTTTTTTCCCCAGGGTGCCCACAGGCCATGCTCAGAGAGCCCCGTGTGACCTCGCCTCCTGTCACTCTCATAGTGCAGAAGATCAACCCCTGTGTGATGGAGCTCTGTAGGTTCTTTCAGCTGTGCCTCTGTGTTGGTCAGAGAAGATATTCCAGAAAGGAAGCCATGAGGTAAAACCTGGCTATAGTTTTTCTTTCTCTGTCTGCTTAAAATACTCCTTCAGGCTTTTTTTCCCCAAATGACAATTTTCAATCACCAATGATTATTTTTGAGGGTCTGTGGCCACCAGCTGAGATCCAAATGTGTCCCAGTGCACTGAGCAGTACCTGATCTGGCTTCAGTATTCCAGCTAAGTGAAAAAAGCCCAGCTGCATTTTTCCAAATTTCTAATGACATCATTGAGGTTTCCGAATTTCTAATGACATCATCAGCTTTTTATTTCCACATTCAGTAACAGCAGCACGGTATGCTGTGCTTATCATAGACTCATAGACTGGTTTGAGTTGGAAGGAATCTAAAGGCCATTTAGTCCCAACTCTGCTGCCATAGGCAGGGACACCTCCCACTATCCCAGGTTGCTCAAAGCCCCATCCAACCTGGCCTTGAGCACTTTCAGGGTTAGGGCATCCTCAGTTTCTCTGGGTACCCTGTGCCAGGGCCTCACAACCCTCACAGGAAAGAATTTCTGCCTAATATTCAATCTAAACCTGCCCTCTCTCAGCCTGAAGCCATTCCTTCTTGTCTTATCACTACATGCCCTTGCCCAAAGTCCCTCTCCTTATGGAAGATGACAAGCCTCTTATCTTTAACTACATTTCCTATCTGTAAATATGTCTTCAGGTATTGTGTTGAATACTATTCCTGGTTTGTGAAAAATGCAAGTTATGTCTGTGAAAGAGTCAAAAGAGTTGCTTACTCCCACAGTAAGTACATTTTCATTTTATATCTCCATATCTCTGCATACCTTATTATGAAGATATAACCAAGATTTTTATATATTCACAGAACATTTGCTGTCTTTCATCAGATAGCTATTTTGTCTGATAATGTTTTTTAAGAGATTAAAAAAAAATATTATTTGACCTTCATGTATGTTTTAATATTTCCTCATAAAACCTCTTCTAACTAATATTTTCTTGTGTTATTCCAGCATTAAAGCAAAAATGCCTTAAAAACATCTGTACATCAGTTTAGAGCACTGAGAAATTTTACTGCAAGTTGGAAGACTGGTGGCAGTTTTAGTTGTCTTTCTGATTTCTCAGTGTAAAAATCAGAAAGCAACATGTTATTTGCAAATGTTTGAAATAAGACCAGCTATTAACCAGATGTTAACCTAGAAGTGTCTCCTCCTCCAAGGCATTGTAAAAATAATGTGCAAAACCAGGTATATTTTATACAAGTGATGTAACTGCAATAAAAACGTTGAAAGGCTTTTAAAAGTCTTATTTTATAAAGGATATTTACATGGTTGGATAGTGAATGCAAGTAGTTTCTATTAGTTTTTTTGACGTTTAAGACACAGTAATCAAAATGAACAATTGCAGAATAATTTTAAAGCAACCTGAAATGCTGAAGACGAGAAGGATTCTCTGGTGTTAAACACATGCAGATTATCTTCTAAATCAGAAGCTTCCATTACTTCAGCAATGTATGTAGCGCAGAGGGTCAACCCAGGATGTGAGCAGTACCTCTTGTACTTTGAGATGTATTTGTGTGAGCTCACCAGGATTCATAGAAACACGGAATTATAGAATGGTTTAGGTTGGAAGGGACCTTAAAAATAATCTGCTTCCAGCCCCACTAGATCAGGTTGCTCTGGGCCCCTTCCAGCCTGTCTTTCAAGTCCTTTATATGCAACTCTGGTGAACTAAAAAACAGTTCTAAAAAAAATTGAAAGAATAATCAATTGTATGATCCCATATTTTGCTATGGTGCAGCAATATTATGCTACTCTCTATCCAGAGTACATCATCAAGCCATCAACATTGTTTTTAAATAAGAAGTTTATTTGCACTACAGCTGCTGCACATCAATGTTTCACTGAAGAAAGATGTGTTCAAAGGCAAAGCCAAGGAGGAAAGTGGCACTATAAACAGTGCTGACCCCATAGAGAGGTGGGATGCAGCAGTTCTCTTCCAAAATACGTTTCACTGTTGTGCTCAATAGCGTGAGAGAAGCACTTCTGTCATGCCAAAGAGCAGGATAGACTGGAGTAGTACCAGTTACAGCTGCTATTGAAAGTTAGGCCAATGGGATAAACAGGAATGTTGTCACAGTGAGAATATGTTGGGAATGTTAACATGGCCGTAGTTCTGCCATGCTATGTGAGGTGTCACCTTGTTGCAGCAGCTCTCAGTCTGTGCCCATTGCCTCTTGTCATGTCACTGGGCACCACTGGACAGAGCCTGGCTCTGTCCCCTTTGCACCCTCCCCTCAGGTTTACGGGATTGATGAGATGCCCCTGAGACTCCTCTAGTGAAGAGCCTCGGCTCTCTCGTCCCCTCCTCATGGGAGACGTTCTAGTCCCTTCATCATCTCTGTGCTGCTTCTCTGAACTGTCTCCAGTTTTTCCATATCTGTCCTATGCTGAGGAGCCCAGCACTGGACACAGCCCTGCAGGTGTGGCCTCACCAGTGCAAAGCAGAGGGGCAGGACCCCCTCCCTCAATCTGCAGGCAGCACTTGGCCCAGTGCAGCCGAGGACACCCTGAGCCTTCTCTGCTGCAAGGGCACTCTCCTTACTCCAGTTCAACCCTGCGTGCAGCAGGACCCCAGGTCCTTCTCTACTGAGCTGCTTCCCAGCTGGGTGGCCCCCAGCACATATTTGTGTACGAGGCTGCACCTCTCCAGGTGCATGACTTTGCACTCCTTCTTGAACTTCGTGAAGTTCCTGTTGAGGTCCTTCTGGATGGCAGCATGACCCTTTGAAATGTCAGTCACTCATCCTGGTTCAGTGTCACCTGCCAGGCTGCTGAGGGTCCGTTCTGCCCTGTCATCCAGATCATTAATGGAGATGCTAAGCAGGACTGGACCCAGCACAGATTGCTGGAACGCACCTCTAGTCACTGGCTTCCAAATAGGCTTTGTGCCACTGGCCACCACTCTCGGGGCCCCACCAGTCTGTTTTCAACCCACCTCACCAGGCACATCCAGGGCAGATATCAACAGCTTCTCTACAAGGATCTTACAGGTGACTGAATCAAAGGCCTTCCTGAAAACCATGTAGGTCACAGAGTCAAAGAGCCTTTTGCTCATGTAAGTATTGTTTCAATTCCCGATTGTCAGGCTTCTCACTTCTCCATGCTACAATTCAGTGGACAGTTTGCCTTTGTTGATGGACTCTTTGAAGGGCAGCTGTGTCTGGCCCTGGCAGAAGACACACCTTCCTCATGAAGAGAAGCCTTTCCAAAGCTCACAGAATCAACCTTCTCCTGGATTTCCCTCAGCCTTGGATCAGAGCCACCGTGGATAGATGAGAGAAGACTTCCCAACCCTGAGGAATGCCAGTGTTTAAAGCTGTGTAAATTCTCACTCATCTTTCATCACTGAACACTACCTCTTGCTAAGCTATTAAAGCCATATTCACATGCCCAAGAGATTCTGTGAGTGATTAATAACAATGGGATGACTGTTATTTAATTACAGCCAAGAGTATTAGGGGAAGTTGTCACGTGGTGAATGCACCTGCAGAACAGACTTCTCAGTATAGATGCTTTACATGGCTGGAGCCATATTGCAGGAAACACTGTGGTCATAATGACTCTAAGGAATCTCATGGAAGAATTAATTAATAAATGTTGAAGTGGGTTTGATAAAGGAAGTGATCACATGGGTGAGGTCTATATCCGAGTGGGTATAAATAACTTAGTACTGGCTCTGCTGAAATCCATTTGTCCTCCATCCAACTGCTTTGGGATAATATCCCTCAAGGTAAGCCTTTCTGGATGTTCTTTATAATAAGGGAAGCGGAAGAAAACTATGTAGAATAAGCTGTTTGTGACTTAGGAGTAATAGACAAAAGTATGGGTAAGAGATTTGAGAAAATAGACCAGAAATATTTAGAGCTGTTAGATTTAAAACCTCACTTCCCGATGAAATATTACAAGATTTTCTAATAGAAATGAATTCAATATTTGAGCTCACAAGAGCAGATAATGATCAGTAGGCATATATGTTTGAAAACTGATATTCATTTATTTGGCTGGAAAAAAGGTCTATGCCTGACTTACTTGGAAAATCATTCTAAATTTAAAGTAATTTGTGACTGCAGTTAAAAACCAATCTATCATCTTCCATTTAATGAAAACTAGTGCAACACATTTAGGATTTTTTGCACACATCTCTTGGAGTTCTCCAAACAACATGATGTTTCTCATTAGGAAAATTTATGATATATTAGATCAGTCTCAACACAGATTAGAATAAATGCTTCATTACAATTTTTTGTGATACGAAACAAATATAATGGATTGCAGATAAACTGAATTCCATAGACCTAATCTCAGAATAACTCTTCATTTACACAGTGTTTCACAATATCTTCATTTCAACATAAGGATTATTTGAACATCCTGTTAGACCGATGAAGATGTGAAAACTGTTTGCAAAACAAATGAAACTGCAAATGCATCATTTTATTGCCAAATGGCACTTTCACAGAGTCTGTTTAATCACTTAAATCAATACCAAAATAAATATTGTTAGTCAGATTTATAGAGGACATTGATAAAATAAGGATGTATAAGGCTCATCATTCCTGTAATATGTGTATTTACTATGATAAGGGTAAAGACTGAATTGTATCAGGCAGAAATAGATCCAGGCTACAAAATAATGATCTCCTAAAATTAGGTCTTCCCATTCCAAAATTGAAGAGATAACATTCTATCTAATATTTTACTTGACTCACCAGGCACACCAGTCTGCTGTATGACTTCTTTCTTGTCTTTGGATTACAAAAAATGATTGTAATTCTGCTGATGTCTATGTCCATGGTGGTGTACAGTGGTAAGTGGCAATGTATTTTCATGATTATTTGACATTATGTCAAAATACTATTTCAAGTATGTGCATTTGGAAACAATCCCTTAAAAACACACCTTCTCTCTCCTCAAATTTTGGTGTTCAATACCCAAAGGCACTTAAAGAAGTTTCTGTATGAAGTACTTATAAAACATTTTTCTCAGGACTTGTAGTGAAGCAAAAAAAAACATGTAGTGGGGTTAAAAATATCACCAAAAACTTGCAACTTCTGTTTGCTAGCATTTTGTCATTCTTGAAGTCATTTAGACTCTGTAAGTTATGTCTCATATAAAGAGATTCTACTCATTAAATACATTTGTATTTTCTTAATTCTCCAAAGCATTCAGTGCATCCTGAACCTATGTTCAGCCAAAACACTTCTTTTGCATTTTACCCGAACAGGGCTTTTTCTTCATATAATTCTTTAGGTTTTATTGTCCTGGGTGAATAAACTTCCCAGAGTCAGGGATGAGCAAACATCTCAAATGTCTGCAGTATCTGCACTGTGTAGGAATGTCAGCAAGAGTTGTGATGTGCAAGTGAAGGACCCTTAGAAGGTTTATCACAATTTCTGGTCAATCCATGGGGATATTTCTGAAAGGAAGAGAAAACTCCGGACCCCAGCATAGAAAAACTCTGCACTGACCCACATCAGCTTCATCACTCACCTCTTTTCTGAGGGGTTGCTTGCATTGCAATTCAGAAAAGAAACAGGTCTTACACAAAACATACAGGCTAAAATGATGAAGCTGAACTTTAAGACTCCTACTATATAGAATGAAATCATGGAGAATATTCATATTTACCACTGCAGTGATAGTGAATGCCAAAATACCTGCACTGTTTATTCATTTTTAAAAATATATATAAAAGTTTTATATTGGTAATGCACTCAAAAGTATCTGGAAACTCATAAATTTTTCTGACATAATTTTTGAAGAACAATTCCTCAAAATCATAAAAAGCTGTTCATTAGTGTTTAGTTTCTTTCCCCCTAGCTAAGTACAATCTGAGCACGATGATTTAAAGTATTACCACGTTTAGGTTTGGGGAGGATTATTGGTTTATATTTGTATAGCATTTATTCTGCTGATCGCTTGCTTTGAGACTGAACCAAATATCTGTGCATGAAATAGCATCTTTGAGAGGAATAATGTGATTTGCTTTGAATAAATCAAATAGTTTGGTTCTGCTGCACCCTGACTTTTGCTGGCATAGTCGAGATTTTTGCTTCCCAAGGATTATAATGAGTGCATCCATGCCCTGTGTTAGGACATTTTAGTGAGCCACATCTGAAAAAAACAACTGGAGGTGCAATGATGTTTTTTGATGGACTTTTTTTAGGCAACACTTCAGAAAACTGCTGTCAGGTAGGAGAATCACAGTTGCAGTCCAGAAACAATTTTATATGTAACTGAACTTTAAAAGAAATTCCATGGATAAGGTATTCAACAGGAAAGCCCAGGAGCTGATGTATCATACAAGTCTCCTCAAAACGTGCTGAGTTTTTTTAGCAGGTTTTAGAGAGACGTGAGAGAAGTTGATATCCCCAGGGTCTTCTGAGATTTAAAGGATTGATTTTGGTAGTGAAATCTTTCACTGCCTCTACAGGGAATGACATAGGGTAGCTCCAAATACATGATATCAGAAGAGGAAAAGAGAATAATTACTCCAGAAAGTATTTTCTCTTTGTTCCTCCCACCCCCAATTTAAGCAAAAGTAAGCAATCTTGTTAGCAAACATTGGTTCATTGATCTTGACTTGGTGACAATTAGAAATATTTTTCTTTGTGATGAGAGGATTAGAAGAGCCAATGGTTTACCAAACTGCTGAGCAGAGATTCCTCTCCAGAGGAACTTCAAACATTTACATGTTAATTGGATGTACACAGTTCAGTTTGCGGAGAAGAACTAAGTGCAAATGAAGGATAGGGGAGCAATCAGAGTTTCCAGTACCCCTGGAATATGGTTTTATCAATTTTGTCCTCTGATGCATTTCAACTCAATGGGATTTTCTTGTTTTCTGAACATTTTGCTGAAAGGACCAAATGATTAATGGCTGCTCGTCAAGAGATGGTTCGAGCCGTGGTGTTATGCAGTGTTTCAAACCTGGCTCCAGTTGCACTTGACAGAACCTGGCCCAGGGGATGTTTGTCACTGCAGAGGAAAGACAGGTTTTAAGCCAGAAATAAGGGTTAGTTCATCTTTAGCAAGCATGTGTACAAATACAGCATTCAATGCTGGTTTTTTTGCAAGGCGAGCCATTATTTTGCCCAAAGCTGAATTCTTCATGGCCATGAAGCTTTCAACAGACTTGTTCCAGTTCTGTGAAAAAGCCAGCCTTTATTGGGAGACCTTTTGTGGTTTGTGGAAAGCAATTTGTTCCCCTTAGTCCTGCTGCAATGAAGGATGCTTCTGATGGATTGTTGTTTATCTAAAAGCTTCTTGTTCATGACCAAGAATTTCAGGAAAAAGAATAACACAAGAGGAAGCTCCTCTTCCTGCCTGACTCAATCCTGTATCCATATTCAGCAACTGAACTTGAGAAACTAATTGCTGGGAACATATGACTGTCATCGTGAAAATCTTGTTCACACTAAGAAAGTTGTGGACGTCCCGAAAAAACACTTATATATGATCTAAAAACACAAAAAATCCTATTTTTCCTAATCCTTTGCTAAACATTGAGTTAAGCCTTATATCTAAAAACCCCTTCTCTGCTTCACTCTTTACACCTATATTTACTGCAGGAAAATGTAACAGATGAGCAAGAGAACTGTCAGCTCTTTCCCAGAATCTTCTATAGAGAAAAAGGACAGCTTTCCTAATGCCGGTTATTCTGAGATATAAGTTATGCCATGAATTTAACATTATGGGCTTTTTCAGTTTTAAGTATTTAGATTCTTGAGACAGTAAATACCCTTTACTTACTATGTTTTTTAAAAAACCCAAGGTAAAATAAATCTAAAGTAACACACTGTCTTCTGAAATCATGCAGAGGTAAAGAACAGGTTAAAAAATTGGAAGGGAGAGAACAAATATTAGATTTCACTCTAATTCAGGACTCGGCAAACAGAAAAAAATGAAAGTGTTGAAAATATACCAAATCTACCATATCAACTTCAAAAGGAAAAAGAGATAATTAACTTAAAATATAAAGAGTTATAGGAAGAGAGACAACCACCAGTAAAGCAATAGCCAAGATGGACTCAGGAAAACCAAATTACTTCACTTCAAATAACCCTGCTGCAAATTATAGCACAGAGTTACAGAGTATTTGGGACATAGTTGGGCAATAAAACAATTTCATGTAATTCTACTGATTTTCCCCAGTAAGGGCTACTGTTGCGATGAGCAGAAGAAGACACGGGTTAGCACATCCTCAGCAGCAATACCTGTTTAACAGAGACTGGGGTTTGAGCTGAAGAGGATGTGGCTTACCAGTACACACCAGTACACTTCTAGGCTTCCCAGGGTGTGGGTGAAGCTGAGCAAGTGCTTCATGGCTTTGATAAAGCAGCTTGCCAGTGTAGGAATATATTCAAAATGCCTGCAGTGTATGTGTCATAATGAAATATATGTTGCTGGTTTACTGTGATTTTTTGGGTTTTGGGTTTTATTTTTAAATCTTTTTCTTCTCAAATTTGTTTGCTGAGGTAGGTGGCCAAGAACTGGAGCCGCCAGCATTCCTGCCAGAGCTGCTTAACACACCTGAAAGAATCTTGAGTAAGAAAGGTTTAAGCTTTACTTTCTGCAATATTGCATGGCAGTGGGGAATCCCTTGAAGTCCAGAAGCATTGCAGGGAAGTGTGAGCAAATAGCTAGGAACTCATCTCAAAATGGTTTAACAACTGAAGCAAGACCAGGGGAAGTGTGGGGACAATTACTGTCTTTTTTTTCTTTTTTTTTTAATAAGCATGGTTTGTGTGTTTATTTTTTCATTTAGACAATGCCACACTCTTCAATGGAGTCTTTCAAAATGTGGAAAGTGTTGCATTATTTTTTGGTAAGCACCTGTTCCAGTTGTACTTGAGCACTGAATAGAAATTATGTGGGGCTTGCTTTTATATATGCTTTTATATATTTACTAAGATGAAACAGGGATTTTTGTTGATGCAGATTTCCCCAAAGACCGCTGTAACACTAGACACTGCTGAGTGTCGAGCACTGCTCAATGTCCCTGTGTCACTGCCTTGTTTAGGCTCCGTGTTCCTGCGAGCATCACCCACGTGTGACCCACATCTGCCTCACCTCCCCTTACCAGGTGTTTTACGGCTGTTCTCTTTCCAGACTGCCTGGGTTCTCACTTCACCTGGTTACAGTCCATCTTCACTAACTTCCCTGCCCTTCTCAACTTCGTGAACAAAATGAAGTGTGTCACTGGGTTCTGTCCAAGGGATTTTGAAGACTACGGTTGCTCTTGCCGGTTTGAGATGGAAGGGCTCCCCGTGGATGATGCTGATGAGTAAGTCATATCCATGAGAGGTCCTTTTCTGCCCTGACTGTCAATAAATGCCCTCATACTCTGATTATCCAAAGCATAACACTTGTATAAATTATTTAAAGACAGTAATAAAGATGTAGATTTATTTAGGGGTAGGTAACACCATCTGTCTCTGGTGGGAGAAAATGTAATCTCAGGCCAGGACAATCAAATGGTTGTTCACTTCTATCAGCAGGAGGTGTGAAAGGAAATTCAAAGAGAATCAAGATATATCCATGTCTGTGAAGAAAAAGGGTTTTCCAACTATGTAATGTATTAATTCCCTGAGTGAAGACAGCAATGTCTCAGAAAGGGCTATTGCTTATAGATAGATGGAAATTAATCCACCCACTCTGCAGCATGGGATGGCTGGGAAAATGGAGATCTAACCCTGCTACTGGAAAAAAGCCATGGAACTTCTCTGTGAAAGGTTTTCTGAACAATTGCGATGACATCCTGAAATGGGAGCTCGAGTCAGTTCAATGGATTGATACCCAAGAGCTGAGCACCTGAGCTTTTGCTTCACTCAGCTTCATTTTATTGCAGAGCAGCACAAACCCAGAAACTGCAGAACCATCCATCAGCAGGTTTGTCCTGAGAATCGTCCACAGAGCCAGTTTGTATTTACAAATTGGTTTGCAGCCCTGGGGTGAGGTTTCCTCAGCAGCACAGAACTCCTACTGCCGTGTGCAGCAGACAGAGACAAAGAGTCTCTCTTTGCCACTGAGAGATGTTCTCTTGGTTCAAGGCAGCCTCCAAACCAGTGGCTGTTGTGTGTCTTTCCCAGAGACAGTTCCCACAGTGTTGCCGTTTTTTTCACTGATGTTATTTCTTAGAAACTAGTTTTGCAAACCTTGGGGCTTGTCTGTGCCATTTCTGTTCCATAGAAAAGGTCTCAACACCACACTGCAGGTTTTTAACGCATTGGAAAGTGCCTGTAAGACCAAGCTTTTCCCATTTCCCAGAGTAACTCATTGTCATATCTAAATTAGGAGGCAAGTTTACCTCCATGGCCCTCATGAAAGACAAGCAGGCCCAGAGGATAATGCATGTCTTACAATATCCTGCTTGCAAAGGGAAACTAAGTAAATTTTTGGATTAACTGATGCAGTAAATGCTGATGTACTTGTGGTTCTCCAAACAAACAAAAAGTGCAGAGAGTTTATGTTAGACTTCTTATGCAGTTAGAGGAGCTTTTAGATGCTAATACCTCCCTAGACCTCAGGCAGAGTCAGGAGAGTGTTGGGACATCACCAGTTAGATGGTTAAAACCCTGTTTCTCATGGAGCTCACAGATTTCAGCCTCATCTCTGCCACAAGGCACAGTAGAATTTGTGGTGCAGGGAGTCATCAGGCCCCTCTGCTGAATGCTATTTCCTCTCACTTTTTTAGATACATTCCTTGGACTCCTTCTCTGGTTTTGAAGGCAAATTAAATGTTGTGATCATTATTTTTTAATATAGTTGGTGATTAAATATGAAATGCTTTCTAAATATAGGGGATGAGAAAGTGCACTTGTGGCCTAGAAGGGAGCCTGGCAAGGCTCAGGTGTTTGCTCTGTGCTCCCATCAGTGCAGGAGAGCTCCTGACCAGGGGTGGGCTCAGTTCACAGGCAGGGCTGTGGGGGCTGCGTAATGACACATTCACTGTGTCCTTAGCAAGAACCCCACTGAAGATAACTCCTTACATTGTGATCACAAGTTCACCCTTCCTGGCAGCAGATGCTGGATTTGGGTGTTCGTGTTGTCTTTGCATTCAGCATTGTCCAGGCCAAATGCAATTCAATAACAGACCTGTGTTCTGAGCCCCTTTCTCTGAAATGAGGGTATTTCATCCTAAATCTAACAGCAAGCTCCTGCTTAATCTATGTAACATTTCACCTGGGGTAAATGCTGACTGTTTCACTGATGTTTCATTTAAAGCTGATGTCAGTGCACACAGATGCTGTGTAGATGATTCATCTGTACAAAGAGATGAAGAGAGGAGAGGGTTGAAGAAGAGCGTGTTGGTTTAGTTGACTTTTTATTCCTGTTCAAAGCTAAGGTGGCCCTGCAGGCAATCTGAGGTTGGCAGGACAGCAGGGGTGCAGGAAAACACGAGGTTTCTGACTGTTTGTGTTGTGTGGTGGCAGGAGAAAGCTGCTTTACTCCAGTGTGAGAAAAAATATTTCATGGCCCTTTCCCAGGGATAAATGGTGCATTTCAATTGTGATTATTGCATAGAAGTATCAGAAATAGAGGATGAAATTGTATGTATTTATATAGTCCCAATGAGACACAGGGATTGACAAGGCCTTGCAGAGCCATTAACCCTCCATGAGTGCCAGGTTCAGTGTAGTTCTCCAAATCTGCCGTGAGAAAGGTTAGGAGAGGACTGGATCCAGAGATCTCTAGAGCTGACCCATGGGGCATTGCTGGTCAGTGAGCTGGCAGTGCTGGGAGCTATTTGGGCACTGGTAGTGGATTTCTCATTTGAAGTGCCTGTAGAGTTCTTGCAAGCACCCCAATCCCACAGCAGGACAGAAATGTTTGGTAATCCACAGCAGGCAGACCTGCTCCCACCACTCAGTTTTGCATCCAGCTATAGTTATCCCACCACTCTGACTCGGGGAAAGGCAGCACTCGGCCTTTCTTGTGTCTGGGGATCACACCGTGGAACCCCTTTTCTCATTTGGCATCTTTTGCAGTTTTGTGTAAGAGCACTTTTTCACCACTGCAGTCTGACGTTGAACTGAGACTAAATTGTGAGATCTCTCTGTTTTTTAATTTTTAAGATGCTGTTTTCAGCACCGCAAATGCTACGAGGAAGCGCTGGAGATGGAGTGCACGTGGGACCCATCAAAGATATCTGCAGATGTCAGCTGCTCTACTAAAAACCTGACCTGTGGTGAGATTAACCTGTCAAAAGAGCTCAACACTGGAGCCTCACTGGGACCAGAAGCTCGTTCTGGTTTGCCTACCAAAAGTCATTGACAAATTAATCAGAAACCACCTCCACTTCCCAGGGCTCGTCCTCCTGGGGTTTCCCTGACTTTGCATGACCACTAAGCATTGCTTGAGATGTCTCCACATTGGAAATGCAGCAGATGCTGAGGAGAGACCTGAAAAACAATCTTCTTCTGAGGCATCAAGGCCTGATTTTTCTGCACTTTGAGGGATCAGATTCTTTATTCAGAGGATCGTGCACACTCCTCAGCTACAGCAGTATCACCAGTGAGGGCAGAGACCAAGGGTTATAACAGGAGCTATTCCATGCAATGATGGTATAGGCCTCACAAGAGTGAAATGGGGTTCTTTAATGCCTAATAAATTTTAATATAATTTTTCATTAAGTATTGGCTCTCAGAAAACACTGTCTTCTAGAATATGGTTTGAGGATACCAGCAAAGAGGGGCAGAATCCTCAAACTATTACCCTTACATCTTATTTAAGCAACAATCTGATCAAATTTCCAATTTTTGTTTCAAATTAAAACCATTTTTGCTATTTACACCAATGTCTAAAGGTACAAGTGCATTTAAATATTAATAATGCTTTTTAAGCTCTTTCTATATAGTCCCCATCAAAAATACGAAATCTAAGTGTGACAGCTATGACAAGTCAATGTTTTTTTAAACTCTGAAAGGTAGAAGATTTTGAAGAGGGAAAATAGTATTTCCTGGGAAACTGCTTCATATCCTTTATGTTAGAAAGAAATTCTTTGCTTTGAGGGTGGTGAGGTACTGGCACAGGCTGCCCAGAGAAGCTGTGGATGCCTCATCCCTGGAAGTGTTCAAGGCCAGGTTGGATGGGGCTTTGAGCAACCTGTTCTAATGGAAGGGGTCCCGGTCCGGGGCAGGGGGTGGAACGAGATGAAGTTTAACCCCCCTTCCAATCCAAGCCATTCCATGGTTCTCTGATTCTTTATAAGGAGCAAATCACAAAGGTTTGGCTTGTGGACTGTGACTTCCTGGAGTTGGGAGGAATATTTTAAAGAAGTCTGTGAAATGTCGAATGCAGTATCAGCTGGATTAAGTTTTCCTGGAAAAACAAGAGCATTGCTCTGTAGTCCTCAGTACTCTGCAGACCCAACCAGAGAAGCAATAATCTGTTGCCAGCCATGCCAGACTGCATCAACTGGTGTTTAAAACCAGGGTTAGACTATGAAACTTCACTGTGTTTAGCATGGAGAAGCACAGTACACAAACCTTACAGGGAAGAAAAAGCAGGAGGTGGAAAAAAATTTTCAATAGAGCCTTGTTTGGATTTTTGTTTTATTTCCAGAATCTGGGGATCCCTGTGAACAGTTCCTCTGCACCTGCGACAAAGATGCCATTGAATGCTTTGTGAATGCACAGATTAACTCCTCCTTGAATGGGCTGGATGTCTCCTCCTGTCCATCTCCAGTTACAGGTAATAATAGGGATATGATCGACTGCCCCTCCTGCCAGATCTTCCACTGGCATCAAATGTGACTCAACGAGAATGAAGCAGGAGCTGGGTGTTTTCCTGCTATAGATCTGGTCTCTGTTTCACGTGTCCTGCCCATTTACTGCTACTTGGGTGAATACCAGGAGAGAAGGTGGTGGCAGACTAATTGCTGTCCTGGAGCAGGGCCAGGAGAGGCTTCTGAGATGGGGAGGGGGCTCGGCCCCATGAGGAAAGAGGAGGTTTGGGGGAGATCTTTTTGCTGTCAGTACCTAGTGAGGTGTGTGGAAAAGATGGAGCCAGACTCTTCCTAGAGGTGCACAGGGACAGGACAAGAGGCAGGAGATACAACTGCAACAGGGAAATTCCAGCTAGATGTGAAGAAATTTTTTTCTTTGGGAAGCTCCTGTCAGCTGGAATGAATGATACTTGTGATCAGGTCACTAGCAGGAATGCTAAAAATATTGCTACCCCAAATCTTCCCTTAAACCATTCAAAAACTGACCAGAAAAGCAAAATCAGGCTTACTCTGTTCAGTTACTTGGTTTCCATTTAGGAAGGAAAAATCCCCGCTTAGGAAGAAGGGGATGTTTATCTCCATTGTCACGCACTGATCCATGCTCTGCAGCTGAAATTACAGCCTTGCAGGACCAAATGACCGGATTAAAAACTTCATTCATGTGGATTGCAATCAGAGCATGGCAGGAGCAGGACCTCTGGGCTCCCAAGCTGAGGGAGATGTGAAAAAGCAGCATTAGCTTTTCTAATCCTTTGGCTCCCAGTCACAGCCCCAGTGCTAAGGACAGACACACACCTGTATCCCACCCTGGATGTGTGCATACCCTCCTGAAAGGCTCAAGGGAGAAGAAAATTCCCCAGGAAATTTGAATCAAAGACAGGTTGTTGTCTTTTTTTAAGACACTTATATTTCACTGGGATCAGATGGCCCTAATATACAGTATGGGAGATCCAACACACTAAAAATAAAGGGGAAATTGTTCGGTGCTAACAGGAAAATCATGCTGATTTTACCACTGCTGACAAAAATAGATTCAATTTTAGTTCTCTGGATGCCTCTGCTAATTTTAGGCCCCTGATTATGTTTCCTGATGGAAAAAAAATCCCACCTTTGAATGAAACATTTTCATTTAATGTTCACTCATGTTGTGATCCTCCTTTGTAGCTGTTCTGTCCAGTTCTGACTTTGGAAAAAATAATAACCCTATCTGACAAATCCATAGTCAAGGACTTCGGCAGGTTCTTTATTACAGAGAAAATTTTGAGTGAAATGGGCATGTATTTGACTAAATCTTTGATTTAATGGGAATACATTCAATAGACTCCTGACTTCTACTATTCAGATCAAACAGTGAAAAAATCCCTTTCTCACACTTCATGAGAGACTTTTTTCTTTCAGAAACAACCAGCAAGAGAGAGCTGACAACACGTCACATGGAGGGTAGGTCATCTCTGTAATTCTGTGACTGGAATGTATTAAATTGAGAACAATTTATACTCAGAAAAATAAGCTACAGAAATGGGAATTTAAAGAATGCTGATTGCCAGCCAATTCTCCTTGTTTAGGTTGAAACTCTTTGGGATTATTTTTTATTATTATACTGTATGTTGCTCAGCAGAATTTATTAGCAGCAGGGTATAAATACTAAAGCAATATTTTAATACTGCTACTGCAATTATAATAATATTTAGAAATAAGTTCCCTTCTGACGACTCTGATCTTGTTGTGCCATGATACAATCTAAGGAGCACCCCAAGCCAAGACTTCATGGAGTAAATTTTTTTTTTTTGCAGAGTTTGTTCATCAAGGGACTGATGAAACACGGGCTGTGACTGCATCAGTGGAAGAAGGTTTGCAAAAAGCCCTGCTTTCAGCTCCTAAGAGCTGAGAGAATACACGATGTTTGCTTTCTTTCTGCCCTTCTAAAAGGACTGATGTAAAAGTAGATGTCATGTTTTGGTGACGGAATCCAAGATTGAATGGGAAGGTGCAATTTTTCAATTTGAGCATATAATGTGTTTAACCAACGTTTACAGTAAGTTTCCCAAGGGCTGAGGATGAATGCTCTACAACAAAACCTGTTTTCATCAAAACAGCCTTTTTTTTCCTGGGAACACAGGTTGGAGCAGGTGAGCTGTTTGGCAGAGATGTCCTCTGTGGGTGCCAACCACTGGACCCACAGCCAATTGCATATTTCTTGTCTTTAAAAGATGTTGAATTAATTAGAATGAACCACTAGCACAAGGAAATACTGAACTGTGGTTTGTGGCAACGAGCCACCAGTTTGTTGGCTTATTTACTTGTAACACAGAAATCCAGGCTGAAACCTCCTCCCTCTGGAACCTCCTGGGTGAGTCTAAACCCTGAGACCTGGTGGTTCTTGTGACAGCCTTGATTTTTTTTATACTTATTTTCTTTTTTGCTACGCTCAGTGGTTGAAACTATTCTCCTCTTGCCTGCGTGGTGAGCACTGCAACACAAGAGGCCGGGGACAGAAAGCACCCAAAGCACTTGGTAGCTCTGGGAGGGGAAACCTTGTAAGAGAGGACCAAGATACGAAGCAGAGACAGAGACCAGGCTTGGGCCATTATGCACTTTAGCTGCTGCACTCTTGTTTTGTGGATCCACCACAAGCAAAGCCACGCTCTCGTTAAGGTCTGGCTTCAGGGGTGTTCGGCAAAGCGGACTGAGGGTGCTGGTCCACAGCTGGCTCAATAGAAGGCCAATGGCACCTTGGCCTGTGTCAGCAGTAGTGTGACCAGCAAGACCAGGGCAGTGATCATCCCTCAGCATCCTGAGGCTGCACTTCAAGTGCTGTGCCCAGTTCTGGGCCCCTCATTTCAGAAAGGACACTGAGGTGCTGGAGCGTGTGCAGAGAAGGGCAACAAGACTCGTGGAAGAACTAGAGAACATGAACATGTCTTCTGAGGAGTGGTTGAGGCAGAGCGGTTTGTTTAGTCTCGAGAAGAGGAGGCTCAGAGGGACCTCACTGCTCTCTACAACCACCCGCCAGGAGGGTGTAGTGAGGTGGGGTTGGTCTCTTCTGCCGTGCCTGCAGGGAAATACTGAGAGGAAATGGCCTTCAAGTGAGACAAGGGAGATTCACATTAGATACCAGAAAGAATTTTTTTGCTGTTTGGCTGCTCAGGCATTGGGATGCACTGCCCAGGGAGGTGGTGGAGTCACCATCCCTGGAGGTGGCTAAGAGGTGTCTGGACCTGGTGCTGGGTGATGTGGTTTAGTGGTTTAGGGGTTACAGGGGCAGTGCTGGGCTGACAGTCGGACTGGGTGATCTGGAGGTGTCTTCCAGCCTTGACAATTCCATGATTCTCTGTTCAGAGTCCCCATATCTGCCAAGCACACAAGCAACGTGCACTGGTTATGTGCAACCAGGCCACGGCTTAACTTAGAAATTCAGAAATTCAGTGTGGTTTGGGTTGGGAGGCGCCTGAAAGCTCATCTCATTCCAATCCCCCTGCCCTGGGCAGGGACACCTTACACTAGACCAGGTTGCCTGGGGAGAGGTGGAAAGCTGGATTTTTTTGAGAACTTAAGAACCTGGTTACGAGCTGAAGTGTGCTCCTCTGTGTGAGCCATTGCCCTAAGTGTGAATCTTGAATAATGAAAACCACATGGAACTTTTTTTTTTAGGAAAAAATGTTTCTGACATTTAAAGCTTTGTGCGTTTTTGGTTTTTTTTTTTTGTTTTTTTGGTTTTTTGGTTTTTTTTTTAAATAGCAGCACATGCACAAGTCTAGGTACCAGAAAAGGCTTTATGCTGAATGTAAATGCTGGCTGTTCCTTCATATCTCTCTTATATTATCAAAGTAGTGTTTTACCAGATATTTTTCATCCTAGCAACACCTCCAGTGTTGATTCATGTTTTCTATCCGCTTCTGGAAGATTTTTTAATCACTACAGGAGTGAGAGCACCTGTATTTGCACTTCTGTGGGAATATTTTACTTCCTGAGAGAACAACTACTTGTGCTCTCTAATGAGGCACAGTCCATCGAAAGGCTCCAAGTATTACCAAGGAATAAAAACCTGTATCAGGAATTTTAGAAAGCTGGAAACAACACAGATAATGTATCTTATCAGTCTTTGAAGGAAACATTTGGAGAACCTCTTACTATTTAACCAGTTGTCTCCCCATTTAAGCCCAAAGAAGCTTCAACGCTGACAACTGTGGAAGCTGCATTAAACCATAGCTAAGTATCACTGACAAACTCATTCAAAGGCAAAGGAGTTCTTCTTCATATCACAACATCCTAACAACTCAGAAAAGGATGTAGAGATGATTTTTTGGATAATTTCATGGCTATGTTTATAATTTATCAAAAGGCTGCTGGCAGATGAAAATCATTCTCTCAGGTAAAATATAAGTTAGAGGTTAGGAAGGTATTTGGATTTATGGCTGCCCATCCATACCTGACTTTCAGTGCAGGCAAACACAAGGTGTTCACAACAAATGTGGCATCCTTCTGTGCACAACACTGGGATTCCAGACCTAATCCTGTTTAGCCTATTTGTCTGTCAAATGGACTTATTATTGAATTTCCCAATCCAGCCATATTTATGCTGCTTCATTCACAGAATCATAGAATCCTATGTTAGTGCAATGTACATTATTTGCATGCAATGAGATTGTTTTATCAGTATCCCTTTGTCTCTAACAATCAATACACCACTGTCTATCCATGATATGTCTGGAACTTCTTATCAGGAAAATCTTTTCTCAGCAACCTGACTATTCATAGCTGTGCTGGCTGTATGTTTCCTGAGTTTACATTTTCTGTTTTCAACAGTGGTTTCTTTTGAGCCCCGTGACCGAGTCTTGGAGACTTCCAAAGGCAGAGGTAAGAGTCTGATTAAACTTTTGTTGGCAAATTTGGCACTCTTGACTCCAGGTGAAGATGGATTTTCATTTATGAAGCTCTGTGGTGCAGTCAAAAATCTGCAGCACAGGATTTCTGAATAAACACCTCTGTTTGTTCTGCTGACTTGCACATCCATCAGCAAAAGACTTTGCTTCTCCTAATTACCATCTTTATAAATCCAGGCTGTTTGGTTAAGCTTGATAATGCTTTAAGTAAAAGTAATTTCAGAAATGCATGACAGAAATTCAGCAGGCAGGTCACTACCACGATGCCTCTGTTTTTTGTACAGTTACCACAAGGGACCACAGAGGCACAGCTCCTGCTCCCCCCATACCCTCAATAAAAGGTCAGTGACCCTCAGTTTTCCTCTTTCTTTGACTGACACAGCAATTCTTCATCTAAAAGCATCACAGCTAGAACCCTGTGCATGGTAGCAACAGGGCTGCTGGAGAATCAAATTTAGATCAGGGTCAGATAGCAGATACACAAACAATAAAACCTGGCTGAGAAGCATTAGCTGTTCCTTGCCTCCAGCCACGCACTTGCGCTCCTCATCCAAGTATTTCTGAAAGCCTCTTCACATAAGGTTTTATGATATAATGGTTGTTTCTGTAAATTACATTCACAGCATCTGCTGCCAGAAGGGTTAATTTTGATTTTGCCTCCACCTTTATTATAGATAACTCCAAGGAACTCTTTCCCAGACTAAAACCTGTTTCAGCTTTTGCAGGTGTCCATGCTTCAAGCACAGCCTCACCAGTAGGTACAGCTGAAAATGGAGCACTTTGGTAGATTTGGAAGTTTCCTGTGGCCCCTTATGTGTAGAAAGGATTATCCAGGCAGGCTGAAATCCACCAGCGAAATGTTAGGGAAAACTGCATATGGAGAGTAAAAAGAAATAATTTTTTGACTCTGATTACACTGTCTGAACAATATCCCTGTCTCCACCCCAATGAATTTGGCATTGCTGTACTAAGCACTGGTCAAAATCACTAAATGCTCGCCTACATTAACTTGAATATATCAGAAAATCTGTGTATTGTGTTGCAGGTCTGCACGGCTCCCAGGAGATTATTTGTGATATCTATTCTTAGCTAAGTGCAGAATTCCTCAAACTCTGGTTTTACTTTTTACATCCAGCAGGAATCACTTTCATTTCAACATTCCACTGCCAAACAAAGTGGCATAAAATGTGCACCTTGCTGTGCTATCAAACACAGTGTGTGACTATTGATCCCTTTCTGCCACCTTTCATGGGCTTTGCTGTGTTCTTAGAAGTACTTTAATTTCTTTTAATCTATTCTCTTCTCCTATGACAGGTTATTTTCAACACATACTAAAACCAGAACATCAGAGGGACAAGTTTAATTAATTTGGTTTTAGTCCAGTTAATAAATTCAGCCAAAGAATTCAAAAGGAAAGCTTTAAAAATATGAAAATACATGCCCATTAGTATTTTCAAAGTATTTATTTTGTGAAACGCCACATTGTTCACATTGACATTTAGAGAAAATGAAACCATTTGATAACAGTGCTTTCATTTACAAATTACACTATATAAAAGAAGGCTTTAAAAGAAAGAAGAAAATATTTTAACTACCTCCAAATTCAACAAAACATTCCCGATCAACAATAAACTGTCAGATAATCTAAAAACAAATACCAATTTAATTTTTAGGATAAAGAATCTCCTGAAAACAATTATCTGTCAACTTATTTCCTCTCAATATTTCCTTGTAGTTACAACCCAGTAAACCCTTCAGTTACCCAGCTCTGCATCAGTCAAATAATTTTGTCATTTCACTGATGTTACTTACAGTTTTAGAAACTTCAGGTGAATAGACACTTTTTAAAAGCAATTTATTTAGAAAATGACATCTCATGACATCTCACTGTACTTTATCTCTCAATACAGCTGACTAAGCAGCAACCAACACGATTTTCAGCACCTGTCATAGCTGTTTGTCTAAGTACATAAAGAATTTTTGAAAAAAAACAATCGGCAGTTAAACTGATCATAGTTAAGCATAGTCCTTTCTTCTGAAAGGCAAGAGATGTGAATAAATAATCTATGTGGATAGTCTGCTTTTCCAATTTTCCTCTTGGATGTTCTTTCTCTATGACCATCAATTCACACTAGTTCTGTCCGAGGATATTACTCTCGCCAGCTATCTAAAATTAAAATCTTGCTGTTTATTTTCTATGTCTTCTGCTTTCCTTTTTCTGCTTATTCAGAAGAAGATGGATTTATGGAAGCTGTGGTCCCAATGGAAGAGATAACCACCTCCCCAGCCTTATTCCCAGGAGATAGTAATTCAATGAAAGTCAAAATTGTCCCCACTGAAAGGATTCCTGCAGGCACACCTGCAAGGACAAAAGGAAAAGGCAAGTGAGAAATGAATGACACCTTTCTAATCCATAGCATTCCCCTAATCCTGTTCACAGCTACCTGAGGAGTCAGCATTTTTTGTGGATATGCAGAATGACACTATTTTGTCCCTAAATCTGGAGGTCACATACAATACAGGATGCAATAACACTGACTGCCCTGGGAAGGCCAACTCACTGCCAGCTGACTGGAACATTTAACTAACCATTAATAAACAGCCTCCCAACATGAATTAACAAATTTTAGAAGACTGCAAGTTGATAATAGTTCAGAAAATGCATGTTTGGACAGACTCCTGAAAGAAGAGTTTATTCTAACTTCACGAGTCTAATCTGTGCATTTGTCTTCTCCAGAGACAAGCCCTGCAAAGGGTGGCCTGAGCACAGCTTCCTCTGGAATAGCTCTGGACCTGAGGCAGTCTGACAGAGGACCTACAGGAAAAGGTAAATAAAGGGTTTTTCCCCCATTACATCTGATGAAATACTCATCTACCTCTATATTAAAAGCAGGTATGTATTACATATGAAGGTTGTAGTTATTTTAAACCATTCAGATAAGCACATGTGTATTGGTATTTAGAACAGGAGGTGCAGGCATCTGCAAAAGCTTCCATTATTTTAACCTCTTCTGTCAATGTGCTATCAGTAATACAAAAACTACTTATTCTTAGCTTATAAGTACATTTTTTCATAAAGTGCAGTATCTAAAATGAACTCAGGGAATGTTTTCCCCTGCTTTTGTTTGCAGAAAGTGATTTAATCACATCTTTAAGTTACTTTGTTTTACTAGTAGCAGCAGCAGCAGCAATAATAGGAACTTCCCTGCTCTTCATTCTGACCTTTTGCCAAAGTCTTGCCTGTCAGACTTTTTCTCACCATTTTCAATTCTGTTCCAATTCCTGTTCAGAGATCCCATGACATTTCAGACCTGTCACAGCTATAAATCCACTCTCAAGGACTGTCCCATCCAGCTTGTTAGTCTTCCCAATAGAGAGAATCTGCCCTGGAACTAGAAAAGAGCAGACATGAAGAATCAACCCCACCTTTCACCAAACTGGAAAATTTGGTTTTAAAATATGGGCTTTCAGAGAGCACAGATCAATGCATGAACCTGTGGTTTGTTCTGTGAATTAACATGAATGAGTCAGGACCCAAGAAGGCACATGGGCAGAATTTCCTGTTGGAGACAGTAATCCAGGATTGACCCTGACAGAAGCAGGGAACCAGTCTAGAGCTGCAGAGGGGAAGATGGGATTACTTGTGGGAGAAAGGAGGATGCAGACGGAACAGAAGCCCTCCCTCCTTCTCCTGCAATCCAGCCATCAGACCCTTCCATCCTTTCCCTGGTAAAGTCCCAGAAGAGGCCCCCTTGATGTCTTTTTCCTGGTCTGGAACAATGTGTTCTTTCAAATCCTATTAATAATTCCCACAGCACCAGTTCTTCCTGAGTGGGGGAGCCACAGGGACATTAGGATTGGGATTTGGTGATGCCAGAACCTCAGCAGGACTGTAGCCATTACAACAGGTCACTCCTGCACTTGGTCTAGGGGCACCAAGCTCAAATTGGACTATATTTCAAATTAAAACAAAAAAAAAATATTGCTTCCTCCAGCAAAACTTGGTCATTGCCCAGCTATCACTGCAGAAGCACAAGAGGTTAGGACTGTTTTTTCTGAATTACCCAGACAGAAACCACTGAATGAATACTCAGCTGAGTTTGAATATTCCGAAAGAAAAATTTAGCTACGGAAGATTACACAGGGCTGCTAAGTACTCTTATTGCAATCCAATTTGACTTGTATGTTCTATCTTCATAGGGATTTCTCTCCCTTTTAAATATTGCCTTGCCCTTCTGCTGTCTCGCTCAGTCAACATTATTCGAGGAGCCATAATTCATGGACTAAAGCAGTAATTTAGAGATGGTAAAATGTTGCCTTTCAAAGTTTCTGGGAGCTCTGGAAACACTTCTACCTTCACAAGAGAGCCCCCAACCAGTGAAAATGTGATGTGTCAAATAACAACTTTGTTTTGTAGTGTGCGAGCGATTGACCTTCCTGCAAGAGAGAGGACGTGGAAGAGTGAAGAGAGAGCTGCCCCACCTCGGAGAAATGCTGTTCTGTTTAACTGAGAGATGCCCAGAGGAATTTGAGTCTTACGGCTGCTATTGCGGCCAAGAGGGAAGAGGTCACCCCACCGATGCACTGGACAGGTGTGGGCTCCTCTGTATGCACCATTAACTGTGGCTGTTACTGGGGTGCCCATGGAACAAGAAAGATCAGTACATCATTTTTTGGGCATTGTATAGCTATGTATCAGTAGTCAGGTCACATTTTGGGGAAAAAAATCCACTCAAATAAATAAAACATGAAATACTCTAATGCGACTAAACCGCATTCTATTGTTGAATCAAGGTTTCGGAGAGGACTTACTAACTTAATTAAAATAAGGAAGGAGAATGGAAGGTAAGCAGAGCAGAAGGAGTACATCAAATGGATGAGGATAAGGGTCACTGTGAAACTTGGTTAAGAGGTGGCTTGGAAAGTGATTTATGAAGAGAAGAATTAACATCCACCCAGGGCACACTGTCCTTCTGAAGGGAGCAGAGCTGGAGCAAAGTCCTGTCAGAGCTGCAGCCAAGAGCCAGTGTGGCTGACAATGAGAGGCAATGCAGAGAATTCCACAAAACAAAAACTCTGAGAGCACTGTATTTACAGCTAAAAGTCTCTTCCTCTGTGGAAGGTCATAACAGTTGGGGCACATCAGGCCTAAGTACAGCAAACACCTTTTTCCTACACTCACACACAAATAAAACTGCCTACTCATGGACTAGATGATGGCATGATCATGGCCATCATGATGCAGTTTTCAGATTTCCAGCCAAGATTTGAACACTTGAAGACACTTCTCACAGCAGATTAGGTCATGGTTACAATTGTGATTAAGTGTCTTAAAATTAAAACAAACCCCAGTTAAACACATGACACCAAAAGAATCAGGAAGAAAGAAGTGAAAGCAGGCACAAGCATAGGAGGAGAGTAGGAGCAGTTTGGGTTGTTTTTTCTTCTTCATAGAAAAAAAAATTCCAGGGTATCAAAACTAAAATCTATCAGTTTTAAAGGGCATTAAAAGTAAAGACAGACAAATAATTGTGAGCACTCTGGGATTCAGGAAGAGTAAGTATTTTCCATTTACTTCTACTGCTTATTTTAGATGCTGCTTCTCTCATCACTGCTGTATGGAGCAAGTTAAGAAACTGGGATGTCATGCTGAAAGAAATTTGAGGTCTGAAGTTGTATGTTTTGATCACATGCCAAAATGTAAGTTTGTGTTAGAGGAAATCCTCATGTCCTGATGACAGTGTGTCAGCATGATAAACTGAATGACACTATGACAGAGCTGCCAGAGCTGAGTATGGAGACAGAAATATTTAGCTTACATAAAATAAGCAATGTTTACTATAAACTTGAGCTTTTTCTCCAGTTGAGACAAAGGTTATCACAGCGCTGTGTATAATGTGACCAGGTCAGGCTGAGAAAATTACAGACATTCTATAATTGCAGACAGAAGTCAGCTGTTTGTGTCTTTACATTCACAAATTCAACTAATGCCACAAGAACCTTCCACTGCCCAGCACCTTGGTGTCAGGCTTTTGTTTAGGTGACTTTGGAGATTAAAATTCATGGCAGATTCGAAAATTTTATTTTAAAAAGCTCATCTACCCATGGCAAATTACACATTAAGTAAGTTTAACAGCTTTCAAACATTAATTGTGAAACTTCTCTTTCAGGCATTGGCTGGAGCACGTGTGAGAAGCTCCTCTGTGCCTGCAACGAGGCCGCGGCCGAGTGCATGGCTTCTGCCTTCTTCAACGAGAGCCTGAAGCTTCCCCACAGGCAGGAGTGCCAAGAGGAGAAGGTCTCCTGCCAAGGTGACCCTGCTGAAAGGCCTCCAGCAGGCACTGAAATAGGCACAGGGGGTTCCAGCTCCGAGGAGAGCAGTGAGGAGGAAGGTGCCCTGCGGAGCGGATTCCGAAGAGCCAAGAGAGGGACACAGCATCCCATGGGGAGCTCCAGAAGTGTGGGACACGAGGGCAGATAGCCACCCACCCCCACGGGCTGGGGAAGGGGCATGTCAGCACTCAGCCACTGAGTACCTGCCTCCTTAGCCTCTAAAGGCTGCCTCACACTCTCTGGCACACAAATTACATAATCATAGACTAGGATTAGGTGTTAGGCTGTACTAACTCCTTACTGTAGGGAGGTCAGCACTATGGACCATCTATCTAGGTCAGATATTAACTTAAATAATTATTTGACAGTGTTCTGTATAATTTCACTTGATTTCTATGTAAAACCTGTCATGATCAGACTGATTTTTGTTAACTGTGCACTTCGTTCAGACTGGATCTTGCTGATGGTGGCCAAGTATTTTAGGTTTTTAATTAAACCAACCTGCAACTACTCCAACTCCTTTTGCAGACATTCTTCCTTTACTGAGCTTAGCAGGAAACATCCAGAAGAAACGCTGAAATAATTACATGAAAATGAGTTCCTTCTTTCATTCCTGTCTATAGCTGTGGGTGACTCCCTCCTGAAGGCAACAGAAGGTCCAAAATGCTGGACAGACCCTTCTCTTAGGGGAGCTTCTTGCCTCCCTGGGGCAAAAGTTAAGGACATGACCAGGAAACTTCCCAGCCTGGTACAGCCCTCGGACTTTTACTCCGTATCACTCTTCCATGTAGAGGACAATGAAGTCACAATGTGCAGTAGTCCAAGGGTGACCACAAGAGACTTCAGCACCTTGGAATGGCTGATCAGAAAATGTGGAGCACAGGTCTTTTTTTCCCCATCCTTGCAGGAACAGACAGACTCAGTCCATCAATATCTGTCTCCATGTCTGGTGTCACAGCCAGAATTTGGGGTTTTTTTCTTAATGGGATGATCAGCACAACACCAGACCTGTTTGTGTCAGATGGGATTCATATTTCTCACAGGGGCAAGAGTGCGTTTGCTCACAAGCTATCAGTGCTGACTGACAGGCTTTAAAGCAGACTTGAAGGGAGAGAGGGGTAATATCAGGCCATGACAAACCTTTAACAATCCCTTCCAACCCAACCCATTCTATGATTGTATGACTCACCAACATTTCCTAGAACAAAAAACATTGCCACAAACTTCCCAGCGATTCAGCTGCACTGAAAGGTCAGGATTTCTTCTCCATCATCTTGTTCTACAGGGCTGAACTTTGTCACCAAAGTATTCCTCACAGACCAATGACAGTATCCTCATGCTGGATGCAGAGATGCTGCCCGTGTTCTTCCAGATCCTGCAGCATTCACTAAACCCCAGCATCTGATCCTGTGCAAACTGAACGGTGTGAGAACAGCAGGTGAAAATGCCTGTGAATGTTCTTTGAAGAGCAGCTTATTTTCTATAAATTGCTGGCTGGTGATATTCCCCCCTTCAGTACTTTTCCTTCATTAAAAGTGCAAAGGATTAGTACAGTGGAAAAAAAAATACCAAAACGCACAAAACCCTAAACAAACAAATAAACATAAAACTAAACATCACCATATCCTCAAGTGCAAACAAACAAAAAAATCCTACCACACAAACTCCCAAAATAAACCCCAAAGGTATTTAGTCATGTGAATCCCTCTGGACCCCAGCTGGCTATGCCATCAGCACTACTGAAAAAAACAACAGAACAAAAAGCCTTTTATAAGGGAAGGCAGACAGGTCAGCTAAGTGATGTGAGAAATTCTCTCTGCAGACAAGATTTTAATTAACTCCTCCCTTATGCTGTACAGAAAAAGGACATCTCGGTACTGAAGCTAAATGCTAAAACTGCAAAATGCCCCTTTTTGTCTTATGCTGAGATCTACATTATACTGCAACTTTTATCAGCCTTCTATGATAGGGATGAAAAGTTTTTTACATTGAACAGCACTTATAAATAAATATTGAAATGAGAAAGTGAGATAGATGAGCTGAAATGGGGAAAACTGGCCTGTAAACAGGTGAATGAAGTGCACTGCAGACTAACAGTAACACCAGTTCATGCCTCTGACAAGAGCAGTGCTGCTGCTCTGAACACTGCACCTTAAAATAAACCCCCATTCCCTTCTGCTAATTATTACTACCTTCATAATTATACAAACATTCACTCGATGCTGAATTTTCTGACTGCAGAGATAGGGATGGATCATTTGATCAATCAGGTAAAAGAGAAATAACAAAATAAATATGCTGTTATTCAGGCAACGTTGTCATCAATTCCTTTGGGCTTTTTTTCCAAGTATCTCTTATTTCAGGAACAATTTAATACCAAAGTCGTGCCCTAATTAGTACCACATGAATTGTGTCGATAGAAGTCTTAAATAATCTAGTTATGATTAGCTGCATTTATTTGTAATCAGAGATCAGAGCTAAAATATTAAAAAAATGACAAGCAGATCAAGAAGAAACACTTAGCTTAGCTTTTTTTTTCTTTCTTCTCTCATTCTCATAGCCACTTTACACTATATTTTTCATAGATTTGGGGCACGGATGGCCAACACGTAGCTGTTTCCCAAAAGCAAACAACTAATTCATTAACTACTAATCTAAAAATATTTCCTACTTCAGTATTTTAACTTTTTAAGCATTGAATTCTTTGCCTGTCCCATGGGCAGTGACACCTTTCATTAGACCAGGCTGCTCACAGCCCTTTCCAACACAGCTATGAACACTCCCAGGGATGGGGCATCCACAGCTTCTCTGGGCAGCCTGTTCCAGCGTCTCACCACCCTCACAGGAATGAATTTCTTCCTAATATCTGATCTAAACCTACTCCTTCAGTTTGAAGCCATTCCTCCTTGTCTTATCACACGCCCTTGCCCAAAGTCCCTCTTCAGCTCTCCTGAATCCCCTTCAGGTACTGCAAAGTGCTGTAAGGTCTCCCCAGAGACAGGGGAAACCATGTTCCTGCAGGATGAACAGCCCCAGCTCAAGTCTATCTCCACAGCAGAGATGCTCCAGCCCCTTGATCAACTTTGTGGTCTCCTCTGGACAAGTCAACATCTTTCTTGTTTTGGGGGCTCCAGAGCTGGATGCAGTACCCCAGGTGGGGTCTCACAAACATAGAGGGGACAATCCTCTCCCTCATCTGCTGCCCACACAGATTGGGGTGCAGCCCAGGACACGTTTGGTTTCTGGGCTGCCAGAGCACATTGCTGGGTCATGTTCAGCTTCCCACCCATGGGCACCCCCAAGTCCTTCCCAGGGCTACTCTCAATCTGTTCTTCTCCCAGCCTGTGTTTGTGCTTGGGATTACCCTGACCCCAGAGCAGGACCTTGCACTTGGCCTTGTTGAACCTCATGAGATTCTCACAGGCCCACCTTCCAAGCCTGTCTGGGTTTAAAAGTAAATAAATGCAGTAGTTTAATAACAATTCCATGCTGTAATATCTGCAAAACAAAATGGGTGTGTAAACTGAGGGCTATCTTAAATGATAAAATATTAGTAATTGACATCTAAATTGTGAGCACTAAAAATTAACAGACACTTTAGAAAACATTAATTTTAAATTTTGGGTTATTTTATTGCTTAAATATAGATTGTACAGTGTGTTCTTACATTTATTGAAACTGGTTCATTACATACAGTACAGAATATATGACCACTGGAACAACAGACATATTAGCCCTACTCTGATTTTGGACAACAGGCTATTTCTACCTTTTAAAATTACCATGGGTTTAATTCATCTTAAAGAGACCCACCACCAAAAGCTGTATTTTTTTTTTTTTTTAATGACATAATAGGAAAGAGAACCCCAAGCAACAGCTGGAATACATTTAAACTGGGTACCAATTATAACCATTATGACAGTGCTCAGTGTGCTGCAGATAACACAGGGCCAATTTGCATAAGGAGATTTTAAGTTCTGCAGCTTGTCTGAAGAACATAAAGAGATAAGTAAAACAAAGCAGCTTTGTACTGTACAACAAACAGCATTCTTAATTCTTTTGGTTTCATCCATTAGCTCATATAACAATAGCTACCAAAACAATACATTTTACAGTCACTCCCATCTCCCACATGTCTAGAAAGGCCAGAGTGAACCAGTTATCAACTTACAGACTCCCTGAATTTCCATAAAGGAAGAAATTAAACATCACGTGAACACGCAGAGTGTTACAAGCTCTTCACTCCCTGCAGTACACCTGCACAACACCTGCATTTCCCAAACTGAACACTGGAAACATGAAAACCTACCATCACCATAAAGGAAAAATACTTCATCAACAGAAGAGAAGATGAAATGCTGAATCTAGTTTTTTCACATGCAGCATTCATGCAAAAGAATTCAATCACAGAAACAATCCTGTATTTACAGCACAGTCTCCATACTGCACAAGTGCAAACAGAAGTACATTCTTTATTACTTAGACTCCTTATTTTCTTCTTGTACAAAAGTGCCGAGTGATATCTTAAAAAAATGACAGAGTGGGTAGGTGTTTTACATTGTATCCCTATGTTGGATTCACTTTTTAAAAAATTACACTCTTTATATAGGCCAAAAAACTATTAGTCTTACCTTAAAAAAAAAAGAAAAAAAAGAAAAAAAAAGTGAAAACTAAAAGCTAGAGTCCTATTTATGTGTAGACTGTGGTCTGATCAGGCTGATACGCTGCAGCAGTAAAAATCACAACGGAATGCTGTAGATAAGGGGCTGTTTCGTCATCCACTAACAGCTGTGATAGCACTGTTAAACTGAAAAGAAGGTCTCAATTACCTTTTGAGCTTTGTGAATGCCTTCTGAAAGTCTCAGCATGTCATCTCATAGGTTTAAGTAGCTGACATTTCTCTGCTGTTATGCCACATCAGGCTTCTAAACGTAGTCCAGTAGAATACTGGACTACAATTCAAAAAACTTAAAATCCTTTTTACAGTGGGTTTGCAAATGCTATAAACAGTCAGCAAATTAGCAGGGCTAATAACCCTTCAGATCTTGAGTTATGCAAGCAAAGATTAATTTAGGTTGGGACTTCTGAAAGTCATCTAAACCAAGCTCCTGCTCAGAGCAGGGCTAACTGAAGTTAGGTTACTTTGTTCATGTTCATTGTTCATCCAAACCACTAAATTAAATGTCTACATTTATTATAGATGTTTGAGAGCATTCATTCATACCTGTGCTGCCCCAGCCAGACTCAGATGGATTAACAGACTTCAAAGTTACTATTCATGGCATCAATGAATGCTGGTTTTCTTTTTTTGCCTGCAGAATTTAGTGAGTCATAAAGAGAGCCTTGACAATTATCATCAAATGTCCATGATTTACTCTATCGGTCTTACTTTATTTACATTTGATTAGTATATGCTCAGATACATAAACCTATGAAAGTTACTTTAAAGGTTTGAGAAATGAAACAAAAACAAACACAGAGATGCATCTCTAAAAATGCTTTTGCTTGAAAATATAAGTAATAAATTCTTGATCTTTATATGGTTTCATTGAGTTTTCTTTCAATTTCTAAAGTATCACTAAAAAGCTGTTACAAACTACAGAGAAATGTCTCATAGAATATAGTTTCAGTATTTATGATTAAAATGCCCTCAGTATATTTTCTGCTATACTAAATATATCTCTCCTGTATTTATACTAAAGCAGACAGTAAAATACTACAGTGTTTTCAAAAGTACAGTCTGTAAACCATACATCTTAAGACATAAAATATATTGCACAATTCCGTGCTTCAAGAGGAGATTTCTCCTGTCTTATGCAAAGATTAAATTTAACTTTTAGCAGGAAACACAGGACATATACTGGATGTATCTATCTATAAAGCATGTTACGTGATGCATCAAAATATACTTAGCAACTGTCCATTAATTCATTCACTGTATTTGAACACATGTAAGGTATTGGTTTTTTTCCATATATTTCAAATCAAACAAGCTGAGTAGCTATGACAGCACGAACAAGAGGGAGCTCAGGTAGTGCTCCATTGGTTACACTGAATGAGATGAAGCAAGCCAAAAGCATTCTAGTTTGACATAGAATTGAGGTGGAGAGGAGTAAAAAAAAAAAAATCCAAAAAAACCCCAACCAACCAAAAAGAAAAACCAAACAAACTGAAACAAAAAAAGCTTTAATAGGTTTTTTCAGTTACAATATCTCAAATTAAAGGAATTTGAAGCACTACAAATTCCTGGAGTAACTGAAATATTTACCTATTTGGCAAGACAAGTTTTAAATCTTTTACATGTACTCAAACACGAAAATGAAGGAACACGACCTGTGAAAAACCTAACTTAAAATATATTACAGAATAAAACAATTCAAGACAGTTTCATGAATTTGGCTAAAGAAATCTGTATTTGGCTCATGTCCATCATTATATTAAAGTTAGATACAATAGACAATAAAATTTGAAAACTCATCTTGTTCTTTCTACTGTACTCTATTCTAAATAATGTCCAGCAGACTTCAGAAGACACTTAATACACACAAAGATCTGGAAACTTCATCTCATAGACTGGAACAGAATGGTAATGAGCATGTCCAGCAGTAATGGTCATCGTTCCTGAGGGGCTAGGCGGAGGACTGTGTGAGAAGCACAACCAATACACAGAATTTATAGTTATATGGATTGCTTTTTTATAACTTTACATACTAACAGTCGAGAAGCAAGAGTGAACTACCCCCCAAATATGTACAAATAGTATACCATAAAATAATAAAATACCAACAGCATTTTATCCTAGTCCTGAAATTCTAATGAAATTATCATGCCCTGAGGATTTTTATATTCTTGTCCATATCATCAATTTCACTGATGTTACAGAACTATCCAAATGCATCTTACTGCTAATAACTACTATTTATCCTGCATAATGACGTGCACAACTCTCTATAATAACACCATGTGCTATTTGGGGTGCTCAATATCTGATTACTCTCTCAACCAGATGCAGCAATGGGAAAACAAGAACATCCTCCAATACTACTGACAGACACAGAGAGACTGTGAGACACAATGACGTGGTTTCTGGATGTTCTCCACTATCGGGAGATTCAAAGTAGTAAGAAAATCAAAGTGATGAAAAGTACTCTTTTTCAGTGTGCTGGTCTTGGCTTGGATGATTTTTTTTTAATGTAGCTGGTATAGGGCTGTGTTTTGGATTTGTGCTGGAAACAGTGCTGATAACTCAGGGATGTCTTTGGTACTGCTGAGCAGAGCTTAACCAGTGTCAAGATCTTTTCTGCTCCTCACACTGCCGTGCCAGTGTGTAGGCTGGAGGTGAGCAAGAAGTTGGGAGGGGACACAGATGGGACAGCTGGCCCCAAGTGACCCATGGGATACCCCATAGCACATGGTGTCATGCTCAGCAGTAACAGCTTTAAGGAAAGAATAGGAAAAAAAGGACATTCAGAGTGATGGTTTTTCCATTCCCAAAGAGCCCTGCTTTCCTGGAGATGGCTGAACACCTGCCTGCCCATGGGAAGTGAGTGAATTTCTTATTTTGCTTTGAGAGCATGTGTGACTTTTGCTTTACCTATCGAACTGTTCTTATCTCAACCCATGGTTTTTCCTCACTTTTACCCTTCCAATTCTCTTCCTCATTCCTTTGAGGAGGGTATAAGCTAGTGGCTACATGAGGCTGAAATGTCTATCAGGGTTAAAACATAGCATTCAGTTAAGGCAATTATTTTCTCCCTATTACATGTGCTTGAGATGACTATGACATAACCATCTGAAAACAGCCACAATCGCTTTATAAATCATTTTTCAGCCACGATATTCTTCTTGCATAAAGCCTTACCGGATGGTGAGTTCCAGTATCTGTGCCAGTCTATCATGAAGCAAGTTTGCCTAGGGAAAAAAAAAAAAATTAAAATTGAATTATCAACTCCTAGATATTGAACTGAGCTACAATGGATGTGCCAGGCCATAGGCAGGCGAGTGTGTTCCACACTGCCACATGTAAGTCTAGGTCACATTTCTTCTCAATTTGTTTTCTCACTGCTGCAAGGATTCTGAGCCTCAAAGATGCATTTGAGATTGCATGAGCCTGTCCTGGAGTGCCAGGAATTATATAGCAAATTCTGCTGCTGCGGACAAGAGTTCAACAAACCTGAAATACATTTAGCTATTTAAAATATATAATGGGTTAAATACTGCTCCAGTTATCCCAGAATGAAATAGGAATGGACTGTGACCCTGGATTTCGAAGATAGCAAGGAAAACATTCAGGTGAAGAAGAATGTACAAGTTACTCATTAACTTCCAAATGGTCTAGGAACAAACAAAAACACACTTCTAGTTACTGGAATCTCCCAACATTGGTAGCAGTGGAGACAAAACAAAGAACTGAACTTCTACATGCCCACTAATGCCTACACAGATATCCTCAGTGCTAACGTTTTGCAGAAACTCACTTTGGTTTCACATTGTGCTGCGATTTCTTCAAACGGTGCTTTTTGGAACTTTTCAATCACGAGACGCCTTTTTTCCTTTTCCTGTTCTTCAAGCCCATTGTTATCTTAAAAGAATAATGAAAAAAAAGATAAAGACAAATGCCATCTTTGCCTATGAAGTGTAAGTGATATCAAATGTGCAGTGCAGAAGCGAACAAGGACTGTGCTTGAAGTGATGCAACCACTCTCAAGTGAGCTCTCATCTGGCATTGCTCCTAAACCAAAATGCAGATAAAATTTCAGGGAGATGATTTGAGGACCCAATTTTCCCCCTTTCTTACTATGTCATTAATTATGAGTAACATCCAGGCTTCCTTTTGCTTTACTGCCTGCACTTCTCACTTACTGCACACAGGTTCAGCTTCAAGAAAAGAAACAAGGAAGTTCTTCCCTCCCAGTATCATACTTGCAGGTGGCCAGAGTTTTCTATCAGAATTTGGGAAAAGCCAGTTCAACCTCCACAGGTGGACTGAACCTACAAGCAGCTGGAACTTTCCAGCATCTAATGAATTTAAGTACCTTAGGGATTAGGCACACTTGGAAGACTGTCAGATTAAACTGTTGCTTAGAATGTGCCTACTGTTTAAAACATCAATGTTTATTCCATATTTTAAACAGGATTTTGGTGGACTTCACAGCATTAATTAGCAATTACTTACAGTAATATAAAATAAGGAATCTGGATAATTCTGTGTTCTTGCAGCTAGGTAACTTGTCAGAAAAATACTCTTTTAAAAGATCTTAGTGCTTTAAAGTCCACGATGTGTAATTTACAACCAATTTTTGAATGCACTGAAGACCTGAAAATCTTCATACATAAAAAATACTCAAGTACTTTCATAAATAATCACTCAACGTAACTTGAATATCTCACATTTATAGCTTTGCCTATAATGTAAATGTAATAGATGACAGGTATTTCCAGATGCTTTTACTTCAGTCCCATTAACTTCAGAAAACAAATTCACTAACATTATCAAGATATAATTTCAGAGATTCAGAAATAAATAACTGGAGTTTAAAATAAATTTATTAGCTGAGAAGTAACAAAAGTATTATTTTTTGTTATTCTGGCCTCTCCTTTTTCTTCACCAATTCCATAGTAATCAAGAACTATGCTGCACAAACACAACTGTAATAAATCTTACCAATGGCTTTCTTCAAAGCTTCGAAGGTGATTTCTTCAGTATTATCAACCTAAACACAAAGAAGAAAACCTCCTTAATCATCACATATAAGCTTCTAAAAAATAAGGAATGTGATAAACACAGAAGGCCGAAACAGCCAGAACTTTTCTGCCTTACATATCTCTAATAACTTCATTTCGACTTTCTGTGATAACCAACGTCACTGAAATCAGCAAGGAAACTTTTATCTAATGAGATAAAGGAAAACCTTCTAAATTCTAGTCTAGATGCTCTATGGCAACAATACTTTATAAATGGATCTGGATTTTGGCAGAACACTCCTTTAGGTCTGTAGTGTCTCTATACTGTACAATCTCAGTACTGGTTCTTAGACAGCTGTTGCCAATAACAGCAAATGCTTCCTGAGAGTTGCTGAGTTACCAGCAATGTGATGCTAAAATAAGAGATTGCAGTGGAGTGCAGAGTGGAAAATGGTCACTGCCTCAGGCTAACTTTGTATCATTATGGCTCCAAATAATTTGGTGCTTACATCATAACACTGGAATTAAAGGGCTCTTCACAACAAGCTATGTCTGATGCACTGAGAAAATTTGTGCATCTAATGATATGAATGTTCATTTGCTGCTGCAGGTGTACTTCAGGAATTGCTTGGGGATGCAAAATGACCGAAGTGTTTCAATTCCTTACAGACCTAGTTTCTATACCAGTAAATATATTTACAGTGAAGCCACTTTCACAGCATTAGGGGAGAATGTTTAGATGGCAAAACAGTGTTCACCTGAACACAACATGGTTTCTTGTCTTGAACTTCCCTACTTTAATCCTTCCAACATGTAAACAGGGAGCACTTTTATTTTTCCTGATAAACACTAACTGTTTAGAATGGTCCAATATGATTTAGGATAAGAGGTAAGGTAGCAAAAAGTTCCTTCATTCAATTCAGAAGATTCTAAATTCTTTCAATTTTTTAATTCATTGGCTTGAACTACTGTTAAGGGATAATGAAGTAGTTGTTTCCTTTTTACATGAGTGTTATTTCATGAGCTGCAAATGTAAATTATGCTTTTCTAACAGGCTTTACTTTATAAGCATGTATTCTCTACCCCTGAATAAGTAAAAATTAATAAATAAACTGTGAAACACATTTTTGGCAAATATTCATAGATATGGCTACAGATCAAGAGTTTTCAGGTTCTGAAATCACCTTTTATACAATTCACATTTGGTGAATGTTAGTTGTTTATGGCTGCCTTTCATAGTTCTAGTTAACATCCACATTAGTTGCTGATACTACCCAGCATTATACTTGGTTATTAATATCACAGAAGCACTACCTGCATTTACAAGTGCTTTAACTTTATAAATGGAGATAACTATGGAAAAAGCCACGTTTCTGAACAGGATTCACCAACAGACTTGGCACCACAAAAAACTCTGAGTCCTCTGACAGAAGATTTGCATTTGTATTGTATACAATAACAGCTATTTTATGGATAAACAGTCTTCTACCTCAGTTCAGAAATGATACCACACATCATTAATCCTAAAACTTCCATTAAGTAGGTAATCCTCCCAATCATAAAGCTTTATGCTCCTTTTTTTGCAGTTTAGCTCTGCTGACTGTTATAGATTGTGATACTGATCTACAGCAAGAAAACCAGATTTCATATACAGGTATGAAGGTGCAGTCAGCTAATTGGAAAATACTGTTTTCTCCTTTGCCTTGTAAACAAAACTTATAAAGCAAGTAAAGGGGGAATGCTTTGCTCCTGTATTTCTGATTAATAAAATTCTTGTTTTTAAGAGATAAAAAGTAATTCATTATCTAAGACACTGGACCACATTAAGCTGAGAACCCATAAAAAGATTTTATCTACAACCACTACATCCACTTCAAAAGGTCCATGTATCAATGCTTGACATAACATTAGCATAACTTGAAATATGAAATGGAAACTTCTCTCATTTAATTCTACTTCCAAGAGAGTTGTTCAATTACATGTAACCACATATAATGCATGATTTTAAAAAAGAATACTAATGTCAAACAGCCCCAATCCTGTGAGGAGCATTTACTTGCTTCAGAAAGCTAGAGATCTGACTGTCTCACTTATTTTTCAAACACCTTTTTATTCTTTCTCCTGAACTTTTATCTGTATCCTTGCTAAAGCAAAAAGCAAGAAGTGAACACAAAAGATCATCTCAGGTATCATCACCACAAAGCAGAAAGGAATAATAATAGTAATAGTAATAATAATCATAATGCAAAACACATCACTCCTGTCTACATTGAAGCTTGCTCCTTTGCTAAAACTTAATACTGAATTTTTAACTAACACTCAGCTTGACTCAGTCCACACATTTTGCTTTATGTCTCCAGGCAGTTTGAGCTTGAAGACGCCAAAAGAAGCATCTGTACCTCATCTGAGGTACAAACACCTCAATTTCAACAGCTAATCTCCATTGCAGCCAGCAGAAATCTAGTTAATAAAAAACAGCAGATCCTTGAAAAAGATTCAGCAGAAGTAGAAATTTATTTTAGGAAATACTTCAAGTGAAGTGTCAAACGTTGTGGGATAATTTTAATTATAATGCAGTCTTCCTAAGGGATAATTAGCATCAGCTCCTGTACCCTACATACGAACTTTCTGTTCCTGCTTTATCCTTGCCATGACTTTTAAGTGCTGCATGCTAAACTCTTCTGGAGGGGAACAGTGACACCGGTGCACACAGCCTGCCCAGTGTTTACCTGTCCCACTCAGAGACTGCAGGTCTCCCACTAGGCTTTTATCTCTCTAGGCTTGTACCTTACAGCCCCAGGTTGTTGAACAAGTCTCTCACATACTTCAAATGATACAGGGACACAGATGCTGAAATTTATTGTATCCCTCAAAAGGCAAAGAAAACATTTTAGAACATTTACTCATAAAATACCAGTTGTTCAGCATGTCAATATATGGATTTCTCTACCCCATATTCTGCAGCACTATCAGTAAAAACTGGAGTGACAATATACTTGACTCTTTTATACAATAAGATCAGTTGGGTGTCTTTGACAATACATTTCTGCAAACGCACAACTTAAAAAATCCAACCCCTAAAGTATTTAACATTGCTAGAATAATTAGATATTCCACTTCCTGGGAAAACTTCACTTGCATTCCCCCTCCCTCCACTCAAGATACTGGTTTAAAATAATTCGTGATTTTCATACCTTATCCTCTGTGTTGTTGCCAGGCAGAATATCCACCTGAAGAGACACAGTGTCCACAATACTTTTCCTCCTGGAGAGTCTGTCCTCATCTAGCACAAAAACAAATTATCTCACTTTTTGCATAACACTTGAAACATGATCAGTCAAATTTCTACCCAGCAGATGCAGATTTTTTTCCATATGCCTGTTTAACCCAAGATCATCTATTTTATCATTTGAATTGTGAAAAATGATCAGTTACTGCTCTAAACTACTAAATATGAAGAAAAATAACATTTTTGTAGACCTTTCCCTCTCTCATTCCAGATATTTTCAACTTTCCCCTGAAAGTCCAGAATTTCAAAAACTGAGCTCTTATTCAAATACATTATAAGTAACAGAGCACACGATGATATATAGCTGTAACATCCTTTACAAAAACATGAACTTATTTTTTTTTTGCTTGTGAAATTCAAATATTAGAGCCTTAATTTCAAGATACTCTAAAACACAAAAGGGTTTCTTGGAAGATGATTTATTGACAGAAGAAACAAATATTTCTGAATGGAAATGAACAACAATCCTTCCTTATTCTTGTTGCTACAAGTACCATATTCAGCAAGTCTAAAAACCTACCGGGTGAAAAAAATTCTCTCAATTTCTCACTTCCTAAAAATATTTTAGCAGGTCCAGCTGGCCTAAGAAGTTGTCGGAATAAGACCAACTGTGCTGATACTAAAAGAAGCACAACAACTTAATTAATGCACAAGGAGATTATGATCAAATGATCCACCAGTTAATGGAATTTCCTTCTGTGACTGCAGCCCTAAGACAATGTACCAGTAATGTTTTCTGATTTTTGACATTTAATATATTAACATAAGATTTTAATGAACATTAAAAATACATACTAAAACTTGTCAAGAATATCTTCTGACAGAGACTTGAGTGGTCTGACCTTTGTGTATTTCATTTACTAAACCATGAACTACAATGTCACAACTTAGGTTTTAGCCAAGATCAAGCCATTTGGCCCTGGCTATCATTATTAGATGACTTGCACTGCACAGTTAGAAGCACCGACAGGCACTTGATACAAAAAAAAAGGAGAAGGACTCTAAAAGTCCCCCATGTCAAGATAATTTATGCTGGTTCTTCTGCAACCTTTGTTTAAACCACTTCTAGCAAAGTTGTTCTGCAGTGCAAATATTGAGCATGAGCAAACAGAATTCATTCCAGCAGAACTGAACATGCTCAGCTTTTAAAAACCAAGAAATAACTTTCAGAAGTTGCATAAATAAAATGTCATTTTAAGATCAAGAGGCAGTGAAAGAACCAAGATTAGTGAAAACCACCTGAATTCTAATATTTGCCAGGTTCTCAGAGACCCTGAGCATTTGAAGTACCATTCTGAAGGATTTACTGAATTTTTAATCCCTGACTGCTCACTGGTACATGACCCAATACATTCCAAATCTGAGGAAAGCACCTCAGCCCCCAAGAGAAAACACCCGACAAAACCACATCTCTGCTGCCATCTTGCTGCTCTCTCTATAACTGACACACAAACACCAGAAGATACATTTTAGGGACTACTTTGGATAGAATTCATTTTTGTAATGGATGCCTCACTATACTTGCATATGACATATGCTCATTTATGTCTAATATCAATATATTAAGTGGGTAAAAAAATTGTGAGAATCACCATTTTTTTCTCTTATAAGTTACAATGTTCATCCACACACATAAAGGAGCCCAGTGGCTCGAGGATGGAGCCCCAACATCCACTGCCCCAGCCCCTGCCAAGGCTGTCCCCAGAAGCCTTGGCCCCACTGCCCAGGGGCAGTGGGAGCAGCTCTCTGTGTCACCTCCTTGGCTGAGGCGGGATCCATTGCTTCTGACAAGCGGCAATGGCTTTAAACTAAAAGAGGGTAGATTTAGATTAGGAATCCAGGTATTAGGAAGAAATTCTTTCCTATCTTCCTAGGCATTAGGAAGAAATTCTTTCCTGTGAGGTGGTGAGGCACTGGCACAGGTTGCCCAGAGAAGCTGTGGATGCCCCATCCACGGAAGTGCTGAAGGCTGGGTTGGATGGGGCTTGGAGCAACCTGGTTTAGTGCAAGGTGTCTCTGCCCATGGCAGGGGGGTGGAACTAGATGACCTTTAAGGTCCCTCTTTTCCTGGGTGAGGGACTCTATTCTTTGTGCAGTCATTATCCTGAATGGCCAGTGACTAAGATGAATTCTTAGAACATCTGAGAGCTTCTTCCATCTTTCTACAGGTTTTTGCAATGTCACTCAAAGAGGTAATTAGTACCATCACAAAAATGACTCCTATGGCTCTACTACCTGCTCAGGAAAACAAAACAGGAAACTACCATTTTGCACAGTACCAAATCATGAGTAAACACAACAGCAAACCTCACAGCAGCTAACATTGCTACAGCCATGTCAAGGAGAGAAACAAAAAGAAAGCATAAGGAAACACTAAGTCCATTAAGTACAACACAATTCCTGGCCTAAAAGTCTTTAGGCCTTCTAAACGCATCTTTTGACTGCACATCCTATAGGCACACACCACAGGCAGGAGAGCAGGCTGACCTACAGCTCATTTTTACCTTTCGACTTGTGTTTGCATTTATGAGGTTTTTTGCCTGATGGAAATAGAATTGAATTAAATATATATATATATGTATAGACAAAAAATGATTGAAAGTCATTTAAATTATTAGTTTTCTCCCTCCCACAAGTAAGAAAGAGAAAAATAAAAATTTGCAGATATGAATGTCTTTCAAACTGTTAAGAAGTATCAAGACATGAAACAAAGACAGGATGACAAAGTTAGGTCTATAAGTCAGTGTTAAGCATTATGTCACTGATATTTGGAAATACCAGAAATAATTAGGATGAAATACGTACTGGCTTTTTAGGTTCAACCCTAGATTTCACAGAAATATATAAAAAACGGATCATTTTTTACTAAGATTGATGATCTCTTTTGAAACACTACATTCCAGCATTATAACATTAATAGCAGAAATGTAATTTCTGTACTGCATTACACTGCAGTAAAAAATGAAAAGCTTAGGAGTTCCAAAATATTCACTTGGTCCTAATTTAGTTAAATGAAAACCTTGGAAGCTCGGTATTCCACAGGAATACTCTTTAAAAAATGATTACAAAACCCTCCCAAGCCCATCTGATTCACATATGTTAAGATTTAGGATTAAATATGGCAATTTCTCATCACCTGCAGAGGCAGCTAATCACACACTTGCGGCTAAACTCAATTAATCTTGANCTGCAGTAAAAAATGAAAAGCTTAGGAGTTCCAAAATATTCACTTGGTCCTAATTTAGTTAAATGAAAACCTTGGAAGCTCGGTATTCCACAGGATCAGAGATTAATGAAATTAACTAGCTATGGCAACAGTCAAGTTTTGGTTGCTGCTCTTTAAAAAATGATTACAAAACCCTCCCAAGCCCATCTGATTCACATATGTTAAGATTTAGGATTAAATATGGCAATTTCTCATCACCTGCAGAGGCAGCTAATCACACACTTGCGGCTAAACTCAATTAATCTTGATGTCAGAACTTGCGTCTCTTCCTGTGTGGGAATGCATTTTTAGCAAAGTATACAAGAAAACCTTAGCAAGGTCATTTGGGTACAAATATATCTGAGTTTTTAGGAGAGGCTCAACATAAATTTCAAAGCAGGTTGTCCTCCTCACTCCATTCTCATTCACTCAAAGCCTGTAACATTTCCTCACTTGCTGCCCACCTCTTCTGCCAATACTAAAATATAACGTTAACTGGTTTTTTAGATGCTAGAACAAATAAGTATAGGAACATTATCCTTTTTAGAAGAAGACAACCAGCAACAGAAAACAGACACTGTGGCTGTGTTGGAACGTGTCACTAATGCGCCTGCTCGTGTTTTGGACAAAACCACACCTGCTGTCTGGAGAACTCAATTCCTCCCACAACAACTATCCAGAAGAGATACTCAAGAGCAGGCAGCAATGTCTCTGAATCAGACTGCAAGAACAACACATCTGGCATTCACTGTCCATCTGTACATTGGTTCTTCCCATGTGTGAGCTAAAGAACACAGAAATCACATTTTTCTGCTACGTATTTTAAAAAGGCCATGCTTTGGGGCGTCCCCTAGTCTCTTACAATAGCAACCTGTTATATACAGCCACAAATGGTTAAGAAAACAAATTCTTCAATCAATTTTGTTCAGTAAGTTGCTCAATTGGCTGTTGAAAACATATTAAAAGCCAAAAGCACATGAATGTCACATACTAGCTAGTCCTTCTCGTATTATTCACTCAGCCTGGGTAGCACAAACTCCCACAAACCCTCCTCAGGCAACACTTTATTTCTACTGTTACCTAACACTAAGCTTGCATAGGTATCTGATGGAGGAAAACACCCCATTCTTGCTTAAATTAACATCTGCTCATTAAGAATTTAACTAAGGCAAATAAATCAGCACAAGACCATATGGCAAAAGGATGGAGCATCTTTCATCCAACGTTTACGTAAAAAAGATAAAGTAAGGTGACTTCTATGTTCCTCATTTTCTAGCTCAAGTTAGCACAAGTATTCTTTTGAAAGCAAAGACTTCATTAAAAAGAGTCAAAGTGGGTTCTAGGACTTTCTGCCTCACTTTCACACTTTAAGGAAAAAAAAATCTTAAAAGAACAAACAGCTGAAACTTCTTAGCAATAATACTAAGCTAATACTAGCTAAGACTAAGTAGCTAATGAGAGAAAAAAAACCCCACCTTGAGAAGACAAAATGATCTAGTTAGGTTTTGTTACCAAGCAGTGCCATTACATTTCATTGGCACACAATACATCAGGAAAACATCCTTAATAACTGGTACCAGGTGGTGTAGTTACTAATCACCACTTACCTGTTACTTGGGGCACATATGGAACTGACAATCTTTCCACACTGTATCCACTGCCTCCTAATGATTCTGCAATCTTGTTCGTCAGGAAAAACAAATCTGTTTCATCCTTCTCTAAGGATTTTGGAAGACTGTCAAAACATACATTGAAGTTATTGTCTATCAACAGATATTTGTTGAAAAATATTTTTCCAATGTCTGTGAGCAATCAAGAAGAGTCAATGGTAATGATTTGATGGAAATAAAGCTTGGTTAGTTAGTCTTTTAGGAATGAATACACAGCTAAAATCAGTCCATTGAAAACTTCTGCAGTATTTTAGTTCACTTTAACACTTCTTGTTTATTTGAAGTATCTTCTTCACCTGTTCTGCTACATCTTGAGAGAATATGATCTCTGTTAAATAAAAAAAAAAGCCCTGCACAGCAACAGTAATACTAATAGTAATCAATTAATAGATAGCAATATTTGTCATTTGCCAGCAGTGTGCCCTTGTGGCAAAAGTAGACTGAGGGTAACCTGGGCTGCATCAGGAGGAGCACTGCCAGCAGGTTGGAGGGAGGAGATCCTTGCCCTTTATTCAGCTCAGGTAAGGCCATACTTGGAGTGCTGAGTCAGGAGCTGGGCTCGCCAGGACACAGATTTACTTTAGAGAGCCCACCACAGGGTCACTAAGGTGGATTAGGGGGCTGGAACATCTCTCCAATGAAGACTGAGAGAGCTGGGCCAGTTCAGCATGGAGAGAAGGTGGATCTTATCAGTGTGTACAGCTCCTTTAAGGGAGGGAGGGTGGAAAGGCCTCAGAGCCAGGCACCTTTCAGTGCTGCTCTGTGACAGAACCAGAGGCAATGGGCACAAATTGAAACACAGAAGATTCTGTTTCAACATCAGGAAACACTTTTAGTGTGAAGGTGACCAAGCACTGGTACAGGTTACCCAGAGAGGTTGTGAAGCCTCCATCGTTGGAGATATTCCAAAGCATCTGTATGTGGTCCTGCACAGTCTGCTCTAGGTGACCCTGCTTAAGCAGGGGGCTTGGACCAGATGACCTCCAGAGACCCCTTCCAGCCTCACCCATTCTGTGATTCAGTGAAAATTTCTTTTGCTGTATTAGCACACTAAGCAACTGTTGTGCATAAAGGCCTCTGACTACAATAAGAAAGTCTGAAACCCTCCTTTTTTCCCTATAAGTGTACATGCTTTTATTGCTTGGGTTTCTTCTGCCTATCCAGAACACGATAAAACCTCTGATTTTTTTCACATATGTAACATTTTTCAATTATGTATGATTTTTAATAGCAAAACAGGGACTTCACTGTCCACTAATTCCCATTTTGTATCTACTTACTCGCATTTGTCTTTGAAAATTGTTTCTGGTAGGAAATAAGATGCTTCCACACTTCTGGTTTCAATGACCTGAAAAAAACCCCCAAGTCAAATAGTATAAACAGAGTAGTTCCATAGTTGTTTTCTTCAATATCTACCCTTCACTAACATCTACCTCAGCACAAATGAGACATTTAGGATTTCTTTTAACCAGGGAAAGAGACTGTGGCTCTCACCCTTTAGACTAAAAATCTGGTTCTCATGGTTTTGTTCATGTCAATACTGTTTTACCAAAGACAGTGGAGCCGTAAAGTCTTACACCAGATGGGGATTTGGCCCATTATATATGGTACCATAAGCAAAATGAAAATGCTGTACCTTGAGAGAAGACTATTCTGTTTATAATTTTAAGAGTCAGCAAGTAATGCCACAAGAGACGGAAGATCAAGAACAATGTCAGTGGACACAAATATGGGAGATCAACACCACAAGCAATTACTTGACAGAAGTTATTTACTGATTTTACAGTAGAATGTGCACTGTTCTAAATGACCTGAATGATTTAACCATGTGTTACCTTGCTGACATGCTGACAAAAGGCAGGAGCTGCAATCATCTGACTCAAGAAGTTTAGATAGGCTGCAACCAATGCCATGACACTACAACGATTAAACATTGGCAGATTATCCTCATTGATGATGGCAATGTCCTGAAATACAAGAGGTATATGTTTTCCAAAGTTAGCAGGCTGTCCTGAATATATGGAAGTCAAAATTATCACTGGTAAGACTAATTGACATGTGATGCTTATCTGCTATTACTTCACATTTGACATCTCTCATCTTAAAATTCTAGTCTTTTAGCTCACTCCTGAATTAGGAATACATTGATCTGAAGTCAGAGAGCTTAAAAGATTCAACCATTATGAAGAGAAATAAATTTACTCAACCCAAAATTCTGTTTCTCAAAAAGGAAGTACAGGTTAATGACTGGTAGTCTCCTGTCCTTACCACCTGCTGATCACAACATTTTCTCAGGAAAATTAGAAAGAGCAGTTTGATAATAAAGATCACCAGTGTGAACAACAGATACAGCACAATAAATGGAATTATTTACTGCATATTAGCACTTCTATGTCTATTCAGATTGCATTATTTTTGCTCTAGTAGAACTCCTAATGTCATTTCCATCAAGTAAAGATTTGGTTCAGTTACATATTTTAAAATTAAGGATGCACACTGCATTTCAGATGTTTCATAATGCAGCCGAACATTTGGGAATAAGGTTAACGGCAGAGTGAACTGGGAATACAGGGCCTGATTTAATCAAATTTCCAGGGCACGTGTTAGCACTACTTTATTTCTGATTTCAACACAGATAAACTTAATAAGCTATCCAGTTTCCCTGAGGACTGTATGCAAGGATGAGTTAATATCTGAACCTATTCAGGAAATGTTAAGGAATAACGCCTGCTAAGACACTGACAGAATTTTACCCTAAGGTAAGATTAAATATATTAAATAGCCTGGTTTGATAACTACTCCCAACCAATCAATTACACGAAAGTTTTCATCCTGGGTGCAGACAGTCCATACACTTTATTCAGAACACTCATAGACTGAGAGCATAGGTTGAGAGAACACCTTGTCAATCTGCTGATGAGAATCAGTGATTCTAAGAAATGTTTCAACAAATTTCCACATCTGCTGTTTTTCCTGAACAGCACATGCTGTGGAAGTTGGTCACAAAACTGATGAGACAAAGCTTCCCTACTAGTAAGTGGTAGGTACAAAGCGCACTTCCTTAGTGGATCAATCAAGTTGGGACCAAATGATGAGATTTCCAGTTTGAAGATCAGTATACAAAACCCCCAAGTTCTTCACATATTCAATTACAAATACAATTTGTCAGTCAACGAACCCAACAGATTCATACCTGCAAGGCAACAGCTAATCTAATGAGGTCAATAACCACTTCTTCGTTGGCCAGTTCAATTGTGGTGAGAGCTAGAGATGTAAACAGCAGTTCAAAGTTTTTCTGGACATTGTCTTCTTCTTTGCAGCCTAAGTAGATGTGTCTGTACAACTGCTGACCATGCTATAAAAGACACAAAAGGGAAAGTGCATATTAAATAACAGAATAATTTAGGTTAGAAAGGATAATTGACGGTCTTCTAGTCCAACTGTCTTCTCCAAACAGTGCCAACTTTGATGTCATATGACTTTAGACAGAGAATTAAAAAACAAAAAAGGATAAAATACATGTGCATACATACACACACAAAAAAGTACGTGATTAATCAAGAAGACCTCGAGTTTCTAACAACAGCTTCTTTATAAACAAAGTACTGTTCTATTTTATGCAGAAATGTACAGATTGGGAAGATGATACAGAGAATTGCACGATTACTGCACAGTGTCAGATGCTGGAATTAATTTCCTGTTGAAATATTAAAAAAAAAAAAATTGTCCATTTATGAAAAGGAGAAATGAAAAAGTAAACTTGAAACATTCTCAAGAACATTCAAGTAACTGATAAGCTCCAAGTTATCCTTGTGACGACATTAAATTTGTTCATTAAGCAACTCCCCTCGAACACCAAACCAAGAAAAAATTCTGCTAGAAGATGTTTCAGAAGGTGAGCAGGGCTCATTTACTAGTGTGTGTAGGGAGGCTGCAGAAAAATGCAAACACAAGAAACACAGGATAAGCAGCAGGTGGTGTATGCAACACACAAATCAGTACCACCCCAGAATTCCTAAACTGCAGAGGGCTACAAGTCTGTATCAGCTGACACAATTAATTTTCAGGATCTAAAGACTAACTCTAGAAGTACTAATTCAGCTCTAGAAGGAGGAAAAAAAGTGATTTTTAACCTCTCTTTTTCAAACACGACGTACTTAAGAAATAATGATGATGCTGGTCTTTTCATGACTTCTAAAACTAAATAGTTGCTCAAACACGCATTGTATTTAGAAATGAGGGAAACAGAGCTATGAGCAAAGCACAGAAGCTACTATGAAATAAGCAGAGTAAAGGTCAGCTGTATAAAGACCCAGTATATTTGGAAAATGAAAGTAATGAAATTTTTTATCCCACTGATATAGAATTGCACTTAAATAGGGAAATAAATTATTATGTGCATTTTCTCAATATGTATCTTTCTAGAAGACTGGAAAATGCAAGAAGTTAAATATTTCCCTTCAAAGTAAGGATAGAAATAAATTGAGAAAGTGGTCTGAGATGAAGAGTTTTGTGCCTATGTCTGGTTCCATTCTAGCTGGGTATGACACACAACTGCCTCAGGGTCCCCATGGAACATCAAACAAGCCTAGAGGGTCACCCAGATCTTAATGGACTTCAGGAGATGCCTCACCCCTCTCCTTTGATTATGCAAAGGATCTGGGAAGAGCAGGCTGCTAACACGGACATCTACACCAGGTGAGTAACACTACACTTAGGATACGCACCTGAAACAGTATCACAGAGATAATCCTTGAATGACTTCATTTCCCAGGGTTAATACATTTTTTAGAAGCCTGTGTGATCTTTTCTTGACCTGTGAAAAATCTCTTTTCCTCTTCTGCCCATTTTTTCAGGTCAGTATTAACAATTCAAATATTTAGCCTGACAGCTACAACTTTCATCTAGTAAAATCAGTAAATACATCCTATCCAAACTGCTTTACATCACAGATACCAAATTAATGAATAAAAATTTAATTCACTTTTTAAAAGACATATTACTTATAATTGACAATGTTGGAGTATTTTTCATATTTTTATTATTCCAGTCGTACATGAACTGGAAAGAACATTAACTGGACTAACTTTGCAAGAACATTTATCTTGCAATGTTACTTGAATGCTGCACAACTCTAGTTTGCATGTTATTACGTATGTAGTATTTTTGCCTACTTCAGTAATTTCTGGTTTTTGTTTATGAACATACCCACACAGTTAAAACCACAGTCAGGAATGACAGAGCACAGTAGTAGCTTTATTCATTTTTCCCACATAAAAACAAAGTGTTTACTCTAAGTAATTTCACTCCATGTATGTATCATCTAAAAAAACCCTGGTTTTCTTTGGAACCAAATATACTGAGAAGTCATCTGGCACAAAGTCCTGTGAAAACAATCTTTTAAGAAGATGGATTTTCTGTGCAAAGTTAACTTTCTTTGACATCTTTACCTAAAACATAAAACATAAGTCCCCATACCACAGCTATAAAAAGATTTCTAAATACAAAACGGTTTTAAAATACAGCAAAATAAAAGCCATACAAGTAAAAAACTACTACTGAGCAAAAATTAAATGCTGCATAGGGATCTAACAACAGGGAGGTCTTCTCAGAATCATGGTTCAGATGTACACTGTTCTAATTCCATATACATAAAGATTTTAACGGAAGACATAAATTAAAATTTTATTGCATGGAATCATCTTTCAAGTATCTAGAGCAGCTCAACATTGAAATCACTGTCATTTGATTACAATAATTTGAAACTGATCTTTGTGACTTGTTGCAAAACCACAGCTGTAGAAGAAAAGCAAACCCACTGGTTCAGTTACGTTATCTTACTTCTAGATAGAAAAGTGATGTTTCATTCAATTACCTTTTTCATGAAGCTCACATCTTGCCTTGAAATCTTCTCTCGTTTTATCTTTAGATCAGAAACGTCTGGTATTATTCTATAAATGAAAGAAATGTGTTGTTTTAGCAACACAAAAAAAAAACCAAGAATAACAAAAAAAAAGTTGGAAAGAAAGAGAATGTGGAATACAGGAACTATTCAAACAGATCTGGAGCCAATTCCCATTTTAATTATACCCATGCTTTACAAGGATATTCCCTCCTGAAGAGGGAGGACCAAGAATTATGGCAATCAAATATTTTTTTATCTACATAAAAAAAGATATTTCGTCTTCCACAGCTAAACAACCAGATATTTGTAATGGTCATTTAAGGTACTGTGCTCTGAGGCTTACCTCTAAAACACTTGCCATCAATAAATGACACTGAACACTGTGCATTTACCAAAACAGTACATTAATAACTCATATTAGCAAAAACATTTAAAAATCAATGATACTTGTCATTCAGGCAATAAACTGGAATTTCCAGTAAGCCAATAAATAAAGAGCAGTACCTTATCCCTCTGAGCTTGGCTCTGTTGTCGTGCCGATCGATGAGGTTGTGCAGGATTTCCAGGACCAGCTGCCTCAGCTCAGAGTCCTCCATGAGAGAAGGAGACAGCAACGGATCCAGAAAGGGGGCAGGAAGTGCATTACTTATTGTTGTGGCTTTGTATCCTGAAGTCACCTGTTCGTTGTTGGAAGTAAAATTAATGTGGCATTACTGAATTATAAGAATTAATTGCAGCTGTCATTCACTTTTTAGTGAGTTTGCCTTGGCATCTGCAAGGGTGGATTCAAACTGAAGTATTGTATTAATACTGAAAATTCCTGACCTCAATATAAATTTGGAAGGACTTTAGCACACAGTTTCAAGTTCAGTCCCTCCTGTTAGAAGTATTTTTTAGGATCCCTTCTTTACAAACACATCCAGAATCAAAAAATAAAGCTACGATTTATGATTTTTTTTTCTTATATGGCCTATGAAAAGTTGCAGGGCATAAAATAAAGATGATACTAATTCCAGAAGATAATTACAATAGAGATTTTTCCATTTCCAGTTATGAGCTATTCACACATGGTAGAGTAAGCTCATGTGAAATTTAAAAAATGGGAAATCAGGGCCTATACGTACACCTTAAACATTTACAGATACTACTTTACTGCAAAATATGAAGTAAGCAAATATCACTTTCTTAGAAATCTCGTACCATTGTGTTATTTTTGCTTTTTAAAAAAATTAATACTATCTCTGACTTGTCTCATTCAATTACTTCTAATTAAAGCAAACTCTGCAGGTACATAAAGAAAAGTAAACTTCTACCTAACTACTAGTTCAAATATTAATTAGCTGAACATTTACAGTAGTCAGAAATATTTAAAATTTGAACCTCCCTTAAAATGGAGGTTACCAGAATATTTCAAACTAAAAACCAAAACGGATTCAGAAACTGCAAAGTACATATAACCTGTCGAGGATGAGGGGAGCAAAATTATTCAAAATTCAATTCTAATAAAAGCAGTAACATTTTTATTGAAGACTTACATAACAATTGTATCTTCTTCTTATGTATTCCATACCCTTACAGCTTTTACGTGTGAGCTGTGGTGTACTTGTTTTGGCTGGGATATGTCATTTTCTTGATAGCAGCACACATGCTGCTGCGTTCTGGATTTGTGACCAAACCAGTGCTGGTAACACAGGGAGGATTTAGCTACTGCTGAGCAGGCCTTACACACTTCCAGGGGGATATCCCATACTAAAATGTGTCATGCTCAGCAGCAAAACAGGAGGCAGTTTGTGAGGGCTGCCACTGCTCAGGGACTGGGCTGGGTATCAGCTGGCTTGTACTGAGCAACTGGGTTTTAGGTAGGGGTTTTGTGTTATCATTACTTCTTTTTCTTGTTCCTTGTTTTTTTTCTTGGTTTCCTTTCTTTACTTACTAAACTGTCTTCATCTCAACCCACTTTTCTCACTGGTACCATCCTGATTCTCTCCCTCATGCCCCTGGGGCAGAGTGACTGAATGACTGGGTGGTCCCTGGTGCCTCTGGGTTAAACCAGGACACTGAGTGAGCACAGTGCCCACAGCTGAACTGAGGGGTTCAAAGGGATGTGGCTGGCACAGGAGCACCAGGGGACAGGAAGGTATCTGATCAACCATTCTGAAAATGGAAAATGACTGATATTACAAGCAGCAAGGCTGCAAATCGAAATGCACACTTTCAATGAAGTGCCAGATTTCAACTGCCTATAGAGCATTAGCTTGTCTGCCTGTGTGTGTCCATGACAACAGACTAATTGTGTTATGAACTAGTATTCTTCTGTAAAGAATACATGATGTACAATGATAAATTTTTTCCACAATATTTATCTATGAGTAATTCATTAAGCATTAGAACAGTGATTTCACACCTTTGTGCCAAAATGGGATTTTACTTCCATATTCTAAAAGAGGATACGACCCAAAAATTCAGTGTCCAAAATGTTAAATCCCTTCCACATGAACAGTCTGACTCCCTTAAAGCATACTTACAGGCTGTGTAGCACCCAAAATCATTAGAACAATTCTTACCCATTTTAATGGAATTTTAAGACTGGTGAGATGCATACTGTCAGGAACAGTTTAGACATACCTGAGTCTATATTTAATGAAGACAATGTGCAAAATGACCACCTGAGGTCCTTCCTGACAAGTTTTCTATCCTTAAATTGCAACTCTAAATGCCCAGCTCTTTTGCAAACCAGAGTCTAAGATTTCAGGTTTAGACAAGCCAAGAATGGTTCCACCTATTTGCCTAACACCATACACGAGTTTCATACACGAGTCAAAGCAGGGATAGAAACTCATTTTCCAGGAAGACATTCTTCTGCTTTAGTTGTGGAATCATTCTTCCTGTCATTTCCCCTATTTGAGTCACTAAACAGTTTTCAGCTTCTGCAGCAAAACAGGCCAGGATTCTACTGGCAAGAGCCTCCTTTACTACCCACTTTGATTCTTACCATCTGGGTCCATTTCCAAAAATACTCTTTGAAGGTTTACAGTTGAAAAATGTATTTGTGATAAAAAATTCAATCACACCTTACAAGAAACTTGTGAAACATTAGGAAAGAAAGAACAACAGTGTCTGAGGTTTTGATGGCTTGGAGATAGGTATCTATTCCTACGTATTTAAAAATAATGGCCATTCTACTAATTGCCACTTTTCCAGGCTCAGAGATAAAAGTGATCTCACTTTGATGTTGCCAGTACTGCCAGCAGAACTCAACCTACACTATGATGTTCTTTTGGATCTGCAGATCCAATTATAACTGACATTCACTGAAGCGCTCTAAGAGATGGAGGCATATTTCTTGTGCTGTTTGTAATGTAAGTTGGGAAAATGCTTTCACAATATTACACAATAGAATTACAAGTCTATGAAATATGAATGCATATTTATTTTCATAATCCAGAGTTGTTATACTGTACTTTTATGTGTAAACATACACATAAAGTGAAACACTGTGTGTTTATAACATAGCAGATCACAGAAGGCTTACCATAAGTAAAGATCTCAATAACATGATTTGAATCCTCCTGGTTCCCAAATCTCTACAATTGGAAAAAAAAGGTGCAAATTAGGTTTTCTTGCATATTTTTGAAATATTATTCTACTCTAGACATCATTCTCATTTTTGCCAAGTGAATACAGCGGTCTTGGAAGGGATGCTGGATGATCACAGATAAAAGGAAAATATCTCCAACTGAGCTGCAATAACTAAATGTTTTTGAAAGACATTTACAGGCAGGCTTAAAAAATGGAGCACATGAAATTCAAAACAGTAAATTGTGTATGTGAAACAGATCTAAATTTTCATGTTTTACTCAGAAATCTCTAAAATGTTCAATCACTACAAGCTCGACTATTTTTTAAAGCATCTGCACTAAAAATCTCTTCTGGATTAAAATGCAATTGAGTCTTTTAAGAAATGAGGACACTTCTTCAAGTCAGACCCCAAAATTTTGAGACTGGAAAAAAGTTATCTGCAAAATCAGTAAGAAAAACTGAAAGACTCCTCAGTTTTCATGTCACAGGAAGGTACATGAAACACTACTTGACCTGTTCTTCATCTGTTTTAATTTCCCTTCTGCAGGTACTAAAAGTAGCCAAATAGCTAATGGTATATAGTCACTCTTCTTGCAAGAACTTAGGAGATAAAAGTGCACTTGGAATAAATTGCTCCATTCAAAAGAGATTCTTTCAGGAAAGTGAAAAACATACATGTCATTTTGTCCATTAAATAGTGTAAAGGAAGATCAACCCTCTTCACAGAAGCTGTCCTCTATGTATAAACAGTAGAAACTTCCACCTTAATGTGCTACAATCCTGGCTATCGTATCATTCATATTTCTTGGGTAGCTGAAACTGAAATTTTAAGTAATGCAAGAATTTATCAGCAGTCAGAAAGCCTTCTTTGTTCAGAGTGACATATGCACATCACACTAACACACTGCTCAGGCACATGTTTACAAAGAATCTCATAAATGGAAAACTGTACAGCTAAAAAACAAACAACCACCACCCCCAACTGTTAATCCAAGCAGAGAATTTCATATGGATTCTTTCTTCAAATACCTCCATATTGAGTGACAACTGCCTGGCACAGACAGATTTCTATCTTCCATGGAATAGCATCCCATACTGCAGGGATACTGTATGAAAAGCTACCAAGAAGCTAGAGAACGACAATGATTTCCTATTTACTGTAGTAGGGGATCACTTACGTGGTGCAAAGTGTCCATACACATCTAGAAAAAAACAGCTGCAACCTTTTCAGTGACTTCCCCACACTGATAAAATTGAGTCTTTTAAACAAAGTTGTTCATGTTACAGGGTATTCAGCGTAGGGTGACTTCTAAATTGTGGGTTTATTAAGTCTGCCCACTTACAGCTTTTTCCTATTTCTACATACACAGGGGAAATCCAAAACTCGCTGAAATTTCTGCAGTTATTGCATAATCTGAACTCAACTTGTACAGCATTTTAAAAAAACCTTAAAAATAGTTCGTAAATTACGCAGCTGTTTGAAAAAGTGTATTTGTAATTAAATTCCTTTCATTCTCAAAACACATATAGGAAGTTATGGAATTAACCACCATTTAGTACACAATTTCAGAAAACTTTGTACAGATGCAGAGAGAAAGAGTGTTTAGAGCAAAATAAACTGCATTCCAGTCAGGTATTTTTTATCAGTAACATGTCTGTAGGTTGATTTCATATTGCTGACAATGAGCTTGTCTTGGTTCTGCATAGTATTTAATACAGCCCCTAAGGAGCGAGAATTTGCATTTCACTTTTCTTAATGTTTTTCACTTCTTAATTTATTAGGATGATATAATCTAGATTTTTAATTTAGAAATTTAAAAATGTAGGATATACAAACCCAAGGTGACCGGGATCCAGTGATTGTGAAGTTGCCCCCAAAACAGGTACTTTGCTCATAATGAACATCATAATCTCTGATCTCTGGTAGTCTGGGAGATTGCTTCCAAAAAACCCTAAATAAAAAGAAAATGAAATCACAGAAGAAAAGATATATAGGGACGTTCTCATTGTAAGAAAAGCCTTATAAATACAAGGAGAATTTTAACAAGGTCAAAACAGATGAAGAATAAAACTATGATTTGTTTTAGGGCATAATCTCCTGTTTATTTCTGCTGAATTATTTTAGAGAGTCTTTTCATGATACTCACTTTCATCTTTGAATCCTAAAACCTTCTAATTTTATCCTCCTTTAAATATACCATTTAGAAATTAAATATCAGTCATCTATTAATTTGTACCTAGTGAGGAACTGGAAGTGTTTCTCACGGCACACAGTAGTGTTACTTTTATCTGTTAAGTCTCCATTAGATATTACAAGTGAGGAGACAGAAATCCCAGAGACACACAAGTATTTTATGACTGTTGCTGTTCTTGGGGAGTGATGAAGTGAGCAGCTCCTGTGCCAGCACCATGGGAAGAGGAGTACTCCAGCACAGGGCACAAGGACGGTTCCCGAACCAGGGAAACCTCAGGGCAGCAGAAAGAGCCACAATGGCTGAGGGAACTTGGCCAGGGCCAGGAGAAATGTCAGGCACACATATGCCTCCCCTGCCTTTAAAGAATCCCTAAGGGAGTGCTAGCATCAGCTGGCAGGCAGGAAGGGCACTGTAGCTCCACCAGGGAGAAATGGTTTCCACTCGCAGAAGATGCTAAAATCTCCCAGCTCTGCACCCACCACAAGTGAAGCAGCTGCCCAGACACAGCTCCAATGGGAACAGCTGCCATCTCAGTGCCAGGCTGGGCCCTGCTCTTATGGCAGCACAGCCACAGCAGTGTGCCCAGCGGTGACAGTGTGCCCAGGGAACTGAGATAACACTGCTATCCTCAACATTCCCCATGGAAAGAGATCGGGGGGTTTGGGTTAATGGCAAGTCCAGTGTGAATCAAGTGTGCCCTGGCAGCCTAAAGAGCCAACTCTGCCCTATGGAGCACCAAGCACAGCATCACCAGCTGGCTGAGGAGCTGACTGTCCCAGCTGCACTGCACTGCCACAGCCCCTTCTCAAGGCCATGTCATGGGTGCCTCTATCTAAGAACACCAAACGCCTTCAAGGGGGGCAGCAGAAGGGGAGCTGCTGATCTCTCTCTGGTGACCAGTGACAGGACACAAAGAAATGGAATGCAGGAAGGGGAAGCTCAGATGGGACATTAGGAAAAGGTTCTTCACTGAAAAGGTGGTTGGCCACTAGACCAGGCTCCCCAGGAAAGTGGTCACAGCACCAAGCCTGACAGAGTTCAAGCAGTATCTGGACAATGCTCCCAGGCATGTGGTTTAGTTGAGGCAGTCCTGGAAGGAGCAGAGAGCTGGACTCAACGATCCTTATGGCTCCCTTCCAACTCCAGATATTCTATTTTATTACTGAGCAACAGTATAATGTTAACTTCAATAGAAAGAAGCTTCACTTTAAAAGACTGGGTTGTGGGGTTTCTGGGACTTTTTTTGGTGGAGGTTTAAGATTTTAACTGGGGAGTTTTACAGCAATGGTGAAAAATAATCTTCTACATACTTGTTACTGCTCTAGAAAGCTTCAAGGCAAGCAAGATTAGTGAACAACATTTAGGTTACATTCTCCCTTGTTTTTCAGAAAAGGAATACATATCATAAATGCACCCCAATATATAACATCTAAAAGGAAAATCTGAGAAAGGAGGAGACGCTATTTTAAGAAAATAATTTTCAGTGCTGCACATAAGTACTTCAGTTCAGCCATGGTAGCACAACTGGCCATTAGGTGTCATTGTTGCTACTATGTTTAACATTCATTTCTATCAATTTTCAAGTAGTACCTACTAAAATATGTATTACTGTATATGACTGTTTGCAGTGATAAAAGGACTAATATCAGTTCTGCACCAAAGGCAGAGATTTTTACATTTCAAGGGCCACATAATAATATAATTAAAATTATTTTTAAGTCCACCAGCATTTTAATTTTCACAAGCTTCTTGGCTATGTGCTTAGTTAACATTTAAAAGAACAACCTTTGAGAAACCAAACACATAAAGCAAGCCTGAGAACGAGAAACACAATCAGAGACGCCACACTTGGTAGCATTCGCTGATGATTCAAGCTGGTGAAATATCATCTCACTGGGGAAGGGGGAAAAGAGGAGAAATTTTAAGTGAGCCTGTGTCACTGTATTACCCACCAATCGTTTGAATAATTGCATTCTGGACAATCCTCTCATCGTTCTCCTTGGAGCTCGTGCTCAAAGTGGCACTTCCTGCTGAACCGCGCCTGTCCCCCATCTCCAAGTCAACGCTGATGCGAAGGTGTTTCAACAAGGTATTAAAAACCTCCAGAACTGTTGGGCCTGGAAACAACATATAAGAGTGATTGCACCTGTCAAGAGGAAGATGTCTCAAGAAAATGAAAACTGGGCTTTTCAATCCCTTTTCACAATAAATGAGAGTAGAATGAAAAGAACCAACTGAAATTCAGCAAGGCATCAGGACTAGTGATAAAATTCTGAAGTGTGCCTACACCTTGGTATTTCAGAAATTAACTTGTAATCAGTTAATAACATCAGGTACGTATGCATAATCCATTATGATCCATTACTGGGTCTGGCCAGGATGGAGGTAACCCAATTTCCTTTGTGCATGCAGCTTTTGCTCCACCTATCAAACTGTCTTTATCTTGAGCCGCGAATCTTCTCACCTTCTTCCTACAATGTCTCTGTCCTGTGGGAAAGGGGAGTGCAAACAGCCCAGAGTCAACTCACCATGCAAGCTCCAGATACAAAATAGGAGTGATTGCTGAAATTAAGCATCAATAATGGATTAAACTGCAGGTACTTGCCTGTGAACTTCAGTTATTTCAAATCCTGCTACTAAAATCCAGATCTATACTTTGGATCAAATAATGAGCTCTTTTCATCCTATGGTCAAAGATTTCACAAGTCTGTGCATGCAAGTGGGTCTAATATCAAGAGGAATGACAGGCTCAGGCTCAAGCTAATTAAGCAAAACAGTCATATTTCAGCAGTACACCAAAGAACATCAGGAACAGGGCACATGAGTGTACATCTCTTCACAAGTACTCTTACTTCAAGGAATTATCCTAGGTTTAAATGACATATTTTAACTTATTTCAGCTGCTTCACAGTTAATACGGTAAAATTTCTCAAAGATCATTCTACTCCCACATTACCACTCAGGTCACAGCTGTATCACAAAGCGACAGCGCTCTTGACATTTTGTAGCGACACACAGTCCTCTCAAACTTTATGATTTCTTTCCAAACAGGCATACCTGCCTTTCACAATTTTTTCACTAATTTTTTCAATGCAAAGGATTATATAACAGTCAAACAACCAAGTATGTATGTTCAGAGTAATTGTAAACCAAGTAAGATTTCAAGCATTTTATCAGCAAAAAGGAGAAAAAAATTAATAAATACAAAACCTTCTCAAAATATATTTCCAATCAGTCTGAAATCAAAGTGAAAATGAGCACAACCCTGCAAATTCATCCTTTGACCTGATGCCTTTAATTTAATACAACTCACCTATCGATCCTTTAGCTGCTATTGCAACTGCTTCCAGAAGAACCTGAATAATGCCAGCACGAACTCTTGGTGAATCCCTTTTGCGGACATCAAGGTGTCCAAGGATTTCTTGTATTACGTGATGGGAATACTGTGCCTGTTAAATAAACAGACAGAAGATCTTCATCTGTGACTTTAACAAGAATAAATGCATACACCACTCAGCTATGGTCATGACCATGTTCCCATTCTGCAACATTTTCATTCAGAAATTGATCAAAATTACAATCAATTAATGACTAAATATAGATTCAAATAACTGCCGTAAGAGATGAAGCCATAAAGGTTCATTCAGCCTGCCCAGTGTACAAAACCTTAGAGTCTTAAAATATCCAGGAACATCTACAAGCACAGAGGAAGCATGAAGTGGTCCTTCACTCAGCTAACTGCAGTTCAAGGACTTCAGCACCATCGATAAAAAGGCTGAGAAAACTCAGCTTTCTTCCACAAAGTTGGAATTTTACGCTTTTATCTTTTGGGCGCCTGCATTTGATGCAATCAAAGAATAATACCTTGATATTTACAACAGACAATCATAGAGTCATAGAATGGCTTGGGTTTGAGGGACCTTAAAGACGATCTTGTTCCAACCCCCCTGCCATGAGCACGGACACCTTCCACTAGGCCAGGCTGCTCAAAGTCCAACATGGCCTTGAACGCTTCCAGGGACGGGGCAGCCACAGCTTCCCTGCGCAATCTGTTGCAGTGCCTCACTACCCTGCTGGTAAAGAATTTCTTCCTAATACCCAATCTCTACCTTCCCTCCTTCAGCTTAAGGCCACAACATAGGTTACTCACTATTAAAAATCCTCAGCACAACACAGTCTAATGTGAAGTTGGTTTCTTGGGTTGGAAAAGCAGCACAGCTGTATTGGCACAAAGAAATAACCAACTTGAGAGATTTCTTTGTCAGGCACAATGTCACACCAGCACGGTTACCCTGCTGCTTGCTCTGGAGAAGGAGCACCCCACTACCTTCCATTGGATCTTTTGGATTCTTTGACTTCATCTACTGTCTACCACTAGCATGGTGAGATGAGCACTTAAACCTCTCTTGTGTGCTTGAAGTACGTATGAAAGAAAAAAATAAACAGGAGAAAATCCTACCTGTATAGAATACATGATGATTTTAAAGCAGGAAACAGCAAATTCGTTAGGATCCCATAGTTTATGATGGTCTAAATGCCTGTAAGCAAAAATCAGAGACCTGAAATAATGACATTCCACAGACATAATAAATGGTATCTTAAGAGTTTTCTCAAAATTCAACTCAAAAGGATCATTTACTTACACAAAACTTCTATACAATGACTTATGAACTAGGTGAGACATTTAGAACTTCAGAAAAGCACTTGTTTTCTACGTTTAGGATGTGATCACAAAACATTTGGCCGAACAGAAATTCCTGATTTTCTAGTTCAAGAAATTTAAGGAACCTAGTTACACCAAAGATATATAGTTAAGAATATACTGTTTCCACAAGAAGTTAATGCATAAAAACTGCTGTAATGTTAGACACTTATTTACATGAAAGGGATCTGCTGAAGTGGATGGTTGTAACACCTTGACAAACTTCTACTCTACAGAAGATAAATAAATTGTTTTGAATTACAGGCTGCAAAATAATTAGGGCTGAATGCTCCATCCAGAATAGAAACTCTACGAAATATTTTTGTTTTCATGGTGGTTTCATAAATAAAATATATGGGGAAATAAAAAAGGAGACACTCTTTGTGCATATATGCCTTTACACTCTTTAGCATTTCAACACTTTCTGCAAGAAATATCAAAACAAAATCCAAATAATAAATGCATCAGTTTCTCTTTAAATGGGATAGGAACTGCAAAAGAAAAAAATTGTCACCATTTCAAACAAATACAAAAAATTCTGCTTAAGCAGAAATGTTGAAAGCTATGAATAGGGCATAGAAATTTTTGCAAAAAAGAGATCTGAGTCCGCAAAAAAGCATGACAAAAATAACTGTTTTTCAATCTAGAAGACTGAAGAATAGGTAATCTTGGATGCATTTTAATTGCTATGATTTAGATTTTAAAAAAACCAAAACAAATTCACCAATGAACAGCAAACATGCCAAATCAACAAAGAAACTTTGTAACAGAAACTGAAATTAGGTTGTGTTCCTAAACAGGTATCTCAGCTACTGAATCACTACTGGTCTCCCCTTCCTCAAAGAACTTAGGAAACATATAAAGATGCCTGAAATAACAAACTTGAAAGCCCTACAGGTGAAAGAAGTCAGGACTGTGAACACAGGAGGACTGGCTGGATGCTTGAAGTTACTCTGCCTAGAATCGAGAGATTTCAATTCACTCACTGGGCAGCTGCTCCCAGCCCAGTGACCCATCTGAGTACACAGGTCTCCTTCAAGGTTGATTAAACCAGATGACACAAAGCATCTCCTGTGCCCTAAATTACCCTGCATTCCACTGCAGAGATTAAAAATGTTCTGCCATTTGATACATCACATACCTTTAAGAGAGATGCCTACAGGAATTTTAAAGATATTTGCCTGCCCCGATAACAGCAGATTAGGGTTACTAAATATCCAACTCGAATACTTGTTGGGGATAGCTGCCGTTCTTGTGCACACTGAAAATGCACAGGTATATTTAATCCTGTCTTGGGACAGAAAACTAAACAAAATTACCTCTTTAAATCCTTCAAGGCTTAGTGGCTCATAACGTATTTATTCATGTCTTCTTCTTCTCTTAATATCATTCCAGTACAGTCCATCATATCTGGTACACGATAGCTTATTTTAGGTAACCTATTTTATTTTTGCCTCATCAAATAGAATATTATACTCTCCACTATCTTCTCCTGATTGGAACTGATCCTTTCATCTTTCAGGGCAGTATGTGTTCTCTGTTACCCTTGACAGTTCCTATTCATCTGCCCCAAAGATCCATTCAGGCAGATTACGGCCAACTACATCCCATATCATGTTAAAAAAAGAAAAAAAAATTCCTCTATGTCCTGTTATTTTTCCAGAAAGGCCAAGTATCAGCTGCTTCAGGTAGATGAACTGCTGGGCAGACAGCAGGGGGAAGATGCCAGCCTTGGTTAAAGCTTTGTGTAACAGCTCAAGGGGCAGCATACTTTGCATACTGGAATTTTCCTCCTAAGGACAGCAGGATTAGATTCCTGTAGGTGATGTATTTTACTGATCATAACAAGTGTATTCAATGTAGTCTCATTTTTGCAAAAGACAGTAATAAAGGGTACTCTCACTATGGTGCATTTACTTCACTTAAAATCAAGTCATACCTTAACTCCTCTTTTTTTTGTTTTTTTTCAAATTACATTTCTTTAAATAAAGAAATAGTTACAGTCATCTGTTATAGCAACAGATGATAAATGGATACTGAGGATTAGAAAGCCTGAGGCATGCAAGTATGGGAATATATAGAATATTCTGCTTGTGCATCATGTTTGCTGAAAGAATATTAAACACCAGTCTGTCAACACTCCAAACCCCTGCACATATGATGTACAAGCAGAGTATTATATATTGCCATACTTGGGATTCCAAACCCCTGCACAACTGACAAGAACGGAAATACAGTTGTGAAGTTTCACTAGATTTCTGGATCTCTCTGAATCTGCCTAATTCTATTCATCATTGCAAATCCATGCTAAGTATGTCTCAATAGCTTCTGACTGCTGACACAACATACAAAATTTTTCAGGTAATGTTAATGTGAAATTTTTTGACTTTCATTAGGCAATTTGCGAGATTGATCTGTACGATTTTATTACAAATTATTATTTGAGAGTTTCTAGCTACTGCATGTAGACACTTATAACAATGGAGATTTTCTGCCAAAGTCAAAGAGAATTAATGTCAATCCAAACCTATACCAGGAGACTGACTTCAGATTTCTACTATCTTCATTATACTTAAATCCCTCAATCAGTGAATACACCCTGCCTCATGATGCAAGCAGCACTGCTCTCTCAGTTTTGCAAGGAAATGATAGCATGTAGCCTGATACTGCAGTGCCACATTGAAGCAAGCCTTCAGGTGGGGAACTGAACCTGCACCTTCACGTTAGCATTGTAATAAGAGGCCTTATCTGTATTTCCAGAGCTTCCTTAAAAGCTGTGAAATAGCTGAAAATTGTTAGAAGAAAATGTTTTCTAATCATAAGCTAAGTCAGGTTTTTCAATCTGATAAAGTGCAATAGACTATCTCAAACTTTCATTCTAACTATTCTGTCATTCACAAAGTGAAGCTGATTAGATAGATCACTCCCTTTTTGTTTAGGAAAAACAGCCTGAAATTGCATTTTCTGCATCTCTTGTTCTTCAAAAATACTAAGCCTTTACAGCAGTCATTTCTAAAAAGACACATTTGGCAATTTGTCCTCAAAGTGGAACACAAAAATGGTGACTACAAAGACTCTCTATTCATAGAGGAGATAATATATTCTGAGTAACTGGTCATTATCTACTCATTTCAGTGCATAAATTCAGCATGTAGCACACCGAGGTGCACACAGAGTCAACTGGTTCCTCACAGTCATAGCACGTAAGAAATGAAAATAGGCTGGAAATAGTATTTTAGAGCCATAGGCTTTAGATTAGCCACAGGAAAAGCAGCTATGGCACCTTCTCAAATCCCAAACCAAGCACTACCTCTAGTCTAGGGAATTGGGAATTATTTGCAGGAAACTTCCCTGATACTAAAATGATTCAAAAGACTGAAGTCACTGCAAATGATGATAAAAGTTTTGAGATAAACCCATAAAAAGAATTGAAAAATGGTAAGAAAGCAGCTGCAGTATAGCACCAAGAAGTCCATCCAGACTGTTGAGTACCCAGGTGTTCACTGTGATCACAGGTATTTTGGAGGAATGCAAATTTTAAATCTAGGACAAAATGAGAGTTTTTTTAAAAAAACACTCAACTTTGCAACAGAAACTCCTATCAGATTGGTATAACAGGTATATACAGAAAGAAAGAGAATGGTACAGTTCTTTGTAGTCAATGCTTTTTCAGGAAAAACAAAGGATGACAAAAGTTTTCTGCCTTCAACACAAACCCTATTTGCAATTCCTGTTCTTAGCATTAGTAACTTGAAAATGGCTTTTGACAGTTTGAAGGACATTCAGTGTATAAATAAAATACTTAATCCTGGTGGGAAGAATTAGGCCATCAAAGAAAACATATTCCTGTACCTATCCAGATGTACATTGAAAAATCTACAAGAAGCAAGCAGGTCTCCTCACCACCAGGAAGAGCCAGCATTTGAAAGTGGTATCACTGAGTGTTAATATATCAGGTATAATTTTTACTGTGTCTGTTTGTGTATAACGTGCATACTGAGTGCCTATCTGCCACTCACTACTAAATGAGCTTTTAAAGACACACCTCACAGAATATCGAAATAGGTCCTGGAAGAAAATGGCAGGAAAATATAAATTGTAACTTTATGGGGCACAGTAGTCCTTTGTGCTACTTGTATTCTACTTGTTTTGCCACTGATTGTAACGCTCATCTGTGGGACATTAATAGCTTGGATAAAGTTTCACAGTGAAAAAGAAAAGGCCAGCTGAAGCAACAACTCATGTAAATTATTGTATTTCACTTCTGAAAATCAGTAAAGCAGGACATGCATTCCTCCATAACTACCTTCAAGTTTACAGACAGGCAGCAAGGAGGAGAGATTAAAAGAGGGGCAATTTTGCTTAAGAAATGCAAATGGAAACTTTCGAGTTGAAAAGTAGGAGGAAATTTAATGCAACAGAACTGAGGATGAAAAAAAAAACCTCTTAAGATCTTCCATGAATTTCCAACTTACGCAAAAACTGGTCTGACAGCATTATTCATATTTCCATAGGTTGCTCGTCCCAGTAGTTCCCTGAAACAATTCTCAGCCAGGACAGAAGGATTTTCTTCTTTCACTCCTCCTGTAGGAGAGGACTGGGGGCCTGTTCTGCTGAAATAAGACAAAAAGCATTGATTATATTACTGACTATATCCACCTTTTCTTTATTGTATCCACCCTTGGTATTAAAACATTCCTGAGTGGCGCTCTTGAATTAGGCAAGAACTGTATTTCAAATATGCATCAAACCAGAATTCTGAATAAAATATTTTATTCTCTTATAGCAGGACCATAGATCATCACCTGTTCACTCAGTACTGACCACTGTATTAGTAAATATTTATATGACAAACACAAAAGCTGCTAATATTCAGTTAACTTGTCATCCACCACATTTTGACAAACCACTATGTGTTGCTAACAATGAAAGAAGGCTGTGAAACCATGAAAAAGTTAGACAGAATCTTAGTAATTTTGTTCAGATTAATGATAACATTCACCTGCCCACTAATGAGTCCATACCGTGTGGGTGAGCATCAAATGAAAGTCAAATGCTTCTGCACAAAGAGACGGCTTGTGAGTTGAAAAAAGAAGTCTGAGTGAACTAATTAGAACATTATTACCCACATAGTTACCTCTAAATAGACAGTGTAGAAGTTGGCCACCTTTTTACTGAGTGTCTTCCGTCATTACTAGGGACAGGGCACTGCTGAGCCCCTCGCTGTGGGCACTGTGGTGAAAACAGGTTTCAGAAAGAAAGCAAACAGCTCCCCCTGAGGTACCTCCATTGCTTATCAAGAGTCACTGTATAGGTGGCAACCTTTTTACTTTCTCTCACAAAACATATTATAGAAATTCAACCAAGTATTCATTTACCTACATTAACATTATGCATCTTTAATTTTAGACTGCAGAAATCAATATGCTAAATCCTTAAACATAATTTCAGTTCTGCAGTGTAAGCTTGTCTGGTAAATATGTTTTTAAGTGTCCACTAAGAGCATCCAGTTTAGTTAAGTATCATAAAACCTTAGCTTTAGAGCATTATAACAAGCTGCAAATTGAAATATCACTAGTCAAATGAACATGTTAACGTCATAGTTGTAATGTATCATCTGATGAAAAAAGATTTTCCAGTGTTTCAATACCATCAAAACCTGAAATTGGCCATATGAAAATCCTGTCGCCTCTGGAAACATCAGTGTTTCAGGAGTTACCATAACAGCGCTACCTTGTCAGATTTTAATAACAGAAGAGCCTCAGGAACCCTGTTCGATAAGTAAGGAAAAATAGTTTTACAAGTGCAGCATGACTAGAATTTTTAAAGGCATGACAATTTGTACAAAATCCACCACGAGTACCACTAAACTCCAGCTTTATCCAACTGCTGTACCACCCAACCTCCCTGTTTTTTCCTTCCCCTGTACTGCCTAGATTCTGATTTAAGGAGATGGGCACCCTTCTCAGCACAGAGAAGGTACAAGAGACAGTGCAGCACTGTCATTTCCATTGCTGTTTTGACACAGATTCCCTAAAATACAACAGCATTGTACAGGTGGGTGTGTGGGGAGGAAAAAGAAAGCAGGCTGCATAGCATACAGAGCTAAGTCTGTCTGAAAGAATTCCAGTTAAAATGAAGTAAAAATAAGTTATGTTTTAAGTGCTTGTATATGCAAACCTACAGAAGGTGACTTCTCAGCACTGCTTGGAGTATTTTTTAAGATGATTCTTCCTAGTATAAAATGTTACTCTTTGACTGCCTCAGAATGTCTAAAATTGTCTTGCATTGTCTGTAGGAATAACATTTTATTTTGAACTTTAACAGCACCTACCTCAAAATATTTCTCAGTAAGAGTTCCTTGGTGTTGTCAGATAATAAGACAATGAATATTGCATACTCTCTTTAGTTTTAGAGGAAAGCTTTACAGCCCCTTAAGTTTCTAGATTCAAATGAGTAACTCATACTCATTTTGTTGCACTGATTTGGTTTTTACAGAAATATCAGAAAACTTCTGAGAAATCCAACAGCAACAGTTAAGAAAAAAATAGTATTCCTCTGCACCTAGATCTTCTGTAGCACCTCAAGAGTGCTGAAAATATGCTTTGCAATGAAATGGGCAAGGACAACTTCCTTTAGCTGCTCTACTGGCTTTTTTGTGGGCAATCTCTATCAGAAGTGGCAACAAAGAACTGGAAGGAGGATGTGCTGAAATACAGCAGTTTCCATAGCAAACACCTATTCACACACTTAAACCAGCTCAGAGCAACGCAGCAACTTAAAGAGACTTCTTTAATGCCACAAAACCAGGACTGGCCTAAAGATATGACAGGACACGTAAAGTAAGACTTAACCACTACTTTTGAGCAGAATGTTTGACTATGATTCACTCACCCTGAGAAAGAAATAAATTCTAACCCACCTCTATAGCAGAATTTGTATGAACATCACAGATGTATCAGAAGGATTTGAAGTCAAGTTTACAATAAGTGCTAGAGTGTCCTTCTGCCTGAAATAAGACTGGCACGTCTAGCTCCACAGTAATCATGAAGAATATATTACAAAGTAAGTGAATTATCAATTTCATACATCCCTTCCCTATTCTAGAGATGCCCATAAATAGACATACACATCACAATGTCTGATAGACATGTGACTAGAATGTGCATCCAGATACATGAACAAATAATGACATCCACAAATACAATTATCTTCTTAAAATTATTTTTAAATAGTAAATTCTTAACTCTAAGAAGTGTCTCATCTACTATGTACTCAAAAGAATATTGAATTAAGCTATTAATGTTCTACAACCTAAAATTACACTAACTTTCAAGGTAAGCTTTACCTACATTTAGTTCAGTTTTAAACAAAAATGCTTTTTTTCTATGGGCTTGAGCTGGGGCTATTTTCTGGAATTTCTGCTCTTTCTCAAGTAATGCTTTGATTCCATCTGCCAGAACAACATGCTTCTTACTCCTACTCTTCAAGATGTCGCTGTGCTCCACAAATATGAAGTCACACATAAAATAAAATGAGAAATTGTCTGTAACATCATTTAAGACCAGCAGGTAACAATTTACAAATACTTTTTTCAGCTTTTCTGTCATATGCACATCATACAGGGCCCCTACTCACCACTTGGAAAATCATCAGTCTTTTTTTTCACGTTCAGCATGCATTATAGGACAAGTTTCAAGCACAACAGTTCAGAAATTTAAGTTGTTTTTTGACAGATTTGGTTTTCTACCACTACCATTGCATTCCTCAATAGATTATAAAAATCAGTCCTGCAGTACATATAAACTGATCCACTTCAAGTGGTTAACCCAAACCCTACTTCAGTCAGTTTTTCCATCAGTAGTTAATTTACTTCTGCTATAAAAAGGAAGTGTAAGCCTGAGGGCACTGTAAAGAGCAACAAAGGCAAGAGCCCACCTGCAGCCAGAAGCCCTGTAAGAGTAAGCAAAGGCAAACCAGGCTCTCCTTCTTCAAACAGCAGCTTCAGAAACCTTTGCCTCTTACTCAGATCACTCTTCAGATGTAAAATTCAGGTGGATATTTCTGTACATATTGTGTGGGCCCTCAGTTATACGCAGTAAATAGACAAAAGGATGGACAGACAGACAACTATTCATTTTAATCATTTAGTCTGAAATGTTGCTTTAGAGATGAGACAGGTACTGGCAATTAGAAATACGGGAACAAAAATAAAGCTGAGGAATTGCAAAATAAACACCAAAACTCAAAACAAAAAAGAGAAACTGACAGATCTAGAAAGCTGAGTGAAAGCACGAAAAGCTTGTTGTTATAGAAAGGCTGCTGAGCCCCTTAGCAGGCAAGTTTTGAAGCAGCCAAAATTGGACATGGAATGAATATTTAACGTGCTTGCACAGCTGAAGTTGGTTTTATGAAAATTTCCCAGTGCTACCAATAAACAATTTTTACACCTACATAGTGTTTAACTACAGATCAAAATAAAGTGACTTCAATTGTAAGGTGGCTGGCATCTCCTCAACTTAATTGTCACAGAGATCTTTTTGCAAATGTAGCAAGCAATATGACTAGGAGTCACTGAAAGCAAAAAAGAGAAGGGGGTCTACATACAAATAAAACTTTAATTCCTTACTCTAAGTACTGTTTCAGCCAGGACAAACAGTTCTTACTAATGGCTAAAGGAATTAAACCCTCAATTTTTAACAAATCTAAGCAGCAAAATCATTTGAGTCACCTAAAAGCCTTTGCTTACTCATCTCTGCATCTGACCCAATAGAAAACAGAGTTTACAATTTCTACCAAGTCAAAATATGGATATATAATTTCTGGAACAACTTTTAGGCTAAGAAAATCTCGAACAAGTGAAAAAAAGTGGTTGAAAAGATTTTAAGACAAGAAACATTAAGAACCATCATGCAGACCTACACTATCAATTTCAAGGGGCCTCAGCTAGTAAAGCTGAGATGTTGCTTCCACTAAAAAGAAAAGAAAAGATATCCATCATAAAAGTATGCAATGGAAGTATGCAATGGAAAGCTTAGAGATTGTTTAAAAAACCACACGAGTGACATGAAATAAAATTACCTGTCAATATCTTCTATTTTCTGCATGTTGAACAGCAGCGATGGCACTATCTTGTCCATGTGCTGAGGTTCCCATATAGTTGCTCGAAGTTCATCATTAACTGTTTTTCGAACCACTCCCTGAATGCCCCTGATTCCAGCAATTCGGATCCTGAGGAAGGAAAAGAGGAATGACTGAGGCTGAGAAACAGAGCAGGTCCCAGTATGGCTCTGTACCTACTGGGCAGCAGCAATTAAGTAGTGTGGAATTCCAGGAGGTTCTCACAAGCAGCAATTGGCAAGTCGGCCAATCATCAAGGTTGCCCATGGTTTCTCTGAACACCTTTAAAGCCAGTCAGGAAGCTGACAAAACAAACAACTGAACAGAAGAGCCTGTAAGGATAAAGCTGACACTGAGCAATGAAGACTTAAACTTTGTACATCACCTCCGACAAAAGTCACACGGATGAAACCCACCAACTCTACCCAATTTACCACATCAGTTGAAACATTGCACAATCTCAGCCTGTTCCAGAGCTGAAGAAAAACGTGAAGTTACCATAACACAGCTGAAGTAATATCTAGCATGGCCATGCAATCGTGTTCTTAGAAGCTGTAATTAAGGCTATGGATTAGTCAGGAAAGATCTTTAAGGATTTCTGAAAAATTCACAAGCTGGAAAGCAAAGGATAATTCTCTCAAGCCTAATGCACAAAAGGAACCATCACTTTTATTCTAAAACCATTTGAATGAAATCAACTGAGAACTAACCAACAACAGTGAAATAATAGAAAGAAAAAAATAATTTAAGTTCAAAAAAAAACTTGGTCTAGCTGCTAGATATTGTCATTATTTTATTAAACAAAAAATAGCTTGCAGGAGAAACTGTGCAATGAAAAGAATAGCAAAATATTATTTTTTTAAGTGATAATAAAAAATTATCCATTATAATAAATGGTAGGAAGAGAATTTACTTCCTGAAAACAAGTACAAGAAAGCTGCTACAGCTATCAAATGTAATAACCACAAGCCTCACTAAAATTTTTAATAATTTCTATTAAAGTCCATCCCTCATTTTTTAAATCTTGATCTTGTATGGACAACACTTAACTAGCCCTTGCTCAGTCAAATTCACTGAATTAAAACGTATCTAAGATAAGCTACAGAAGTAACCAAGTTCCATAGTTAATAATCTTGTCTAGATTCCAATTTGTAAATACCTAAACTTGTAGCTGCTTGTATTTTAGCTATTTCTGAACAAAGTCTTGTGCATTCAATATGAATCCAACACCATTCTAGACCTTTTGAGATAGTTTCAATAGGATTACACACAAAGCAGGAAAGAAGAAGGATGTTCAACTAGAAAAGCTGCTCCTGGGAAGGACACATCCTCCAGGGGGAGCCGCAGGAAAACAAACTGCGGCACTCACTTAAGAATGGGAAAAACTGGAATTCCCACACATATTGTGTGTTGAGTTTAACACACATGAGCATACTTCAGACATCTAAGAAAACCCAGTTTTAATGAGTAATTCTCAAAGAGTAGACAATATATGCTTTTGCTTTTCATGTGAGCAGCCTTGTTAATATCTCAAGTAAGTTACGAACTCGCACATTTACAGTAATAAGTGGTGCCTTTCTGGAGAGAATCCACACAATCCAGTAGGCATAATTCAGGTAAAATTACACCTAAATATTCTAGGAGTTCTAGCTACCTAAGATTTGCAATATTTGGTGCTACTCAAAACATCAGACTGTCATTTTCTTGATATGGAATGAACTACTCCAATAAACACCTCAATAAAAAGCTGTATTACAGGCAATATTAATGTGTCAACAGTTTTCAGTAATTCCTACAGAATGGCTCTTACTCAGTTTGTACTTCTGGATCCTGGTCACAGGAATGACACATGGCACTGAAGCGGGACACAAAGAAGTCATAACGTCTGTGATATGAAGGTGTGTCTTCTTCAATGTTGGCAAATTTGACAAACTGAAAATAAAATAAATTAAAAAAAGCTTTTAATACCAATTTCCCAAAACAGAATAATGACTACTAAGCTTCATTTAACAAGTAACATAAAATAAATGCATTAAAGCAAGAACCCAATTTTGACAACACTTTAGAACTCAGAGAAGAAAAATTTGAATAAGACGGTTTTCTTTTTAAAGTCTTTCCACAATAACTTAATTTAGATAGTTATGGAAGGGTGAAACTGCATGAAATACAACATACTCTGCAATATGGAAACATTTAACACTTGAACAGTGAGTGCCATCAACTGTCAGAAACATTTAGGCTGGGAAAGACCCTTAGGATCATCAGGTCCAACCATTTGCCTAACACTACCAAGTCCACCACTAAAACACCTTTTACATGATTCCAGGGATGGTGACTCAGCCACCTCTCCAGGCAGCCTGTTCCAATGCTGATAACTCACGCAGAGAAGGAATTTTCCCTAATATCCAGCCTATACCTCCCCTGACACAACTTGAGGCCATTTCCTCTCATCCTATCTCTGGCAGCTTGAGAGAAGAGCCTGACACACCTCACTACAGCCTCTCTCAGGCAGTTGTAGAGAGCAGCCCAATCGATCAAAAACAACACTGTCACTACCAGGTTACTCAGCAACATTCTGACCTACCATAATTCAAGGGAAATAAACTTGGAGGCATTCTATCAACTCTATCTTGACAAAAGGGAAAAAGGAGAAGTCAGGGAATTATAATCCAGACAATTCTAGCCCATTCACAGAAAAACACTGGAAAAAACATGCCAATTTGCCAACATCTACAAAGTATCAAAGAGATAACTAACAGTCAACATGGATTTGTCAAGAACAAATCACATAAATCCATCTCATTCCTATGGCAAGTAAATAAATTTTGCGAATCCAGATGAAGCAGCATCTATCAAAACTTCAGTGATGCTGTTGACAAAAAAATACACAAAATTCTCAGAGGGAAGCTAGAAAAGCTAGTGTTAAAAGAACACTCCCCATAAGAGAGATGTGTAAGAGTTCGGAAAAAATATGGAAATGCTTGTAAATCATCACAGTACAAACATGATTTGAGCTTCACTAGAGACTTAGATGGCAGGCTGAGCTCATCGAATTTGCAAAAGAACACTAAGATGGCCAGAGCTGTAGGCACACTTGATGCCTGGTTTTTGAGCAATTGGAAATAGGACCTGAAAAATCAAGGAAGCAATTTGGGAATGGTTATTGCAGAACAGCATTTTAAGACAGTTGTACAAATACAAGCCAAAACCAGCTGAATGAAGAAAAGGAACTTATTCAATGCCAATACAACGGCATGAAAACCAGAACAATATACTGTGATACATCTGTGTTACTCGTGACTATAAAGAAACTACTGCCATCAAATTGGGCCAAAGAAGCCCTAAAATGAAGTGGTGCACCTAGTCGAAACATCACAGCTGAAAACGGTGAACAACTGATACAGTCCTCAAATTGTTCAAGAGATGAACAAAGCCTTTTAGATAACTATCTGTAAAAGAAGAATGAAATACATTAAATTATCTAGACTACAGCTGCCTAAAGGGTACCAGTCTTAAAATGTACAGAAGGCAGCTATAAAAAGAGAAGAAATAAATAGTTTTCTTTGTCCAACAGTAATAGCAAAAGCAATAATAGGCTTGCACTGAAGCAAAGGTTAAGTTAGACATTAAAACTGCCCCTTTCTAAAGTGAGCAGACTGTCTTAAGACCTTTTGGATTCTCCATCACTGACAGATCTAAGAATAGTCTACAGAGGGAAATAAAAAGTGAAACAAAACATTGTCAGGAAAGGTTGAACACAGTGCTGATTCTGCCCTGAAGCAGAGTGATGTCCCATTAAGACCCCTCGGCTTTTACTCACACCATTTTTATCAATTCCTAAGCATAGGCTGAGGCATTTCCTTTGTATTTTTCATGATGCAGAACCTGCTTTCATCAGTACATTACCCATAGACACCCAGACAACCCCAAAGCACTTTAGCATAATGTACAGCACACTCATCTGTGGAGGGTTTGAGGTTTTCAAGCTAAAAGCTGTGTATTTCAGAAAAAAAAAAAAAAACACACTTTTTTTCTACTCTTTTGTTTAGTCTTTTTTTCTGTTTTATTTAGAACACTAATCCCTCTCAGCTGCACTACCAGTTCACCCTCTAAAAGCTACAGGAACAGCTGAAAATTGTACAGTTCATAAAACTACATTCTCAGCTATCACTGAAAATGGACCAAAATTGTATGGTGTGAGTCCATTTTACAAGCCCTTCTGTTAGGAACATCCTGTATTTCAAGTGGTAAAAAAGTGACAAAAGTAAAAATCTAATTCTGTATGGTCCACTCCCCCAGACTGAAAGACAATCAACAAACAGCACCCATGTTTTTTTATATGTTTTTTATACGTTCATATGTTTTATATGCTTTATGTTTGTATGTTTTTCACATATTTTCTCCAATAGAGCGAGCTATAAAAATGATAGTTTCCTTCCCAAGAGACCCCGGCAAATGCTTTATATGTAATATGTCTCCCTAGTTTGTTTCATGGAATTGTTACTAGCAAAACAGAAATAGATTTTTTTTTTTCAGACAAGAATTTCACCAGTCCTTACATCTCAATAAGGCATGAAGACCAAGGATTCTAAAAAAATCCCCAAACAATATGATCTTAGTATTTTCCAGACATTCAAGTGCTGAAGTCTACAAATGATTCACCCAGAAAACTTCCATAAAAGTATGGAAAAGAATGGAAATAAGAAGTTTGAAGAACACAGAGCACTGTGGGAATGGCTGCGAGAATGACAATATTAGTTCACGAAGCATTTATATCAGCATTTAATATTGATTAATATTATCTGAAGTACTAAATTATTTGATTGACAGGATCTTCCAACAGGAAAGCTTAAGAAACTCTAGTAACTGTTTCGTTATTAGAAAGACTTATTGTACCAAGAAACTGCTTTGTAAGAATAAATGATGAATTTAGGCCAAGCAGGTGTCAGGGACTCCCTCATTCTGAGGCCTTCTCCTGTATCAAGGTGCAGCTTTGCAGCAGGGACACAAACACACGGGAGTCACACCTTTCAAAACGGCATGCACAGTAAGAGACCCAGAAAGGGCAAACGTTTTTTATGTCCTCATGTGTATAACAAAACAATTTCACCCACTGAACACATAGCATTTCTGAAGCACAATCCAGGATTAGCATTCAGATGACTGAGCATTTAGGCCACAGGAAAGCTGACTGTGGTAACAGCTTTGAGCTGTGCACTCTCATCCAGTAAACAGTAAAATTCCATTTCATCATAGAAACTTTAAGTTTTTACAGTAGACATCAGTCTCTACTTTGCTTTGCAGTGGTGCTCTTGTTAGTGTTAAAAAATATTTTACTCCTAGCACATCTCTTCAAACAAACTTCAAATATAAAAATTATTCAACCTAAAAAAGGATAAAACTCTTACAAAAGTCCAGGCACTTGTCTAGGAATTACATACAAAGCTTTTATAGATGTAAACATGTCATTCAGTCACAGTAAATGCTTGCAAGCACCCAATGGTAATTTATGGAAATTTTACCAGTACAATCATCTCCTATATTTTATAATACAGAAGGTACAGAAAGGAACTTACATTGGTGGTATCTTATTTCCATTAATTTTGAAACCAATAAAATTCAATCAGTATAAAAACATATAAATCTATCACAAAGTGAAAAAGAAACATATTATTTATTCAGAAGATGCTTGTTCCAGACTGAGTCAAGAAAGTTGGATCATATTACCAGGGAGAGAGAGACTGTGTGAGTCCTGTAAGTAAATCATGCAAGTGCTCAAGGACAAAATTTCTTCTATGCATTTATGCCATTTTATCACTGTTATGTAGCAACTACATTAGAAGAAAAAACGTAACTTTTAATGGTCCCTGGATGTCTTTAAAAAAGGTCAGTTTTTTTCAAAAATAATCAACATGCATCACATTTGAGTTTGAGTTATGTTACTTAAAAGTATCTCCCTGTAAGAACAGTAAGCTGGACCTGAGCAGTCATTTTTTCCTATCCGAGCTCCCCAATGTGTCTTCTACAGCCTGCAATTTTCTCTTGTTTCAAACTGGGAAAGAGGGTGCTGATATTGGCAGTTACCACTTTTTATAGGCCAATGTACTCTATTTCATTACTATGAAACTGTCACATGGGAAGTCATGATCTCCGATAAATATAAGACTCTTACAAACCACACACTACAGCCTTAATGAGAAGTGTGAATGTTATGTATGCACTTCAACAAACAAATGCCAGAAGGACAAGCACTTCAACCTTGCTAAAGAGAAAAGCTTCAAACACTGGATACATTAACTTTACAAACACAGTATTTAAATGATCACAACAAACAACCAC